>CAUJNA010001413.1:903197-1028197 GCA_963377175.1 Effrenium voratum | reverse complement strand
TGGCACCCTGTTTTGCCGAATGGGGTAAACGCCCCTCCACTTCCTCGCTGCGCTGCGCATCTGCCATCAGAAATGGAAGTTGCCTGAGAAAAACCCACTGCGCTGTGCGAAACTTGGAAACTGAATGGACCTCGTGGCTTCGAAGGCGGCTTCGCTAAGGCCCCTGCGGAGCTGCAAGGGTGACGGCATAGACTTGCCTGATCTGAAGCTCCACATTCTTCTGGGTGCACCCGGAAACATTTGCCTCAGCATCGTGCAGATCTGACAAGACACCCACCATGGCCAAGCCTCCACCAGCACTCCAGACATGTCAACAATGCTCTCCTCACGGCATTACGCACCAAATACTTAGCGTAGCAAAAGAATGTCCAAACAAATTACCATCACTGAAAGCAAACAGCGGTCCAAAGGGAGGGCTTTGAAGAAGCGAGCAATAGCAGTTGCACTTTCACCTCCATCTTCCTTCTCTTTAAACTTGCAGGCTTGCACAGTGTGCAAGCTGTTCTGCCGCAGGACCACAAACGTAGATTTGCCTTTGACTCGAACTGCAGCAACTCGAGCACGAATCCAAACTTGGGAGCCAATCTCTGGGCCAGTCGTGCCCAAGCTACTGACCTGCACAAAGTCCACAGAGGGCCGCTCTCCAGATCGGATGGTCTTGTACACGCCTACAACTGGGGCATCAGGACTTGTGATGACACCTGGAGTCACTGTGCTTCCCATCCTCTCATCGCGATCGTCAGCTCTCGACAAAGTTGAAAGGCGGCGGGAAGCCGAAAGCAGAGCCGCGCTGGCTCCAATGAAGCTAGCAGTATGTCGAGTGTAACCTGCGCATCCTGTGCTTCGGGCTTGCGAACCCACTCTCAGCTGGGCATGCTGTATCCTCGAACGAGGAAGCAATCTAGGAGCCCAAGCAGGCAACTGCCCATTTTGGACCCAGAGCATGCTACAGTCCAAGCGCAAACAACACACTAAGGCAGCACTTGGCTGGTGCAAAGATTACAAGGATCATTAATGCATTTGTTGTGCTTCAAGGCAGCCTGATGAAATTGCAGTCGTGGCAATGTAACCGTCCACGTCTTCTGGAGCCATCACAGCACGAGGGCTTGACTATCAAACTACATGGATGAACTCCTGCATGTTGCCAATTATGACCAGCCACAGCTTCGACGTACCAAAATGCGTGCACGCATGTTCTCACCGACTGGGCAAATCACATAACCACTACAAATGAACGAATTAGATACGGTTGCGCTCGAGGCCAGGAATGAAACAACGCATAGTGCTCACACTGCCTGCCACCGGCGCTTTCTCGCCAGCTTTCTATGTAAAGCTCGTGCATCACAGCCTGCATTAAATTATTTGCCTCCGGCAAAGCCGAATTGTGCAACGCAGTGTAACGTCAAGGCTATGAGAAGCAGAACAGTCCGAGTCTGGATTTCGCTCATAGTCCAAAAGCTGTCAACAGAGCTTACAATTAGGCAGGAGAACTGCCAATACTGTGCAGAGCCAGCGAAGGATGCGTTTTGCTAAAGGAGTACTTGCCTTGCTGTATTACGTATTCTGTGCGTTTCAGCGATATCTTGGTGCACTCCACTGCTTGATCTTCTCCTGGACAGGACACTGCTCGCCTTGACCACTCTTGCGATGCACATTGACCCACAGCTTACCATCCGCCAGCATCACCCTCCTGCACGCTGACTGTTCGAGCTGGAGGCGAGAAGGTCATGGGATGTCCAGTTCCTCCTGAGGTTAGAGGCGCAGGAATAACATCAATCCAAGCTCTTGCGTCCGACCTCGTGTCATGGGGCAGGGCTGGCCTTGGTCAATGTACAAGTCACTAAGCGCTGCAAAGTAACACTAAGCGCTCGGCGCTTGATCGGGGACATGCCAAAGTTTCTGGATGTGTCCTGCACGCTTGTGCTGGCCGTAATTGCATTTCATCCCAGGAAGCTGCCAGCCTCCGCGTGTGTCACGTAAGTAGCGCTGGGTGTCCTGGCTGACAAGTCCACACTGCACCTTGTGACAGGTTGCTTGCATGTGATTCAAATCTCCGAAAGCAACATGCCGGCCACGCTCAGGGTCGTCCTGCACACTTCAAGCTTGGCTCAGTTTCCACGAGCCATTCTGTGCCTGAAATCCGCTTCGAGTCACGGTTCGCGGCCTGGCAACCTCAGGTTTGCCAGATCAGGGGATCATGCACACATGCAGCGCGTGTGACAGTACAATATTTCATGCACACTCTCCATCTGCTTTCTCGGTCCATGTGTTTCGCGCAAGTGCATGCTTGCACATTGTGTATTGCACGTGAACTTTGTCAGAAAGTGCTAATTGCCCAAGGGTGCGTGCGCACGCTGTTTGCACGTTCACTCACATTACACAAAAACACGGTGCGTATATGTGCACCCCTCCCAAAACCTGCCAAAATCGCATTGTTTAGCGTTTTGAGAATCAAGATTGCCAAAAGGTAGTTCAGAATCTTGAATCTTGCAGAACGTGACTTTATAGCCACTTTGAGGTAAATAGGATTCAAGATTCAAGATTCGCCGGGCAGCTTTGTCCAGCATCTTGAAGCTTCAATCTCATAAGCAATTGGCAGCTCCGGCTGAAAACAGCACAACTATTCAATACAAGAGCAATACTTTGGCAGAATCAAAACATGTCTGCAACGGCTTTTGTATCATTTGCTTTCTCTTGTTGCTTTGCAGGGAAAATCAGTAGAAACCTTCTGGGGAGAAAGGAATTATTCAGGTCTAAATGTCTAATTGAAATTGAAATTCAAACCAATTATAGAGGTGCTACATGTCCTTGCGCAGTTTCATTTACTTTCGAATTCAATTCTATTTGTATGAGCCCATTTACATTCCAGCTCAACTCTATAAAACTAACGTGGAAGGCAATTCCCATCCAATATATAATATATGTGTTGTTCATCGCGCTCGCTTTTAAGCTCGTCAATAACATCTATTGAAACTCAAATATGAAAAGTTCCAACCAAATGTACCTTTGAGCGATTTGAATGTCCTTATGCAGGTTGCGAAAAAAACAACTGAATTTGCTAGCTGAACTTGAAGTCAACGTCACTTCCAAAAGTTGCTTATTTTAATCCATCTCGTTTAACAAAGCACGAACTGAGCCGAGCCAATGACGGGAAAGTAGTTTAAACAACAGGGAGCTGCTCCTTGGCAAGAGATACAGTAACATGCCGCAGTGCTCAGCATTTGTCAGGTCAGCGTTCACTACAAAAGTCAAACTGGGCAGCCTCTATGTCATTGTTCCCCTGAAAAATGAGCGTCAAACTGGGCACCTCCCATCGAACACGAGGCTCTCAGCTTGGTTCTCGCATTTTGCGCAACATGTTGCGTCAACGGGGGTTAGCCGCACTTGCAAGAAACAGTGTGGTGCGCGTGGAAATCGTAGGTGCTTTGCCTTTTGTGAAGCGCCTGCTGCGCTTCATCGACTTGCACCCTTGCAGGGGGGCTCTCTTTTCGTGTTGTCGCATGCGCTTGGAATGTTGGGCATCATGTGCAACATGTCGGGCCAACGCGGGGAGGCGAGGGGAGGGTTCTATCCGATAGATTATATTGGTTTTTTGCAAATATGTTAAACTATGTTCTTATGTTGGAATTAAACTGATTGAATAACAGCAATATATGAATAAAAACACTATAACAAATGCACTCATCTTATCTGACTTTCTGAAAGATAAATAGTGAGATGTTCTAACATCACCATAAATATTTTAATGTAATCCAAATAATCGAACACAATTTCACTTGGGGCATTCTTCCTTTTAGGAAATCCTGTCATGATACAAGATAAGTACACAAGCGACGGGGAGGGGAGGGAGGAGGGAGGGGGGAGGGGAGGGGGAGGAGGGGAGGGGAGGGGGAGGGAGGGGAGGGAGGGAGGGGAGGGGAGGGAGGGGAGGGGGGAGGGGAGGGGGGAGGGGAGGGGAGGGAGGGGAGGGGAGGGGGAGGGAGGGAGGGAGGGGAGGGAGGGGAGGGGAGGGAGGGGAGGGGGGAGGGGAGGGGGGAGGGGAGGGGAGGGGAGGGGAGGGGAGGGTGGGCTTGCTTCGTATGAAGGATCAAGCTGGCCTGACGTAACCCAACATGCGCCCACGTTCGCAGGGCCAGCTCGAAAATAGGCCCAGTCCAAATCTAGCCTGCACATCCTGCAGTGTACATATTGAAGCAAAGCCGGGCATGTTTGCACAAATGCTGGCCAAAGACATGTGTTTTGGGTGCGTGAGCAACTTTTGTTCTTTGCAAGTACCGCTTGGGTGACGGCAGCGCAAGAACCGTGGTGAACCACTGGACCCAAAAGAAACAAACAAGCAAAACACAATCCTACCCCGTTTGGTGTCTTGGACTATTGCAATATCGGCCAAATGTTGCGCAACATGTTGCACGGTATGCCCAAATGTTAACAGAACCAGGACCCACAAAACTTAACAAAACAAAACCCTGCCCCCGCCCATTGCTGGAACGTGCCAGATGTTTGGTTTTTGGTTGTTTGCTTGTTGTCTTGTTTTTGTGTTGTCTTGGTCTTGTGTTTGTTCTGTTTGTGTTTGACGAATGTTGCTCAACAAAAGGAAAGTGTTGCGCGACATTCCCAATGAACCAAAACTGGAGCCAGAAGCGCTACTTCTTGAGGCCAAGTGCCAGAAATGCTACTTTGTTTTTGTGGAATCGATTTGGTGAGTGGGAGCAAATGCACTTAATGTAAAACAATGTAGCTAGGTTGTGCTTGTAGAACTCTTGCGTGTTCATGGACTGGTGGCCTAGTAAAAACTGCCCCGTCTTTGTATACATATATATATATATATATACATATATATGAGTGGAGCAACCAAACACTCCCAAACAAGCTTTAGAGGTCTGGCAGCACATACTTTCAACGTGACGTTTTCTTTCATAGAGGCGTATTGTGCCAGGAATTCATGAAAAAAATTAAGATGCTACTGAATCTGCTTGTGCGCAAACGCAGCTCCGCAGAATCATCATGATGGACTTCCTCAGATGGAACCCGAAACCCAACAGGAGGCATTTCCTGCCAGGTATCCGGAGTACTGAGTATTGGCTCCATATAATCTTGGGGTGTCTGTGTGTGTGTGTACGTACCTATGCATGCATGTATGGAAGAATGGATGAATGCATGGATGAATGAATGAATGAATGCATGGATGGATGAATAAATGCATGAATGAATTGATGCGATGTGACACGCGCACATCCAGTCATCTCGACACATGGAAAGCTGCTGAGCTTCCCGCATGCAACGGCGCGTCCCGGGATCCGGCACGAATGGTTGCCGATGCCGGGGCCTGGCCACTGGTCAGTACCTGAGGCGCACGTGGAAACAAAACCGGAAGACTCCCCTCAGCCGCTTGAAAGCCGGGCAAGCGAAAGTCATTTCTGGACCCTCGTAACACCTGCGGATTGCTGGCTCTTGAAGTTTGAGCCACGCCCATTTCAGCAACATGCAAAATGGCCTGGGACAGTCGCTTCAAACGTTCGATTAGAGGGAGACATGACCCTGAGGCATGGCATCAACACGTGCCTGAAATGCAGAATGTATGTACATATATATTTACAGATATATTTACATATATATATATATATATATATATATATGCAAATATTTGCAAATGCATCGATTTGCTTATGCATATTTCGTTGTTGCATACACTTGCGATTACGCATCTCTATATACACATGATACTAATATCAGGTACCCAGCCATGGGTACTTCTTCGAGCCCCAAGCGAAATGATGTCTAGGACAATGAGACAGCAGTCAAGACTATCTGCTTCACCTGAACACTCCCAGGCGAATTCTGTCTTCCCATGCAAAGCTTCATTTTAGGGCGAGAATGCACGCAAACACCAGACCAAACCGTTATGCTGGCAGGGCTGCAGGAAGAAGGGAAGCTGCCATTATCCTTTCTGCTTCACGTTCAACACAAAGGTGAAGCCCCATTCTACAAGGTTCAGTCTCTGTGCAAAGCTGCAAGCCAAACTTCCACCTTTGACTAACTGGACAACGCCAAGGACCCATCTGAGGATTTGGTAACGTCCACTTCAAGAGGCACCCACGATAAGGAAGCCTGCTTCAAAATCTGCACTGTGATGTCTCCATCATCTCTGTCACACAACGCTATGCTAACAATGGCAAAGACTCTCAGGTCTCACACAATTGAATAGCAGCACAGCGCTCAGCATCCAGCTGGAGAAGTGGCCATCCCACGCCGCACTGTTGTGGTATAGCTAACTGCCGTTGAGACAGAACTTGGCGCCTTGGCAATCAAATACTTTGAACAGAGTGTTTGTTGTACATTTCAGCAGGAATAGGAGGGCGCGTTCGGAAATCTGAGTATGGCGCGGTAGTGTAGAGCATGTGGCTTGAAGCGTCCCTGCCACAGCCATGATTCGGGCTCCAGAATCTGGTTGTCACTCCAACTCATCAACCACGACTATGCACGGAGCTTGATTCGTGATCTATACCGAACAAACCGCAAAAATCATCAAAATGCATGTAACAACCTTGCTGCTTGGACCAAACCATGCATGCCTCGTCGGCGCTCCCTGGCTAGGACTTCTCTTCTCAAACTTCGACACCAAAGCCAGGACCGGGGTCGCCTCGCGTGCCACATTGTGGAAGGCAAAGCCCGACGAGTCAAGTGCAAGTGCCTGTGACGAGTCCAAGGTCAAATCACGCTGACTCGGCACGCGCTGCCGCAAGTGAGGCCTCAGTAGCAAAACATGCAAAACGCAAGTGAATGCTGCCGCACTGGTGTCTGAGAATCGATCGATCCAGGGGGCGCAGTGCTGAGCGGCGGCCTCAGCACTGCACAGCGTGCTCCCCTGGCTGGATGAGGCGTTTGATGACATCAGGCACATGTACGAGCCGGTCCAAGCTGACTGAGTCCAGCGCATCCAGGAAGTCCCATGTCGCGGGGATCTGGCAAAGCACCCACCAGCAGAAAGTATGAGCTGAAGCTTGAGAGTGGCACGCGTGTCTGGAACCCATGCCAGTCGGCATTTGCCTGGCACGACATAAGCATACTTCACATCAAACTGGTGCGAGGCTAAACTTGCTAAAGGTTGCATCATGGTGCATCTCTTGAGCGGTAAGTCAAGGGTGCCAGCAACGCCGGGCTGAAAGAGGAGATGCAGAAACCTCACAGGTGGCACGCAGTGGAGGTGCTAGGTGCTGCAGTGGGCAGTTGGCACATTGCTGAATGAACAGCGTGTTCTGGCGATGTGCAAAAGGACCGTCTGTGACTCCTACCTGGGCAACAGAGGTCATCGAGCTTGCCGTAGCCATCGGCGCACAAGTTGCGGGTGGGGCCTGCAAATCCCGCTCTTTCATCACTGTTCTATGCTCTCTTCATAGGAACCAAAGGCAAAACGCTGCAAAAATGCCGCACTTCTGTCGCTTGTCCCCGTAAGGTTTGGTTCCTTCCCCTGATGTGCGTGCCTGCAGGCTGCCGGAAAGCATGCCCGACACCTTAGGCAAAGGTGAATGATCGTAGGGCAACCCCGCCCGCTGTGCGCACTGTTGACGTGCATTTAAGGTTGCAGCTGTGTGTGGCACAGTCGGAGTTCGGTGGCCACCACCTCAGAACGTGCAAAAAAATATCGAAACCTGTGCCCTGCCAAAAAAACAAGCAAGATATTTGTGGTATATGTCTAAAGTTGTAATTTGTCCGCATGCTTGGAGTCCAGCCCGAGGTGCTCTTGCTGATGTCCTCCCTGGCAGAGTCCTGAGCCAACTCCAGCCGAGGCCATCGCCAAATTTCGAGTCTCGAGTCCCTTTCCTGGCGGTTTTTGAGGTCAGCCTGACACGAAGGAAACGTCAAACACTCCAAACACATGGCCGTGGGTCAAAAATAGCTGCCCAAAATGGAACCCTGGTAAATGGCAACATGGACTAAAATCTGCGGTCCTCTGGTGATCTAATATTGACCCACACCCACATCAGCATTTGTCTGTCAGTCTTTCTTCCCCTGGCCTCGAGCCTGTGGCAATGCTCCTCGAGCTCTTTGAGCTTGCCCTCGGTTTTTCGTAGCCAGGGCTCTCCTCATCCAACTAGCGCAGCTGCCTCCAGACTGCGGGTTCGAGCTCTCTCTGCGCGAAGACTTTCCTGCGCCCAGGCTTCCAAAAAAGCGAAGCAGGGAGAGGCTGTGTAAACCTGATCTCCAGCCTCTAAGGATTTGTTGTCCTTCTGCATGCGTTGCTCATCCTGTGCCATAAACAATTCAAGTAATTACTCCCATGTCTTCAAAACTTGCAGGATGAGTGTCCTCCTTGCGCCAGTCTGTCTGCACCTCACCCGGTTCGGCTGCCCTCTCTCTCTCTCTCTCTCTCTCGTCTTCTCTCTGCGTCGCCTTCTGCAGCTCTTCGATCCGCTTTGTCAGGCGCTGCTGCTCATTCTCCCAGTCGCTTTGTGCCCTTTGCAGGCCCTGTTCAGCACGGCGAATGCGCCACTGTGAATGGTATAGACTCATGTACGCCCCTTGGACATGTGGGCTTCTATCGCAGGAGTATGCTTTCCATATTCAAGGACTGTCGCCTTGACTTGCTCCTCCAGCCTGCGGCGCTCTATCTCCGCCTGGCAGTGTGCTCATCTGGGAACCCAGTGCAAATTACTTGGCAATTGCACGAAGTCTATGCACCTTTTCCTGATTTCCGCAACATGCGCCAAAAAAAAGGCGGCCGGCTCTCAGCAGTCACAAAATGAAGGCAGCGCTTCTGGTCTTGCCATGTTTGAACTTCAGACCCAACTTGGTGTCTGCTGGTTGCAGCCTGCCAGACAATAGAAGGCAACGGTTTTCAGCGACACAACGACACAACGGTTTAAGCCAAGGAGCAGCACTGGGAACCTCTGAAGCAACGCCAGCCGCGCTTCTGCTGCTTCTGCTGCAAATCCATCAGCGGATAAGCTGGCGGATATGCCTCCCTTCTTCCTGTGGAACAAGCCAGGCGCATGCCTGGCTCGCAGGGTAGGAAGTTCCATATCATTTTTCCAAAATTGAATTTGGCAAAACAAAAACGGAGAATGATTGAGTGATCGAGTGATCCAGCCTCTTGTACACTTGAAACCTTCCTAGTCGCACAGTCGCCCCGTCATGCTCGTAGAAGCGGCATGACCGCTCAATGTCGTCCATGACTTGCCCAAATCTTGAATAACGCGATGGCTCGTGAGTCGCCACCATGCCGAAGGCAGCGCCATACCTTGCGGCGGTGTTTAGCAACACACAAAAAGACACACAAACACAGAGCCACGCACACACACACACACAAACACATACTCACCTTCGCTTGCATTAATACATATTTATGAAAAGCCTACCCCCTGGTGCCTATGGTTTGCTTCATTTGAGTGCGCAGGCTCTATATATAGTTTTGATGGTTGTGCAGTATGTGCACCGTTTTGCTTGTTTGAGCAGACAGGCTGTAGTGTTTAAACTATTTTTGCGGCAGACTTAAGGAGCAGAGATATGCAGGCTTGCAGTCCGTCATGTCCGTTTCATCTAGTTTTGGACAGAGATCAATTCCTGTACAATTCCGAGAAAAATATGACAAGCACAAATGTGTCAACATGTAGATGTGCTAGAAGCCTCTGGAAAGACCCACACAAGGAAAGGTGATGCTCCTACTACAACAGAAACAACTAGGATGCAGGTAGCTAGAAAGCATAGTTTACTCTGTTGTAGGCAAGTTTAGCCGCTTTTTTGCTTGCACGGAAGTAGCCGTTTTTCTGCGCAAATTTCTTTGCGCAATTTTCTCTGCGCAAGTTCTCTGAGCAAGCTTATCCGGGCAGGTTCTCTGAGCAAGTTTCTGGAAAAGAGAACTTGGGTACCTCTTGCACACAAGAAATGAATATGTTCTGAATTCAAGATTCGCAATTGCCCAGGAAAGCTTTCTCCAACGTCTTGACTCCAGAAAAGGCCATAGAGTCAGTTTAAGACAATAATATAGTGTGAGAAGCCATTTTACTCTGGTTTTGGACAGAACGCAATTCCATTATAACAATAAGTTAATAAGAGAAAACAAGCGTTCCAAGCAAAATGTAGACATGCCCTGGAAAATTACAGAAACGGGACCAACAAAGGAAATTTGAAAGTCGCTGGAACAAAAAGGAAAAGCATCTTTCCAAGATTCAAGAATCGCAGTTGCCCAGGCAAGCAGTATCCAGAAAACGAAGGATCTTCAACATTGAAGCTTGTCGATGCAAATGGATATGAAGCATGTTTGTCAACTTGCCCCCTGAAATTATGACTGCTGAACTTCTAAATGCAGTATTTCGATCCAACATGCAGAACGTCTGCAGGACTCTGGAGATCTTCTATTTGAACGTCTCCCCCTTAAGTCTAAGTACCGCAATTCAAATAATATTGGATCCATGAATGCCCCCCCTGAAACCCTAATACTGGTATTAGGGCTTCATTTTGTTGGGGGACTTTTGAGGGGAATCTTGGATCCATGAAGCCCCCTAGTCATCAATCCCGGTAGTAAGGTTTCTGAGAACTGTCATGTATTTCTCTCAATACCCGTTATTAAGGAATCTGGATCCAAGGGACTCTTGAAGGAAATCTTGGATCTTGGATCCAAATGCCTTAATTCCGGTATTGAGGCTTTTTGGTACTGTATGGATCACAACATGTTTTCTGTTGCAGTTGCGAAATTGGTTCTAATTTGCCTATTTCAATATATATGGGATTCAAGTTTCAAGATTCAATAATTCCAGAAAAAGATTGTATTGAAATCTTGGACATTGAATATTCAATCCCAGAGTTTCTTTTTCAAAAAAAAAGAAAACAGTTCTGGGATTCAAGATTCAAGTCTCCAAGAATTCCAGAAATATATATATATATATATATTAAAAAAGAATGGTTTTGAAATATTGAATATTGACCTTCTTTGGCAACAGCAACACATAATATTCACATTGAAGTCTTCCAGCAATCTTGGATCTTGGATCCTCATTCCTGAATACCGGGTATGAAGGAATCCAAATGTCAGTATGCAGAATTGTGGCACAAATTCCTGCCTTGGTGCCCATAGTTGGCCAAACAAATACAACAAGTCCTGCAAAAGGTGGTTAAAATACTGAGAAACATAGGAACCAGGGGGGGAACCATATATATATATATATACGTACTATATATGTAGTGACCATATATATATATATATATGTTGGAGAACGAAGTGTCTGAATACTGGCAACTGAGGAGTCCACACCAATCCATTCCCAACATCCACCTCTTCGCTCCAGTGCGCAGGGTTTGGGGAGTCGCTGCCTGACCACGTTTTCGCACCAGCCTTCCACATTTCCTTGAATCCTCGTGCAACCATTTCATCCAGATTGGCGTGTATGGCTTCCCCGCGGTCCATGAATTTCAGGATGTTGTCGTCAAGAACCATGACCTGGCTACCTGAGTCTGCGATGCTTTCAGAGCGTTCTTCACCAGCGCCGGTTTGGCACTCGTTTGCCTACAAGGCCCATCCTTCTCCCGTCTCACCCACCTTGATCTGACCATGAGCGGAATCCAGTAGAACAAGCTACGCGCGGAAATCAGAAGACATGCAAATGCGTCTAATGCTATCAGAATAGAGTTGAATAGAAAGAAGCTATGGTGTGACAACATGTAGGTCCTCAATTTGCCCAGGCGTTTCTAGCGATCTGACAATATCTGACCGGAGTGTGTACGCTTGCTTGCTTGCTTGATTGCTTGATTACTTGATTGCTTGATTGCTGAATTGCCTACATGCTGGTCTGGACTTGGCATGGCTTGTCTTGGCTCGGGTGGCTTGCATGCTTGGCCGGACAGGGCTTTTCTTGGAAACCTGTCTCAAGGTTCACGTTGCGTGCGGATTTGGCCATCTGAGCGCGGTGCCTTTGCGGCAAATCTGATCAATGAAGGCTATCTGACGCTCTGCACCCTTCACTCCCAGGATGATGTGGCTGCTCCACGGTCCAGCATTTGCTTTGTACACATCCAGATCTGGATCATCAGCAGCTAGGGCCAAACGGCAGGAACTCAGATTTGGCAGCAATTGCTCCAGCAATCCACAGGTCATCCTTCGAAATGAGGCTGCACGGCCAAAGCTTCTGACAAAGTAGATGTGTGCACCTCCGGCAGCTGCCTGAGCCTGCTTCACTGATCTGCGTCCATCCTCCAAGTATTTTGCGAACGGGAAAAGTGGCGCCCTGGAAGCTCTGACTTGCTCAGGTTGTGCACTCAGCATGTGCGACCTGGACTGCTGAGCGGCCTTTGCTCGCTTGCAACTTGCAGCGCACCAATACAAGGCTAAATGCTGCAAAGTCCTCCTTCCGGCACACTGGCTTTGTATTGGCTTGGATGACCATCTGTGGCTCAGGAAGGCAGGTCGTACACCAAATCCAGAGAGCAATGGCCAGGCATGCGTGGAGCTTGCAGGGATCATAATATGCAACATGGGCATAAAGTAAATCCATCTTGCTCGAGCTGCTACTCTGGAATGAGACAAACAGAATGCAGCAAAACGACTGTGTCAAACAAGGCCGGGTAGACAGCTTCAAAACGTTGCTTTGTCTCAGCCAACTCCATTTGGGCCTGCGCTTTCAAGATGCTCCCAAATGGCAACATGCCACCACTTACTATGCACTCAAAACAATTCCCAACTGAGCCCACAGCCGAAACTTTGCGATGTTTGGCCTGCAGGGCTTCAAACTTTACAGCCACACATTCGAAGTTGCAGAGCCTCTCTCCGTTTGGTGCTTGTTGAAAACCTATTTACAATTGTTTGAAAGGCGGCGTTCACATTTTCCAAGCCTGCGGAGATGCAACTGCCCGATGGTCGCTGGTGTAGAGCGCCCTGAAGGCGACGTTCTCAAGTCAACTTCCAGGATAAGCGCATGCAGCAATCTCACTACAAAAATCGCCAAGGACTCGCCAGGCTTGCGAGCTTCTCCTTGCAGCTTCATGACGTATGCAGAATGCTCCCTGTGTACTTGCTCGCGTCTTCCACATTATGAAGCATGCATGATCATGTATGCCGTTTCGCACTCGGCTGCAGACCTCTCAGCCTCCTCGTCATCACAGTCTCCTCGAAATGTGTACACACGACCCAGCAAGTATGACATGATAGGCTTGTGAATTCCCTAGTCATGGGACAGCTACGCTCCTCTTGACAAGCGTGGCAAGAGGAGCAGACTTTGCAACTGGTCTCGGGACATGCATATCCCTACCCCTGTCCTCGTGGGATCTTGTTGATAATGGATGCCGGAAACCAGCCAGTGTTCTCCTCACCCTCCTGGTACATACAAAACCCAGTCTGGACTATGAAAGATCTGGATCTCTCCTTGTGCCCGCCGCACCAGCCGTTTGTTTCCTCCAGCACCTGAGAAACGTGTTTTAAACCGTTGGACATCCAAGGTTTGCAGCATACAGCCCTTTAGGCAACTGGCAAGCAGCATCAGGCTAGCAAGCAAATCGATGAGAGTCACACCCAAACGACGTCACCAACATTTAGGGCCAACTGGTTCTCCCTGTTGTCCTGAGAAAGCTTTGCACGCGACATGGACTTGAAATCAAGCGGCAAAATGAGGCCGAAGCCCCGTTCGGGCTGTACCTTGGGGAACTTGCACACTTGCAGAGTACAGTACATGGAAGCCAAACCAGTCCTGTGAGACATTCACAGCAGCTGAAACGGCGCTGCAAGCGTGCTGAGCTTCCAGGCTTTACTTGAACTTCTGCTTTTGTTGCATCTTGAATGGGATAAGAGTACCTGACGGTCACACTGTTGCACGGAGTGAGATGCTTCCAATTAGGTCCTGACACGTCTTGCAAGTCCTCCTGTGTCATATCGCCTTATGGTTCAAGAAAGTATGTGTGCCAATCCACGTGCATGCGAGTGCAACACACACAAGCATTTGTCTCACGAGAGATGGACTGGAGCGCTGGATGCAAGAAATCTCATGCCCCACCCCTTTTGAGCCAATGCAGCCTCAAGAAGATGTGCGAGTGCAGCCGGAAGGACACTGCATGGACCCAGGACAAGTGAACCTACCTCTGGCCCGCCCTTTTGCGCCCAAAGGCAGTCATTAACTGCAGTCCCAAAGGGACTGGTTCATTTCTTCAGTGTCAAGAAACCCCCTATCTACAACTAGAAATTATCTGCATGTTGTTCGGCTTTCATCGCAATCAACTCCACTTGTCGCCCCTCTTTGGGAGCTCAGCGCACAAAATTCCTCGCGTGTTTCACTGGCCGCTGCCATTCGCTTGGGCCCATCCAACTCCTGAAGACACGGCAGCTTCAAGATTCAACGTACCGTTGCGGAAATCAACAAGAAACATGCTTGGACAAATTTGTCCTCTCGAGCATCCGACTGTCGAATCGGTTCTTTGCAATTCGCTTGTCCACCTGCCAGTGCAATGATATTACGAAACCTGGGTCTCCAAACGGAATGTGATCACGATGGCCATAGCATGCGCTGCACAAAATGCAAGTGGCCTCTCAATTTAGGCTGCTCAAATCTGATCAACATCCGGCCTCTGGGTAAAGCAGACCCTGCATGTCGCGCACCTTGGATATTCGCCTTTACCGTTTCGCTGGGCTTACCAGCATCTGTGAATCTCCCCAGGCTGCGCAATGCCGAGCCGCCCCTGGAACTCCGTCTGAAGGCCAAGACCATAGTAGAGCTGCCAATCCCCAGTCAGGCATCTTCTTCAGCAGCCGAGGACCCCTCCTACAATAATCGCAGCACAGAATAACTCATACCATGGCAAAGCAAGCCCAAAGCCTCTTTTTTGTTGAGCAACTTTGATGCGTTCTCTGAGTCCGGCACTGCAATCTAGCAGCAACCGCATCCAGCAGCTTGTTCATGTGAGCATCCTGCTTGCTTGCTCACTGAGGCCATGCCGTAGCACTCTGGGCATGCGGCCAACTTGTGTGCTGTCCTTGTAGCCAAGTCGAGTCAAGGACATGACAATCCTTTGCAGGGTGGGCGGACCAATAAGACTAGATGGCCTGATGCATTCATCTCTGGCAGCACCCCGCTCTCGGAAAATGATTTAAAAAAAAAAAAAAGCACATAGACAGAACTGCAATAAAACTTGTATATATATATAGAGAGAGAGACCTGAAGGTCACTTCCCGCTTGATGGTCCAGGCTGCATCTTAGAACAATGATAGAGTGTGTTGCTCGTCAAAATGTGTGGTTTGATTGAAGAATTAGGTTCACGGCTGATCCCAGCAATAGATGTGTCTATGAATGGAAGGCTATCGGTTGCGCCATCCCAATCTCAGTCTGCAAACAAGACTCATTGGCAAGTCAGTCCACGCTGCCTTCTTATTGCACGACTCTGCCTTCCCTGCAGTGACCTTGGCAATGGTCTCCATCAGGCCAGTATCCCTGTCCCAGTCCATTCCCAAGTCTGCAACCGCACCGGCAGCCAGCCTGCATTCTAAACGCGACAGACCAAAGACAAAGTTCGCAATGTCCTGGCCATCCAGCAGTTCTACAGCTTCCTCTCTCTCTCTCTCTTTCTTTCTTTCTTTCTTTCTTTCTTTCTTTCTTTCTCTCGCTCTCTCTCCCTCTCTCTCTCTCTCTCCCTCTCTCTCTTCGTGCCTTCAGCTGCATAGTGTCGAGATCTTCTCTAAGCAGTCCAGGAAGGGTATCCAATATCTGAGACACCTCAAGGATGGCCACTGCGCGAGGCACCGCGAGGTTTCTATCCATCCGCCATTCCAACATCCACCTGGCCTCTGCCGGTCGAAGATCCAGCCTAGCATGGCTGGATTCATGTCACCAGCACAATACTCCTGCTGACACAAATGCAGGATGATTCCAATTGTGGTTGACGCTTCCATAACATCCAAATATCACAGTGTAGAACTCATGTTAAAATCTGATTAACTTGCACAACTTGGGCTACCAACTACTCCCGTTTCCTTGTCAGGATCGTGGGGAGCACATGATTTGGAAGCAACCAAAGGCAAACCGGCTCTCACTCAGGGAGCAGCTTGCCGGACGCCCAAACAAAGGCGGCAACATGCCTCAGCATGCAAAGAATACCGAGGACCACTTTCCAGCATCCAGGTGCAACCAAAACGCCTGGGCTCCATGTCCTTTGCCTTGCAACGGATGACGTGAAAGCCATATGTGATTCTGGTGGGCCTTCTTCAAAGCAGCACCCAAGAGGTGGGGAATCATATCGTCCACCTCTCCAACTGTTTCCAACTCTGAAAGAAAATCGAATGGAGCCAAGAGCCTCCTCTGCAAACTCCTGAATCTTTGCCGCTGTGCACCAGCAGCTTGTCAGGTTCTGCGCGGTCATGTCCCTGGCCACCTACAGGCGTCCCAGGTCCCCCGACTTGCAGAGCTACGCTTTTGCCGACATGAAAGTGTTTGGACCGTCCATCAGCATTGTAACAAAAATCAAATTTTAGCAAAAGAACTCAGAAACGAACGAGTTGCCTCTGGCATCCTGTCGCGCAATGGCGCCAGCAGCGGCGACATGTCGTTGATGCTGAGCTTGCTGCAGCACCACCTGAGAATGCAAACATAGCGTGTTGAACGGCACAACAACAGCTTCACAGCAGGAGCCCCAATCAAAGAGTCAAGGATTCTAAGTGTGCAACATCAGCGATGCAAAGGTGTGCGGCTCTGGCATTTCCGTCGACAGCAGGCGTTCAGTTCGCGCAATCAATTCCTGGCATCGCGTGTCCGCATGTGGCTCGAGCGAGCAACCTGTTCATGTCGAAGTCCTGCTTGTCTTCGGTCACTTCACGCCGAAGCGCCCACCTGAGTGGCTGCTTTGTGACGTGTGGCAGAATGGGCAAGTCATCTGGCCGAGGAACTGCCGAAAAGCTGCTGCGGCTTCCTGCAAAGGACTCTTCTCGAAGTCTTGCTGCTCGTAGGGAGCAACCTGGGTGCTGTTGAGAAGGTAAAGTACAAACAGGATACACAAGCCAGCCTTGAACCCGGCTTCACCCAACTCTCCCTGCACGAAGGAGGTAACCTTAGTGCATCACGGGCTGACCCAACTCTTTGACAAGGCCAGTCAGCCGGCAACAAAAAGACAAATGTATTGTGACGAGTAGCGGTATCAATATCCAATCGATCAGACGCGTCGGGCCGCTGTTTGAATGCAGACCTTCTCAGGACAATAGCTGCACAGTGTGCTACAAGGAAGAAGGCTATCCACAACTGCATACAAGCACAATTCGAACAAGCTGCCTGGTCAGCTTTGGAATGGCCATATCGGAATCTTCGTCATCAAAGTCAGAATCCTAAACAAGAGATACGCCATTCGAAGGAACTACCATGGTGGATGAAAAATGTGAACCTTCTCTGCAAAAATCCAGCAAAATGGCTCCTCGTCCCGTTCCTCATCCAGAGATACTTCTGCTTCCGGAGCATGATTGGGTGTGGCCGACAGAGGGCCAGATGTCCTGAGCATCAAGCACAAGGGTTAGCGGGCCAGAAAATTCACCTCAGACTCAAGGGCCAAAAAGCGGTCAAGTGACTGAAACCTGCCCCCAGCCCCACCCCCAGACTCAGTCCCACAATTCAGCCCGGCCCATGGCAGCCAGCCTGCAATTCAGCCCAGCGAATTTTAGCGAGCCAATTTCAGAATTTCAGCGGAGCCAAGCGAACCCTGCCGACCACCCCCCCCGCCCCTAAAGCCGGAGACTGCTCAGCCCAGCCTCGGTATCATTTGCTCAAGCAAGTGTTGGTTTTATCCTTTATTAGTTCTTTTGAGCCTGGCCAAGGCGGGCAGCGCGCAGCGGTTGGAATTATATTTATCACTGATGAGGAGAGATGGCAGAAAAAAGAGAATCGAGACAAGCAAGGGATGCAATGATGGTTCGCAATCACGCATAGGGCCCAGGTCCTTTATGTTATTCCTGTGGAAACCCGATGCGGTTGTGTTCCGGTATTGTTCAGAAACGTTGTTCTCTCAATCCACAAGCCCAACCTGCGCCAAAGCGACCATCTTCCCCACATCGAGCCCGCGAAGCACATCGTGCCACCTGCCAGTTTGTGTGAATCATGATCTTTGATATGTGGCCATGAGTATTCAAAACCAGATCGATGCTGCATGAGCGGCAAGGTTTACACTACTGCACAAGTGGCTGTGACAAGCGCTTGTGTGATGTTGGGGATGCCCGAGCGGGCCAATGCCAGGTTTGAGATCATCAACATCAAGTCTCGGAGTGGCACGGTGTGCAAAAAGCGCTGGAAAGTGCATTTGTTTTTCGGATTGACAAGTTCAACTTTGCACTCAAAAATACATGTTTGGTCTGTGCAATGATCGCACTCCAATCATGCACGGTGCGGCGGCGCTGATGATTCGGATCACCGCGCCTTGCGGATACAAGGCACCCTGATGCATCTCCGAGACGGCCGCTGAGGCCTACAAGGCCGCAGGTGTTGGTTAGAATGACAACCTCAAAACCCAGCGCTCACACACTTTCCCGATAATGTCCAAAATGAGAACGAGCGTTTGCCAGGACAATCCAGGCTACCACTTTATCCCCCTTGCTTTGCCTACAGTCTGGGTCCAGGTCATGGAGGCCTACCAGAAAGGTCCTGTCCGTCTCTTGGTTCTGGGTCTTGTCGTAAGGGAAGTGATTTCTCATGGACCCAACAGATGAGGAAAAGGAAAAGAAAGAAAGAGATGGCCGCGGCGTTAATAAAGGAAAAGAATGGCAACTGGAATTGTGGAGTATGAGATTGCAACACTGTGATTACTAAACATAACATATAAATGAATGCCAAATTGTATTTTGTACCATATGCCCTACCCTCCGCTATGCCACCATGAGGCAATGAAGGAGACAAGCAGCTTCCTGGCTAGGCTCACAACATCAAGCTGAGTTGCCTGAGTTGCAAAGCCCCACAGGCAAGTCAAATGGCGTTTGCCTCCATCTCCTTCGCGGATTGGAGTTTGCAGTCTCCATGGCGCACAACTTCCGTCACTCAGCAATCTAATTGTCGAGATTCATGGTTCATGACTCCTTTTGATGCTACGCAAAACGTGTGAATGCGTTCTCTATGACTGACAGACGTGTTTACTGCTCGTGACAACCAGATTCTCCGCTGTCCGACATGTTTGAGGTACAAGCTTGTTCAGAAAAGCTTCCTTTTGTCACTGTCCTCTTCTCAGAAGCATCAAAGTATGTGTCAAAACAATTGGTTCTCTTCGTTCCTCAAGCAGAAAGAATGTGCTTGCATCAAACTGATGACCAAGTCTTTGAAACGCAGATCTGACAAGCACTGCCCGTTGACAGCCAGTGAGCACCCCTTTTCCACAACACCATCGACAGTTTGCTGGCGTGCCTCTTTACCTGTCCACAGGCGTTACCCGACAAAGACCAGACAAAATGAGAAGAGTGGTCAGATTGCTTTACTTAGAATTGGACTGATCACTGAATCGCTCAGGCTTGCCTGGCAACACGCATCGAGACACATGAGGGCATTTCAAAATGCCGCTCCACTCCCAGGCTGACCGACCTTTGCGGGCTGCACGAATGCGCAGGCCTACAACGGGCACGAATTGCCTCAGGAAAAAAACTAGTGGCCACCTGCACGGCCCAAACACGGCACCATGGCCGTCTCTTTTGCTCCAATCCAGCAACTTTCAGTGAAAAAAGGCTGCAAAACCTAGCTGCCCACACCTGACCATCCACAAATATTGCAAATGGCATGCTCATGCAAAGCCGATCAAGCAGCGCCTGAATGCATCTCATGGGAGCTCTCTAATGCGTCCCTTCGGCCTTAGAAGCCCAGCAATATCAATCGCGCTGGCAGAGACCGGCCATTCAAATGAACAGGCTCGGGCCAACCCGAATCCCCGTCCCTGTCATCGCCATCATCACACTTGTCCACGTCTTCGCCTTTCCATGATGGCACGATCCCTACATGTTGCACGATGCGTGCCACAATGTGCGCGTTCACAATGTCAAGTGCATCAATCGCAGGCGGCACACATTCAAAAAGTGTAAGGCTGAGGCGGTCTCGCAGGGCTGCGTGGGCCAAGCTCACTCCCCCGCTGCACAATGCCGCAGACCAAAGCACGGGGCCTCAAGCACAAATCACACAACGTAATTTCTGAACCACGTCTGCGTTTCCTCCGACGAGATCTTCTGGAATTCCACAAGCAACACAGCCCAAGGCTTTCTCGGAACCAGTTTCGCTTGAAAATGCGATAGTGTTGCCTCAGTGGCATTTCTGTCGTGGTCCTAGAAGGGGTGAAGACAACAACGAACTGAGGCACTGCAAAACTCGGGAAAATCGTAATACTGCGCTACATCCTCATTTGCGCTGGGGTCACTTGGTTGGGCATTCGAAGCATGGTTGTTGCAGCTTTTTGGGATCAGAGTCTGCATTCCCTGCACGGATGCCACACAAACCCAGTTCCGCCAAGCCAAGAGTGATCAGCAAACCAACTGGCAAGCAGGTGTTATACACCGTCTCTCAGCATCGGACCCATGAACATGTGCAGGAAAAGCAGCGTCGGCAAGGCCATGATCATCTCAGGCCGCATGACTGCAAGCTCATATGACAAGTGTCAAGGGTTAGGTTCCATGCCATCTTCATGTTGGCTCCCAAGGGCACTTGAACACCACCTGCACCGCTGCAAGATGAAGGCAGGTCTGGCAACTCTGTCTCAAAAACTACAAATAACTCGCTCAGCTGCCACCATTTTGTGCCAAGCGAAACCGCGTGAGCGCGATCAAACAATCTCTCTCTGTGAAAATGAAAGGTGAAACCCCTTGGCATCACAAATCAGCCCGCGATGGGTATAAAAGCAGAGACCTCTGCTCTTTCAGCGCATTGCGTGAGCTCACTGGAGAATGCACGTGTGTCCGAGACCCAAACGACATTGCAGCAGCCAATGCGTCGGCCAGGCGACGCTCCTGAGGCTGGAACACGCCTGGAGAAACCCAGAGAGAACTCCGATGCCTGACTTCGTGCTTGCAGAACAAGCTTGCCGTCCTCAGGACATTTTCAAGAGCGCATCGGCGGCGCTTGCGTTTTCTTTGGGGGTTTTCGTGGTCTGTTCATGCCGGTGGCCAGGCGAGCAGAAATGTTCTGGCATTGGAGGGTCCGACTAAATTACCTTTGAATATGCCAAATATGAATGTCATGGTATGGTATGAGTTGATGTGTTTACAAGTTATCTGATTTCATGAATAGTTGACTGGATGCGTTCATGTATTGCTACTCTGAAATGATGGTCATGAATGCTGACTAAAACTTGTTTTGCCTGCTGCTCTTTGCCCCACTTCCCAAATGCTGAGAGCTCTGTGTGCTTGCAAGCAAAATGTTGGCTGTACGCCCCCGGTTTGCCGGGCGTTTACGAAGGGCCTTGTCCTGTCATTCGGAGGCGCAAGGCGGCCCTTTCTCTGTTGCGCTCGGGAGGAGACAACTCCGTTTTGGGGCTTTGAAGAAGCAAAGCAGAGGCTAGAGGTGCTTGGCTTGGCACAATCACTTTGTGTCCACTGCCACATGGATTGAAGTTCCCAAACAGGGTGGGGGCGACCAAAGTGCAAATGTTGCACTCAAGGTTTTCGATGTTTCACCAGTCGCAAGAGCACCACAAGCAACAACAACGTGGCTACACCTGCATACTTCCTGAGAAAGCGATTTTTTGGCCACCCATACCGTGGCCATCTGGCAGCGGACTGAAATGATTATTTTAAGGCGGTTGCTTCTTCAACTCCCAAACAAGGTGTAATTCTACCAAGCGCAACAAACAAAGGGCTTGTCCCTTCAAATGACCACACAAGCACCCACCCACCGCACTCTCTCCACCCCAGCTTGGGGCCAACAACTTGTTGGGCATGTTTCGGGAAAAATGCAACCCTTCTCGTTCGCTCGGCGAACCTAGGTTGTTGACCCAACATGTAGGGAAAGTTATTCTAGAGGCGGGGAGCATTGGGAGAGCATTGGAAGAGCAGCAATGGGAGAGCAATGGGAGAGCATTGCGAGAGCATTGCTAGAGCATTGGTAGAGCATTGGGAAAGCATTGGGAGAGCATTGGGAGAGCATTGGGAGAGCATTCGGGGAGAGCATTCGGGGAGAGCATTCGGGGAGATCTTGGGTAGTGGGACACAGGAAGCACGCAGGAGGGAGTTTCGGGAGCATTTGGGCGCGGGCAAAAAGCCGGAAGCCGCAAAGCCAAAGCTGCCAAAGCCACAGAACAAAAATTGTGCCAAAGAACAAAAACCGCAGATCGCCCTATGAGCTCAGCTCGCAAGCACATCGAACGACTTTGAGGCAGCGGCTGCAAACGCTGCAACTCTCGCCAGCACTGCCTGACACTCTGACGCTGGCTCCTTGCTCATGGGCACCGGGGCCCAAACCTGCCTGCGACTCGTGGCAGCCATGTACAGGCCTGAGCAGATTACTGAAAGGGCCAACAAGACCTGCCACTGGCAAAGCAGCTGAGCATGCAACAGTTCTGCCGCAAAGCCAACAATGTCCTGTGAAAGACGGAACATCTGCCTCGGGAATGCAGTTTCAAGACTTGTCAACTGACTGCTCTGCATTTCTAAATCAAGAACGATTGGGCCAGCACAAAGCACCGCCGAACGTCAGGAAGTCTATGGCAGCATCTGACCTTTGGCTTCAATGTGTGCTCGTCCCAAGTGAAGTGAATGTCCAATCACATAACTCACTGACCACGTCCTGATACAACCGAGGATGATGCTTCACCAAGGCCTGCGCCGCAAGCACAGTAACGAGAAAACCGGAAACCGCGTCCAAGGCCCGGGCAGCAAGAGGAAAGTCGACGGGATCTGCAGCCTATTCCGCGCCAGTTCCGTCCAAATGCCAGTCACTTCCATATTGACACGGAGCCTGTAGGTCCGGCGCGTCCCACTCCTGCAAAGACTCAAAACAAAAATGGAGCTGCTCCGCGCTGCACGACTTGGGTTTCAAAGCAGTTCCACAGCGAAGACAAAGCTGTGTTCAGGCCGCTGAGACAACAGGCCACGCAACAAGGATTCATCCACTTTTCAAGCACACCGCAGAAAGGCCCAAGCACACCGCAGTTGCCCAAAGCAGCTCGGGTCCTTTCTTGGTAAAGCCGGCGAAAGGCAGGAAGATGAGGGAAAGAGGAAATGCAGATGCAGGCAGATTTGAAGGGTCGGCGCCCTGAGCCCCTTTGCGTCAAGGCGTTTCGAGCAACTCCGACAAATTCCAATTGACATGGACGCTGGCTCGATTTTGGAGAGTGTTACAGGACAAGAAGTTGAACTGACCAAGTAGACTGCCTCAAGGTTTGGAAAACCGCCAGAAGATGCAAGAATCATATGAAAGTCAGTTAGAAAGGCAGCCAGAGGCAGAGAGCAGCAAAGGTAAATGTACGGTCCTAGTAGCTTTCCATGTTTGGTCCTTCTCCGAATTTGTATGACTGGTTGGCAAGTCAATGTGGGTGCCACAAGCTTTGCAGCAGGTTGAGATGTGGGCGCTCCTTGGATTTGAGACCTGTTGTGCGTTCGCGCTGAACAAGCATAGTGTGTTTGTTGTTTCAGGTTAGCTGCTAGAGCATGCCAAGTCACAAGTCCAAACTCGAACCCCTAGCCTTTTAAAGCCCTAAAGCCTCCACCCAACAAGCCTCCACCCGCAAACCCATCCCTGAAATGACAAGAAAGGACAGAAACAAATGACAATGTTCGGACCGACTGCTTGCAAATCGTCTAGTGGTACCAATGCAAACTGGGTGGCGTGCGACAAAAAGATCAGGAACAGACAGCTCCAGTCGGCATTCTGGCTTGTGGCAGACATGAACAATTCAGGGCTGACCAATCTGGAAGGGAGGAGCGCGCAGCGAGAAGCGGGAATCATGAAAAGAGAAAGCAGCGCCTGGCAGAAATCAGAAATGGCCATGGGTCACAATCCCGTACCCCCAGTGAACCCACTAAAATAGACTAAACCGCGCGGTGCACCTACTCCAAAATTTTACCTTTGGTTTTGACCCACAGCCAAATCTCAGGAAGGGGTTGGACTGGCACCGCGAAACCCCGGCAAGCGTGCATCCTTCAATCCACACAGCTCGCCAGAACCATGGAGCTGTTCAGTAGGAAGCTGATTCAATGAGGAGCCAATTCGAAGTTGTGCAAAATTGGCGAGATGCCTCCATTCAGAGCTTGCCATCATCCACAAGTTGAGGCAAATATATTTACCCAGCAGTCGTAGCGGCCAGACAATAGTTGTTCTTCATGATGTTGACATTGATGGCACATATTTGTCAGGCATTCCAGCATTGCCCCTGAAATGTTCAGTCATCCTTCTCAATCGGCAAACAAGCAAAGCCTTGCCTGTTTGAAGCGGAAGTTCGGCTGCATTGGTGTCAAGAAGTTTGTAACAATCCTTGCGAGAAAGTCATGCCCATCCTTCTGCCGAATGAACAAATCTCTGGGGCAACCGCAGTGGCAAGCGAAGCTGCAGGCTGCAGGAAACCTGACAGCTACAGCTATCTGAAACGACCTAAGATGGCCTTGCTTATCGGTCAACTCAGAAGAGCTTCAAGAGTGCCTCTAAATGTAAAGGCAACAAGGTCAATTGAGGCTAGTTGCCCGACTCGCTTCGTCAAGCCGATGAGTGGCTTTCAGAGAAATCGTCATGCAGAAGAAGAAGTACTGCAACGAGCAGTGGGCATGCTGCCTCATTGGATGTTGAATCCACCAGCGTTGCCTGCGGTGCCCAGGTGGAACTCTTGCATTGCAAACCCATCCGAAGCCCTACCCTCTCTGGCATTCCATCGCCTCTATGGCCACTGCAGGTGGTTGTCCCGGTATATCCAACAGCTCGAAGTCAAGTGTGTGTTGCACACGAGGGGCCGTCCTGACAAGACAAGATGCAAAAACGGTTTGAGTGCCGGCTGCGGAGTTACCTGGCCCAGCTGAGGCCGGGTCTTGTCGACCAGCAATGGAGTGTCATGGACATGACGACCGTCGCACTCACAGTGCAGCGTTGCTGCCTTGGAGTGGAAGGAGTCACAACCTGCAATGAGATGAAGTTTAAGAAGTCGGCATCGAAGTCGATCTTCTCCTCTAGCCTCGAAGCCAAACCAATAGTGTGATCGTAGGGCTATTGGGGCCTGCCTTGTGAGGGAGTGGCCCTGTACTGCCAAGACCGTCAGTAAGACCTGCAATCACCAAGGATTTTTGGACACTACGCGACAACTTGGCAAGGAATCTCCACTGAGGCATCCTCCCTGCTGGTGAGAACTGCCGAGGTGGAGACCTGAAAGATTGTCATCCCTCCCGTGGCCGAAAAGCATACTTCAAATGAAACGAGAGGTGCTCCTCTTGATAAGCGCTCAAACGTATTACGGAAGGATCAAATGAAGACAACAGACCACTCATTGCGGCAAAGCAACTTTGGGCCGCTGAATGTCTGCTTGAACCTCCAGCACGTCCCCTTTGAAAAGCCTAGGGCGTTTTCTTTCAATGAATGTGAGCGTGTGATCAATCCAAGATAGAGACACTCCAGCATGTAGATACAGAAGCCGAAGAAGCAGCTCGTGATTTGCCAGTCCATCTGCAAGCTTTGGACTTTTTCCAGCGACTCTTCTAACCGGCTTTCCTACCTGCCTGGATGTAAAGGTTCTGCGTCGTGCAGAACTCTCCTAAGGAACTCCAATCAAAACGGTCAAGGAGCATCGAGGGCCATGTTCAATACCGCAAGAGGCTCTCACCGGAAACTGGTGTCCCGGCAACTGCAACTGGTGTCTTGTACCGGAGCCTGAGCCTGCAACAAGCGAGAAATTTGCACTCTCTGCACCGAAAACGAGTCTACCCCCAAGCAATTCAAATGCAACACATGCTGGCCCCACCTGCAAAGCCTGCTGGCTTTCGTTGGTGAGCTTATTCTTCTCTTGACGCACCGTCTGTTGTGCATGAAGTTGCTGTAGATGCTTGACACGCATTCGCAACTGCGCCAGTTCTTTGCTTTCAGGCAAATTCACTACGCGCTCGGACGGAAAGGATGGTGTGCCAGGGTTTAAGCCCGCTTGCGCCGAGAGGTCGATCAACTCGCGAAGATTCTTCTCGGCTTCACCCTGAACGCGTGCCAGCTCGCTTTTCATATCTTGCGTGTCTGCAGCTCGTGCAGCTCGCGCAGCTCTCTCCGCTTCCCTTCTTTGATCGGCCTGTCAAGCTGGGAACTCAATCGCACAATCCCACACAAGCAAATGCCAGGGAAAAGAACGACTTGTCCTGTTCATGTGAAAACTACAAACATGCGCCTCCTGGGAAATTCGCTGTGAAAAGGGACACAGAATCGGCAACTGGATGTTCTCGTCTGCAAAATTGGCTCCCCACATCGCAAAATCTGTTCGCCCAGGTTCCAAATGAGTCTCAACTGCAGCCATGCTGGTAGCACCAAGCAAATCCCAGGTTGGTGGCAGAATTTGAGCAGGAATCAGCTTGAAAAATGTGTCGGGCGATTTTCGCTTGAGTTCGGCGCAGCATGAGGCGCAATAGACTTCTTCGCCCCACGAACCTTTCAGCTGGAAAAGCGGGTCGCCACCTCCTCCAACACACTTCTCGCTTGCACAAAGCAGCACCTGGAAAGTGACAGACACTCGAAATGTGATCACAAAGCCTGCTGCACTCATCAAGCTGCAATTCGTGTTGGACTCCTGCTGCACACTAGTCTCCACTGCTGATGAGTCTGTTGCCTGACTATTGACTGTTTCTGCTACGTCTTTTCCACCAATAAGGCTTTCAGGTGCCACCAAACGCAGAATGTCACCATCGTGCACTTTGCCAGCTTTGCCTGCTGCTAAAACTTGTCCACAAAGCACGACTGGATTGCTGCTGACATTGTTGACCCACAGAGTAGCATCCTTCTGCTCAAATCGAAAAGCCAAATGCTCACGTGAAATACAATTCAGAAGTTTCTTCTTATCCGCAAGCAAGTGCTGAATCAAGGGATGATGCCTACCAACAACCAGCCCTTGGTCCGCAGTCACTTGCAACCGGCGCTCCCCAGATATGTCAAGCGGTTGCCCCGCAATACTGATGGCTTCCAACCAGCATGTTGGCTCAGCAGATTGGCTCTGAGGCCCCACCCGCAAGCTTTCACCACCCCAGCGCCAAAATTGAAGCGTCATCTTGCTAGGAAGATCCGAAAGTGCATGTGCATGCAAGCCAAAAGCCTGCAGTCCAAAGATTGCATGATTTCTTTCACGGGCGTGGTCCAGTTGCACTCGCAGCTCTGGCAGGCAGGTACCCGTATAGGCCTTTCGAGAATCAGGCCTTGAGAACGGTACCCTTGCTTGGAGAAAGAGCGACTTGGGATCTGCATCATCACCGAGAGAAAGCCACTGCTCCCCAAGAAAATTTGAAGATCGATTGCCTTCGCTCCAGGCTTCCACCAAAATCCATGGTGAGTCAGGCTCACAACCCATCTGCTGCAGCCTTTCACACTCCTGCAGAATCGATGCAGTGACAGCAACCAGTGCTGCTGGGCTGCTTGAAATCCTCGCGTGTGAGCTTGCACTTTGGATTTTCGACGGAGCGCATGCAGTCACAAGCTCTGCACACTTTTCCTTGGCCTTGCGAAGTTCCTCCCTTTTTTCTTCCAGCTTCACCCTCACAACCGCATGAGTTTCTGAAGTCCGCTCAGCCTGCTTCTGCAATGATCCGATCTTGCCAGGAGCAGCTTGAATGCGTTGCAGCAAGTCGTCGCATTGCTGTCGCAGCAGTTGCTTCTGTGCCTGCTTGCCTTCCAATCTATCCACCGTACCATCACCTTGGGGTCGTGAGGCGCAGCAGCATCGCATTGCCTTGCCATTGCACTACCTGTCATACTCAAAATGTTGTCGCCATGCTTAAACTCGAAGCCACTACAACAAAGTCTTCGGCCACCCTTGCAGTCCTGGGAGTTGAAACACACAATGCTTCTAGCGATGCAAAAGGACTCGGACACTTCGGAGCCCAAAATCCAGTGAGACAAACCAAGATGTGCAAAGCCCATGCACTATCCACATGCAAAACAGCCTATCTGAAGCGTCCAAGGGCGGTTCCTGAACCTCAAGAACGTGAAGGATGTCAAATACTCAGTAGGACTATTCCAACTCGCTGCATGAGCTGGTCTGAGAAGCCAACTGATCGCTTCGCATAGCATGCGACCAGCCACCACCGACACCAGCAAGCCTTGCCATGAGACAAAATGATTGCAAGTCTTGCCCTTGTCCCTCCAGGTCTGCAACTTCTTCAACATGGATGCGTATGCCAGCCCATGTATGCAAAATGTATGCTTGACAGGCAACTCAGTTCGTGCCATGATGTGACATGACACGGTGCAAGACAGCAACCTAATGCGCTAAGTCCATTTCCATGCTCAGCGCCAGGCATCATCAAAAGCATAGGGGATGTGCAAACAAACTGGCAGCCAGTTGCCAGTGCCGAACGCTCGCACATGTGCCTATTAACATTCCCATGGCTAGATTTCACACCAAAGACATGTTCTCTCAAGCTGTTCAAAAAGCTTTGTAGGGAGCCCTGAATCATTCAGAACTCTGTACGGAAACTGCAACAACCCTCAGATCAATCAGACCTCATCTCCACTAGTTGCACAAGCTGAGGCACCATGAAAAGCATGGCTAGGAAGATGAAGGCGTAGTTTGGACCTCAATCGTGGATATTGTAGCGCAAAGAACAAGCACCGCGCATGTTAGCTCATTCCCAGGTCTATGACAGAAGTGCCGCGCATTGGCAATCACCTTATTCGAGAACCAACACGGCTCATGCAAACCAACAATACATGATTAAAGTTACAGCAAGCAGCATCACTACCTTCCTGATGTTGGGCTCCTTACATTGCGCTGCAAGTACACCTGAATCTCACCACGGCGTGAAGCTTGGCGGACGCCCTGCCGATTGCAAACAGCTCCGGCCATATCACATGCTGCAATGCAACAGCCAAAATCGCACCTCCACTATTCTGGAAGGGTTGACTCGCACGAACCTAAAACACTCCATGCATGTGTCACGTCGTGGGCATGAGAAAGAAGCCATATAGGCAAACCTGAGGGAAGCACTCATTCCACGGTCGAAGGTAACGCCGAGCTGCTGCCGTGTACCTGTGCAAAGGAACCATCCACTTCTGGGATAGCGCAGTATTAGAATGAGCTTTCGGAAAAAGTTGCCCTTTGTAAACTCCACGCTGGAGCACGTTCTCGCCAGGTATCGCGGAACTTGCAACAATGCTCGACCGTTTTCAGTCACCTGCCAAAGCCGAATGCGAGTCATGCCAAATACAGCTTCACACTGGTGCAATGAAACAGTGGACTTGTTTTGATGTGCTAACCGCTGCAAATTGTGTCACATCCTGAGTAGCCTGACCACTTCCGTCAAAGGCCGCGATGTCAGCTGCTGCATGATGGCTTGCGGATTCAAGCTAGCCAGGGACAACCTGAGATGCAGTTGAACAAGATTGCACTTTTGCTTTGCGGTGAGACTCAAGTTGATTAAGGCCCTGTCGACGGACCTCCACCTGCCCACTTGGCAAAGCACGCAAGGGCTGGAAGCAAAAAGCTGGCCTCCTTCAAAGCTGGTCGGCCCTCGGGATCCATAGCCAGTGCTGGTGCTGCCACCGCTAAAACTGGCGGGGCACAAAATGAGCTCTCAAGTCGGGCAAGAATGTTTTTCTGCCTGCTGGGACCACTGGAAGGGCGAAAGCTGGGACCTGGCCTGAGAACACAAACTGACTTCTCAGCCTGGACCAATGCAGCGGCTTAGGTAGCTGCTGCGGTGAATGGTTGGCTGCGAAAGACGCTGACAGATCCACTGTTTTGCCTAGCAGGGAAAAGGGCAAGAACGGGCTATAATCTGATTCCACTGGACTGCGTTGACTCAAACCAAGGCAACGCCAAGCCTGGGTCTGGTGCAGGCGGCGGAGTATAATACTCGCTGCCCGGCACATACTGCCTGCAAAATTCGAAATCGCAAAGAAGTTGCAAAAAAAAGAAGAGAGGGCAGACCGCAACTCTGAATGGACATGAGAGCAACCATGCATCCAAGAGACTGATGGCTGTACTGCCCAGTGCTTGGCGGCCTCTGCCAAATTCAAATTCCATACACTCGTGGCAGTTGAATTGCAAAGCGCAAGCATCGCATGGCCGCCCGGCCCAAGCAGGTCGTCCATGGCATTTCCTGCCATCCTGAACTCTGCAAATATCAAAAAAATCACAGCTGGAAACAGCAGACACACACACACACAAACACCACACACTGCACATGCATTTCTTTACACAGCATCATGCCTTGCAACACTGCGTCCGCCAGTTGACCGCACCGTTCAATAATGAGAAGCTGCGGGATCGAGCAGTAAAGGGCAGCAGCAAACAATACTGTCAAAATATTGGTTCTGACTCAAGCTATGACGCTCTGGCGCAAACAAACTGAGCCAAAATGATTTGTTCAGCAACCCCTTATTCCGATGTTCATTGTTTTCTCGCGCTGCAAGCAAATTAATCAAGCCATACACAGGTTTTTCGCCTGCTAAGTAAAATCATCTCATGGCCACAGCGCAGAAAAACAGAGAAATGCCAACTCATTACAGCTGTAAGTACACATGTATTTGCAGATCCTGAGACACATGTCTAGTTCATAAATACAGTGTTGTTGACGTTGCATGCTGCGAAACTCCAATCGTTCTGTCTGCTCTTTCCGTGCGTATGTATTCGGATTTCGGGGCCCAATTCAAATCAGCCTGGCACCTTTGACCAACTCGAACACCGTGCCCACCACAAGCAAAAGAACCGTCCTTCTCACGTCAAACCGTCACAACCGTGGACCGTCTCCGACACTCTGTCTTCCGCAGCGGCGCAGAGACTTTCAAGAAATGGGGCCACACTTGTGACAAGTTCCACCAATACCTTCGGTTAAGACCTGTTTTGCACTGCTCCTAGCTTGAACTCAACAACCTTACAAAAGAGAACCCACGAAGCGAGAAAAGCGCGCATTCCTTTTTAACCGCACTGCTTCTAGCACGCGGTGCACCTAGAGCAGGGCATGTTCACCCCGTGAAACGTATTAAAAGGCAGACAGGTGTGTTCGTGTAGTGCACAAGCACGGCGTGGCATGCGTGCCAAATCAGCGGACTGCGGTCCGTGATTTGCCGCGGGTGCGGCTTTTAACTGCTGAGCGTGTCCAGGCTCGATCAGAAGAGCGTCTGCAAACTCTGATCATCAAAGCCTTGTTTTTGGCAAAGTTGGGCGGGTGGGAGTTTCCAAGAAACAAGGAAGTTTGGGCCAGGCTAGAAGCAAATCACAAGTGCCCTTGCCTTTGCAGCCATTTGCTGCTGCAGCCCCCGTGTGCTCGCCATCTCAGCCTGCCTCGTCTCATTGTCTTGCAATGAACAACTTGCAGCTGGTGGGACCCCGCATTTCTGCACGGGGGCCTGCTTGCCGCGGCCAACCTTGCATGAGGCTTCCGCCTCCATTCCGCGGCCGCGTCGAAAGAACCCGACTTGCTGGAGATCTTAAATCAAAGGCCTTCTAGCCATGCAAAAACTCTTGCCTCCTGTTGTTTGCGAACTGCACCCATGCGGCGGTCAAGCCCGCCAACGCGCCAACCTTTGTTTCAAGAAGCAGCACCATCAGTTTGTTCCACTTGCAGGCCTTGCAGCTTGCCCGACCCAAAACCACATTTGCTGCCAGCAACTGCTTAGAGCAAGCCCGGCCACGGTCCCAACCGAGTTTGCTTCACAAGAAGTGCCACGTCCTTCACTTTTGCACAGCAGCATCCCCGGCAACAACAAAGCAAAACGCATCAACTTTTCTTTTTGTTAACAAATTGGCTTGTTCCATCACTTGGCCGCACTTGGATTTTAGTCTTCAACGCCAACCAGAAGGAGCCTCAAGAAGGTGCGATGCAAACGCTTTTGCCGGTCTTCTTGTGGAAGCTTTACACGCTTCCCCAAAAGCAAACCAATCCCCGGTCCCAAAGATCAGGGTTTCTCACACACCAGAGAACAACAACCAAAAGGAAAATACCAAAACAAGTAAACAAGTACCCGCAACCTTGGTCGACGATGAACCGCACGGGCGGACCCCACCAATCTGCCCCGGGCCGATGTCTCTTTCTCCACCGACACGAAGGACGCGGGGACCCGGCGACGCTCATCCGAGGCGCGACGGACCCGCAAACTTGAGCCAAACACCACCGGTCAGTCACTATCGCGACATCCCTGGTGATGCTTTAAGTCATGGCTAATCACACCCCCCTCACGAGGAGCCCGTCATATGACGGGTGGAGCGTGCCATTTACTGATAGGATTTAACTGCTCGCATGCGTCCGCAAACAGCTGGACACTACCGCCGTCAGCGGTGGAGCAAACCCACAAAGGCAGTTGCGCATTAAATTCCCGCCACCACCCCGAATTAGTCCCCTCTCGGATCTCCTGCGATCATCTCGCCTTTGATCTCGCTCTCGATCGAGTGAATCATCACCACGACGATCTCGAACATCGTCCCTCCTTCTGTCTCGATCTTCGTCACGCCGCGGTCGATATCTGCGCCTCCTCGATTCTCGGGAATCCCTGGTGTCCAGAGTCCTAACGGACCTCTGAGAGGGAGTGCGGGCAACATCCGAATCCCGACGCCCTTGCGCGAGGCGAGAGTTGGCCACAATCTGGTTGAGAACCTCAAGCACTGAAGCATTCTTGCCATTCCTGATGAAATCTCTGACCTGCCTATTTAGCACCCTATCGGGCACCACCGAACTCTCCGGCAACACCAGGAAATGACCCTCCGCCGTTCAAACTTGCTAAGCAACAGCCATACATACAAAATGTGTTTGACAATCCAATTATCATTGGCTAAGCATAAAAGCATATATATATATATATATATATATGTATATATATATATATATCATATATATATATATATCAATATTCCATTTGTTTGTCACTTGCGGAAGCTGAAGCAAAGCTTTGTGTCTGTGCAAGAACAAAGCTGCAGAAGTTATTACACCCCCCCCACCCTCTTTGAAGGTGAAGGGGGAATGAAAAGCAATGCGAAGCTGCCACCCCGTGGCACGCATGAGGCCAGAGGCCTGTCAAAAGCTCAAGCTGAAAGCGAAGCGGAAAGCAAGCCCTGTGAAGCAGTCTGGACCGAAGGTAGAAACGGCTGTCCCCGTTGAAAGGCAACAGAAGTTAAGAAGAAAAGGGAGTGGAGGGTGGGGTTGAAAAAGCAAGCAAGCTGGCCGCAGGTGCAGCTGTAGATGACCACCAAGTTAAGGCATGTCGCACTGCTCCTAGCTTGAACCCAAACATGAAACCTCAAAAGAACAAAGCTCGTCCGAAGCGGCCGCAGTTCTTTTTACCGGGATTGAAAGTTGCACTGCTTCCAGGGCACTAGTGCGCCTGGAGCAGGAGGCACATTGACCCCCCGAAATGTGAAAAGGCAAGACAATGCGTGTCCTTGCGTGTAAATGCAGCGCTGGGGGGGGGCGGCATGCGTGCCCACGCCCCAAGGTCCGGAGACCGACAGTCCGGAGGCGACCCATGAAAGTGCAGAGAAACTGCTATCTATCCTGGCAAAGCCTGGCATAGGGCAGTGCAGGGCGGGTGGGTGGGTTTCAGAAACACCACATGCCCTAAACACAAGGGAAAAGAAACCCTAAGCGTTAAGGCATGTCGCACTGCTCCTAGCTTGAACCCAAACATGAAACCTCAAAAGAACAAAGCTCGTCCGAAGCGGCCGCAGTTCTTTTTACCGGGATTGCTGAAAGTTGCACTGCTTCCAGGGCACTAGTGCGCCTGGAGCAGGAGGCACATTGACCCCCCCTTCAGTGTTTCAGGCAACCCCGGTAAAAGCGAACCCGCTGGGCCGAAGGCCTCATCACCCGCCCTTCAGAGTGGGGTTGTACCTGGCAGGGCAGATGCTAGCGTCACCACGCACGCAGGGCTGTGAGCAGCTTGGCATGCGGCGACTGCACTTTTTCCCGGTCAGAGCGGCTTGAGTAAGCGGCTGGCTGACATTGCCAGTTGTTCTGGCTGACAGGGCAACGGCGGATATTGGGTCAGAAGGCCATGTCGGATGCAAGCTAGGCTGGTGCAGCGGCGACGGAGGCTGCTGCCAAATGTTCCGGACGCCAGGGCGCATGCATCGGACACAGTTGAATGCCTCGGCCTGACATCGCTAGGCTTGCAGGGCTGAAGCGTACGCGACTTTCAGGGCGATGGCTGAACCGGGCCAACCGACCTCTGCTGAGATCGTCCGCCCAATCATTGCACCTTCCTGGAACGTGCGTTGGCTGCAGCAGCACATTGTGAGCGTGAGCCCAGAAGGCTGTTAATTGCACAAAAAGTTGCAACGGCCAGGAGGTCGTGAACAGTTTGTTAAGGCTTGCTTCCGTGGCGGAATTGTCTGTGCCGGAAGGCATGCTAAACGAGTAGCGCCCACCACCAATGTGGCTGTGGGTTGCTTGCAGCCGTGCTAACTGTGCAAGAGTTTCAAAGCATGCGATGCACCGCTGTCCTGGCTTGACAAGGCAAGGCCACACGGCTCTTATGTCTTGCATGTTCCAGGTCTTGGCGAACCACACCACTTGGGAGGATGTGATTGCCCAGCCCCCAATCCCCGCCATATCATCTTCGGCACACGCCTCGGCCAACAACGCCACGCTGGCCACGGTGGCCGCCAACTACGGTCTCAAGACGGTGGTGGACCAGCACTCCCTGGACATAGCGGCGAGGATCACGCCGCTGGAGGTAGACACCAAGGTGGCCAACGCTCTCCTGGGGGCCAAGCTCGCGAGCCAAGACGCCTCCATCTCGGGGCTGCAGGCCTCCAAGGCGGACGCCAGCGCGCTGACCGCGTACGCCCTGCTCTCGGCCGTCGACACTTCCTCTGAGGTGGACTCGAAGATCTCGGCCGCTCTCCTGGACGCCGTCACCACGGCAGCCCTTGACGCCGCCTCCTCGGCAAGGCGGACGCCAGCGCGCTGGCCGGCCTGCGCTCCACGGTCGACGGACTGGACACTCCACTGGAGGTAGACACCAAGATAGCAAATGCCCTGCTGGGTCTCGCCACCGAGGCCTTCGTCGCAGCGCAGCTTGCTAGCCGGGACGCCAGCATCACGGCGCTCCAGGGGGGCAAGGCCGACACGTCGCTGCTGGCCTCGTACGCCACGAACGCCGCGCTCTCGCCAGCGAGACCACGCTCCAGAGCGCCCTCGACGCAATCCTCGCGGAGCTCGCCGCCCTGCAGCTTTCCGGCAGCGGCGGAGTTGTTAACGCGCCGGCCTGGGCGGGCTTCACAACTTGGGAGCTCGTTCGCGGAAGCAACGTCGTTCGCAACCTGCATCTGGAGGCTCCTCTCTCTGCTGCGCTGGCCAACGGCGACGACACGCTGAGCATCACGGCAGACTGCTACTCCACGGCGGGCACTGACGCTGCTATAACAGCAGCCTTGCTGGCCTACTACACCTCCTCACAAGTGGACACTCTGTTGGGAGACTACCGAACCGGAACGGCGCAGGACGCGGAGACGACCAGCGCCATCACGGCCGCGCTGCTGGCCTACTACACCTCCTCACAAGTAGCCGCGCTGTTGGGAGACTACCGCACGGCGAGCGCGCGGGACACGCAGACGCAGGCGGCCATCGCGGGCGCGCTGCTGGCCTACCGGACGGGCCCGGTGGCGCACCGTTCAGCCGCCGACCAGGACACGGCGACGGCCTCAAGCATCGCCGCCGCCCTGCTCAGCTACTACACCATCGCACAAGTAGACGGCCTCCTTGCCGGCAAGCTCGGAGTCACGGAGGCGGCCTCGGCGCTGCAGATAGCAGTGCGCTTTCCGGACGACGGAGGGGCCGACGAGGTGGTGGCCGCCATAGGAGAGCAGATCCTGGCCCCCACGGACGTCTCACTGTCAAACTGGACGGTTCGCCCCAGCAGCGGCTGCAGCGTGGTCCTGGCCACGCACACCGCGGGAGTGAGCGTGGACGGCTACACCCTGACCCTGGCAGCGAACCCGTGGAACATTGCGCGCACCTACAACTTGACCCCCGGCCGAGAGCTCCTCTTCGCCTGCCGCTACCGGCTCGGCACGGCCTCCAACTTCGTGGTGTACATGTCCGAGGCCGACAACGTCTACGACCCATTGTACGGCAGCACCAATCTGCCTTGGGCTTTGGCGAAGGCGAGGCTCCTTTGGATTTGCCCTTGCCTTTTGTCAAGAGACGGCAAGGTGACGTCCCGTGGGACGCTGTGCACCGAACCCTCAAGCTGTAACACCAACCACGTAGAAAGGTGTATACGGACGATGCCGTTATAGCCGAACCCGTGTAAACGTTGTAAGGGAGAAGGAATGATAGTTACAACAGTGGTCCTGACAAATGCAGCGCAAGCGAAGTGTTTTCCGCTCTCAATGCCGATCACGTATGTATGCAGCTACACATCAGATCTTGAACCTCAATTGTGTCTTGAGCCAAATGGCGATCAATGGAACTTGGGAAGCAACACCAACATGGACCTCAGAACAGCTACCCAATTTCGGCACGGGGCCTAGAGGGTTTTAACATCCCCCATTTGGGTCGCATCGTTCATCATGCGGTCCAAACACCACAAAACGTTCCACTGGCCACGGCTTCAGCTACGAAATCGTGTCGTGCATTCTTTTACTTGCTATCACTACACCGTTCATTCGTTGTGAAACATGCCGGGTTCGATTGTACGAAAAGTGAAACATTCATCCATCAATCGAAGCGCACTCCCATATGCAGGTGTATACAATACACAATTGTCGCGTCATTTGACCACCAACGAACAATCCAGCTGCCGCATTTGCGCATCGCGCAGCTGTCATCCATAAGATGGGTTGGCCACAAAAGTCCATCAGAGGCGCCTGCTCGTGATCGGTCTGCATATTTCCGGCAAAGAAACATCGGTGAGCAATCAATGCAAATCATAGCCATTCCAGATACCATGGAAAATGTATAAATAATGAAAAGATATCATCTATAAGGTAATAGTTCCATCCATGAATATCCAGAGCGTCATAGTCTTCGGAATATGTAACCATGTACACATCCAGTCATCTTGGACACATGAATATAAATCATGACATAAAGTCGTTCCATCGCAATAGTGTCGATGAGACGCAGGTAACAGATGGGGACTGACCCACATCGTACCGCAATCAGCATCTTCACGAAGCATATCTGTCCCCAATGGACAGCCTATGGGTGCGTCGACGGAACTCCTCGTCCAAGTTCTTCTGGGCTTCTCGTGCCCGGACACACTTCTTGTTCAACCAGTGCCCTTTCCGAAGGCACCAATCCAGCAGGGGTGTGTCGCACTTGTTCGGGTCGATGGCCGAGATGATGGCGCTCACGTTGACCGTGTAACCATTCTTGCCGAGGTTGAGGCCATCCCTCACGAATGATATATACTTACAGTTGAAAGCCAATGCAAAACATCTGAAAATAATATCACCCGCCGGGTGCACTCGGTCCTTGACCAGGAGCTTCATTTCTTCCTTGGTGACATCGAGGATTCTCGCTGCAATCCACAGCTTGTAGAATGTGTAAAGTCCCTCGCATTTGCACACCATCATACGAATATAATCTTCACGCTCCTCAACCGATCGGAAGGATCTTGTCCGAACATTCTCCGATTGAGAAATTTTCTTCGCTGTTGATGGCAAGAGTATACCTTCCTGATCATGATCGGTGATGTTGGGGTACCTCTTGAAGTCATTGTGGTAAGGGCAGCCCTCTCTCCCTTCGAGCCTGGCATTCATCGTCCTCTCCTCACCACCTTCAAACATCCCCCACATCTTGGACATCTGGAGTGCGATAAATCCTGCCATGTACTGAGCCTCACGCGGCTCGTCAAGGCAGATCGCCATCCGCTGGGAGCTTATAATGTCCCGTGACGCCAGATCAGTGTCGCGGTAATGCCAACCGCTGTCCTCCTCTTCTGACGCAGAGCCGGATGTATGTCCTTGCGTGTCCATGTCGTCATCTTCCCCCGGAACTTCCTCCGCTTCGTCTTCATCCTCCTGTGCTGCCGCATCGTGGTTGGCTTCTTCCTGTGCACGCCTGGCATCTCCAGAGACGTTGGGGTTTTGGTTGTCCTCCTCATCATCGGAGTTGATGTGGATGTAGTATCTTCCGATGGAGATCAGTTGCGCCTCGCACTCCAGGCATAAGCAGAAGCAGGTGGGGATCGCGGTCGCACATGAATCCGGCACCTCAGTCCTTCCCATGTCTCATCATTCAGGATGACGACTTTGCTGACTTCGTCCCGGACCTCGTTGACCTGTGCATTGAACTCCTCCATCTTGTTGTTTCGATAGAGTTCGCAGGCACGATCAACCATGTCTACGATGTAGTGCAGATTATCGGCACCTGTCTCAATCTCCGGCATCCTCTCGCTGATCTTTGTGACGTTCTGGAGGAACATCGCAGCCGACTCTTGGGACGAGTTGACGAAGCCAGGGCAGATCTCGTTCTCCACACACTTTGAGTACGCCCTCTTGGTGTCAGCGTACTCCAGGCGTTTCCCCCGTTGCTCTTGCCAATCCAAATGGACTTGACCTCATAGAACGGGATCACGTCAAAGACCATAAATGTCCCATTTGCCGCAACTCCTGCTCCATACCGCGCGAGGGTTGCACTGGGAATGTAGATGATCGCAATCGGATCTCCCTTCCTTACGTTCCGCAGCGTCGTCTTCGTCGCCACGTTCATCTCATCCCATGGAGCAAACGCTCCGAAGTGCAGCGCTAGCCTGTTGCCGCCATCGATTCCGCCGGGGACTAACCCACAGCGTACGATGCTTGGCAGATTTTCCACATACGTCACATGGAATGCTCCTCCGAGAGAATCACCCATTCTTGCGGAATACCTATTCGCCAGTGCGGATGAGCTCATGAATCCAAAATCACTGTGACCAGTTGTGACTCGGATGCACCAAGGTCTGTACCATCCATCGCATCTGTTGAACATCCTGTCGATGTCGTCCCGAACCATGCCGGCTTTGGCCATTTCTTCCCTGGCCGCCCTGGCGTCGTTCGGGTTCACGATGCTTGGAAACCTTGCTGCCAGGACCTGGAATCTCGATTTTCTGCTTCGGGATTCCTGCCACTTGATCACCTCCATGATGCCCATGTATCGTTTCGCTCTCGTGGTGTGTGGTGGGAATATGTCGTTGTTCCGGTCGTCAATGACTGCATCAATGTCAACCCATCCACCTTCGTCGCACCTGAAAGCACTTCCTCGGCAGCTGCCGATCTTGTGTCGAAGGACTCTGCATAGGTCGTGAGATAGCTGGTTTGCTTGGTCTCTTCTAGCAAACACCGAGCGATCATCGCCAATCCTGCATAGTGGAGCACCGTCGAAAGGAGCAACGCAGAAATTGACACTCTTGCCAAGCTGCATTACGTCCACCTGCTCAAGGATTGCACCTTTGGGAAAGTAACTGGGGTCAACGATGCACGCATACGCCCATGGCAAGTGCACATCACTCACGTCGCCAAACTTCGGGATGTAGCACGGGATGGTGTCGCATCCCATCTCAAGCGTCTTCTTGAATGTCCTGCTGTCCCCGCACGGGTTGTAGGTGAGGTCGACGCCACCGCATTGTAGCTCTCCTCCCTCAGCCGTGTCAGCCATCTCCACCAAGTTGATGGTGTAGCTGTACATCTCAATTGTTTCTTTCCCTGCTTGTCCTCCTCTCTTTCTTTCCTTGGACGTTGATGAGGACGGCTCCTCCGTATCCCCCATGTCTTCATCTGACGAAACGGGATCACTGCTGAGTAGCTCACGGAGCACCTTCATCGCCTTCTCATTCCCAGCAGCCTCCTCAATGTCCTTGCAGTCGCCGTCGTGGCCATGCACTTCTCCATTGACTCCAGGAATCCTAGTGCCGCTCTCCGCCCGTCGATCACTCGCTGCTTCTTATCTTCCTTCTCAGCATTGGGCTGAGAACTTCGACTCGGGTCTGGTGCTTGACCAAGACCCTCATCTTCGCCCTCCGTGGCCTTCCTCTTGGACGCTTGGGCAGAGGGCTCGGTAATCAGGGATCGCGGATGCCTGGGCTTGACCTTGTTCATGATATACCATCTCGACGACGTCTGCCAAGGATTCCTCGTTTGTAGTTTGTCCCAGGAGTTCATACATCGTCCCTTGGTCGAGCACACTCTTGATCCAGGACGAATATGCCACATTGCCAAGATCCTTGTCTATCAAGAAGATGGACATTCTCTCCTCGACCCCCTCGGAATTCTTGCATACGATCACATCCCGGGATGCGCACAATTGCTTCCCGTGACCGTTGTTGTAGAACTGTGCTGCTTGATCCACTGTCATGCTCACGAATCCCACGTGGGAAAGCTCCTTCTTCAGCTTAGAATACGCGAGCTCCCGTATAATCGTGGACATGGCCTGGATGTTGTTGACGTCCACCATGAGGTTTTGAAGGTCGGGGATTGCTACCACGCATTCCGCGAAGAGGCGCGTGTACATTTTCTTCCCCTCGATAGACCTTGCAATACCGTTCGTGTCCGCGTTCCAGTTCGCGCAACAGTTCACGCAAGAAGTGGGATTGAACTTCAAGTTTGGTCCGAGCGCCTTCGACTTGCTCATTTGCATCTCTCTAGCGCAAAGTTCGCAGATAAACTTGCTGAGCTCTGTGACCGTATACCATCGAAGACGTGGATCACCGACATCGGCTTTTCCAAACGCATCCTGTTCGCCGTGTCCTTCATCTTGCTGTTCTTGTTTCCTCTTCGATTGTGCAGTGAAGGTCGGCTTGTACTCAAACTTCACCTTCGATTCCTCCATGTTCTTCGGGATGTTGAACCGAAGGTCGGGCTCGTTTATGCAAGTCTCCTCCAGTTCACGCACAAACGCGTTGCTTGGTGCGACCGCATCGATGGATTTCTCAATCAGCAGTCGCTTCAGGAGGAAATGTTGCAAGTTCGAGCTCCCAGGGATCTTGTAGTTCTTTCCTGTGAGCGCATGGACCACGCGCCACAGGCGATCGTTCTCGGTCACCAGCGCGCCTGCCGCCTTGCAGATCTCGCTAACCTTGTTGGCGATCGTCCCCAAGTCCCCTCTTCCACCATGGAAAGCAACATCGCGATTCACGCACACCACGACCAGGCCCTTGCATGTGTTGACGAGGTCAGATATCGCCTTTTGCAGGGAGTCGATGATGGGGTTGGCGGTCACCTGCCATCCACATCCTCTCATGCACACCCAATCATATAGCGACATCCAAATGTGCACCGACATTGGTGAGTCATCCATGTCTCGCCTCCGTCGTTCAGCGATGAGCTTATCCAGCTTCTGCAATCGGGAGATGATATTCAACGTGTCGTTGGGTGAGGAGACTTGCTCACTCGACCCATAGTATGATCTCTCCTCAATATTTGTCCATCCCTGTTCGTTGACCATCATCTGGAAGGTCTTCGTGCTCCCTTTTGAGTTGACGGCCCTCAGGGGCCAATCCAGGACCAAGAAGCTCTTCTTGTGGATCATCATGTCGCGAATCGTCGCCACCGATGGGGCTCCTCTTCTGCCTCTTGATAATCCGGTTCAACTTTCCAGGTGCGTTGTCCGGGTTCTTCTCCGCCTGAATCAACGCGTTGATGGCTTTGGCGCCCGGAAGGCGTCCAGTAATCAAGCATCCTGTTTGGGCACACAAGAAAGCATATAGCTGTAGCCATGCCGCATTCCCCTTCCCAACATAGGAAAGAATAATCTTCTCCGCGCTGGTCTTCTCCTCGAAGTGCAATAGCGAAGAGGTCAGGCATCTCAGCATACACTCCCAATATGTTGCGTTCTTGCCTTCTGCAAGACACGGCCCAAATACAGTTTGTATGATTGGGTACCCCGTATTGTTGTCTATGTTGAATTTCACATTGACAGTCGCGCCGCCCAAAGTAATACCCCCTTCGAATGAAGTGTAGGTATCATGTCCAGCAGTTGGGTTGATAATTACCCATCTGTCGTCGTCACCGCCAGAGTTCATTCGGAAAATGGAGTCGATGATCTCGTTGTCGATCTTGACAGCATCGCTGGCTTGCGACCCCCCACTTGGAGCTCCCTGCTGGGGGACTGACCCACCAGCGGTTTGACTCCTTTGTCCGGAGCTTGATGCCGACTTCTGCTGTCGCTCCGTCTTCCGCGGCGGCTCCGTCTTCGATGAGCCCATCACCCACCATGTCGGCTCTTCCCCAACCACGAAATCCTCGGGGTACTTCTCCAGTTCCCTCTCGATTTCATGCATCGTGCAGTATTTATTCTGGCATTGATGTTCATCGCAGGCAGCTTTGACTCATAGATCATGTCGATGCACCACAGGAAATCCCTGGCGTACTCGATCTCCTGGTAGAGATCGTTCAGCTCCCTTTTGTCTGGACGGAAATAAGCTGTATACGACTGATCTGTGGCGTTCTTTTCGCCGAGCAATGGCTGCAATCTCCTCATGATGAATGAGACGCACATGAGCGAATTGACCGCTCCGACGCACGCGTCAGAGATGTCACTGGGGGTTGACCCACAGATCATCCAGCGCAAGAGATTGTGCTGGCTGGCATTCTCATCCCTCCTCAGTGCATATGCGAGGTTCTTCATCGATGCGTGCAGCTCGTTCTGGTAGACCAACCCAAGGTCCCAATTCTTCTGGTAGTCGTCCTTGGAACCACGACCGTAGAAGTCGATCTTGGGGGCCTTGATCACGCTCAACGTGAATACTTTCCCCCAGTTTCGATCTCTGTACTTTGCAATTCTCCGATCGTGCCTCTCAAACTCTGCAGTCGTCTGGAACTCCTCGGAGCTCCTCCACCTTCTCGATGACGATGCCCTAGATGACTCGTCGATGATGAATTCTTTGTATACTCCCCAACCGGGGTGTCCTGGTGGAATGCAGCTTTGAACGACCGTTCATCGTTGTCCTCGGCCACGCCTAATGCGAGATCCCAGATGTTCGCAATTGATCTCAACATATCTGCCCCCTCTATGCAGTACTTGGTCACGTTGAGCAACTCGGGGTTCTTCGCTAGCAGCGATGCCTCACCGCAAAGTTGGTTCAGCGCCGCCACAATCTTCTTTCCCTTGCTGCAAAATTCCCTCCATCCAAGCATGCATTCGTCGGCAGAAAGCTGTCCGAAAACTTTGCTGATGAACTCTAATGCAACCCTCATGGATTGCCCTTCACCTTTCATCATCCCGCGGCCCTTGGCAGAATAATACGCTGAGTATGCATAAATAGCGGGGACGCCGATGTCCTCGATCCACTTCACGCACATACCCAGGTCGCTGCTCATCTCCATCCTCTTGGGTATCCTCTTGCCTTCCTCGATGGCGTTCTTCACCAAGTTCCCCAAGAAGATTGCTGCTTGCCTAGATTTCCCGACAGGCACGCAGAAGAACTCATTCGTGTTGACGACAGTCGGATTGGCAGTCATCTTGATGATATTCTCCAGAACCAGGAAAACCCAAAATAAGCAGCTGCAAATGAAGCCACGGAATTGTCCCAATACGATCCCAGTTTCAGATTGAGGTGATGAACTCGTCCAACTCCTCCTTGAAGCTTGGGGTTCGGGACTGACCCAGCTCCCCGTATGCACCAGAGGTTCGGGACTGACCCAGCACCTCGGTTGTGCAGTTGGGGTGGTGCAGATTTCGCTCGCAGTAGCTTGGTGCTTCCGCGATCTCCTTCGCGTAATGCAAGCAAGAGCGAGTTTCAACGGTGCCGGTTTGAGGCACCTTGCTCGAGCACGAAAACGGCGAAGGATCACACCCACAATTATTGACGTGTACAACTGGGTTTCTTTGGTTTCACGACCAGCACAAGGTCCATGCTCATGGTTTCCATTGCATTTCTTAGACAACGAGCCACCAAGTTCAAAGTTCCATGAGACAACTCTCCATGGTTTCTTGATTGGCATGGGTTTCTTTGCATATCTTTGTTTCAAGCCATAGCGACACCCATCAAACTCGTGACTAGTCCCATCATGCACAACCTCATGCAGTCTCTCATCTTTCCAATAATCACAACTTCCAGGCAACTCAAACAAAATCGCAGCTCGTTTTGTCATGGCATGCCGTTTGATTTCAACGAACCAATCTCCAAAATTCTCTTTGTTTGGCCTCTATTTTCTCTGCGGTGTCAATTCCGCGAGTCTTGTTGAGGCGTGCCCATGATGATCCCCCCGTGCAAGGCCCGGCGAAGAACAACAAATCGGAAGGTTTGGTAAGCACATGTCTGGCGATTCTCCCCCCGTACTCGCTCAGGAAGTCATCAACCAGAGTTATGGTGACAACCTGCGGCCCGTCATGGCGTGCAAGGACAGTGAACCAGTTACGCGGTTCGGAACATGCCATCAGCACGATAGGCCGAGCCAAGTCAACACTGTAAAGAGTGACGACTGTGCGAGTTCTCATACCAGGAAGCCTTTTCTTAGAGCAAGAATTAAAACCCCTGCTCCGAAACGGATCTTCCCGACTCCAGCCCGGTGAGGGGCTTTGCTTAGAGTAAGAATTAAAGCCCCTGCTCCGAGACGGATCTTCCCGAGCCCGGTGAGCGCGACTACCTAGGAGACCTATTTTCCCAGGTCCGAGACGGATCTTCCCGACCCCAGCCAGCTGCTCGCATAAGCAGCTTCAATCGGAGCAACGTTTCCAAAGCAAGGTCGTGAACGCACTTCAACTCTACGCGCTCGTTCAACAGTTCTTCAACGAATGCGGCCAGCACGGACTGCATGTCCGACTGTAATTGGTCGTGGCCGCAGAGACCGTTCCCGCGCCGGTACGGCGACCGGTACGGGATGAAACTGCCAAACTGCGCGTTCAACCCAACCATCAATCCTCAACCTTGAGCCGGACCGTTTCTTCAGAAACCAAGTGGAACGAAGCCACTTGCTCCCAAACGGTGTCATAACCGCAGTTTCACACGCATCAATCTGGGTCCCTTGGCAACAACAACCGGATCATGTCCTTCACGCCCATGCAATCCCTCTTTCAATTTCATCCAGACCACCAACATGATCGAAATGTGTGTGTGCGGAAATGTTTCCGTCAACTGTCCCCGAAGCAGTCTGCATGGTCCCCTTGATGGAATCACGTAGGCTCTCTCTTTAGAGGGGGTTTCCCAAATGGTTTATATTCTACCTGAGAGGCTCCTAGCACTCGTCCGTCCAGCATTTGACCTCGTCCTGCGAAGGATTCGAAGTCTAAAACGCTGCGTGCAGGCGTGAGGCTGCAAAATAGAGACCCCTAGATATGCTTGCAATTTGGCTCCAGGTTGCATTTCAAGCGAGCCAACCTTTGCAGGGCTAAGAAAAACAAAAAAAAAAGAAAACAAGGGGTCCCAAAAAAAGGGGTCCCCGAAAAAAAGGGAAAAGGGGTTTCCTTTGGCAAAGCTTGACATCGCTTGAAATGCAACCTGGAGCCAAATTGCAGCGCATATCTAGGGGTCACTATTTTGCAGCCTCACGCCTCCACGCAGCGTTTTAGACTTCGAATCCTTCGCAGGACGAGGTCAAATGCTGGACGGACGAGTGCTAGGAGCCTCTCAGGTAGAATATAAACCATTTGGGAAACCCCCTCTAAAGAGAGAGATACCGGGATGCAGGGATTCCCTGCAGTATCCCTGCATTGAAATTCCCCCAGGATTCCTTGCTATACGCTTAATTTCTTCAACACAAGTGCCAACACAATTGCCACTCGTGTTCACATTTCTGCCGCGCCAAGCCGCGAAACCTCCACTTTCCCGGGTTCCTTGCTATACGCTTAATTTCTTCAACATGTCGGAGCACATGTCGGATGAACATGTTCTTGGCACTCCGGGTGCGCCACCCTGCCGCGCCACCTGCCCGGCATCGGAGCCCTGCCGAGCCCGCGCCAAGGTCGGGATTCTTCTTAGGAAAAAAAATCGAAACTGTCGTCTAATCCGACAGTTTCGGCGAACATTGAAGCCTCCCCGGCCGCGCCTGCCCGGCATCGGAGCCCTGCCAAGCCCGCGCCAAGGTTGGAATTCTTCCCAGCAAAAAAAATGTCGAGGTTGTCGTCTAAGCCGACAACCTCTGCGAAAAAATTTTCCAGTTGTCCTGTGGACCACTGTCTAAAGTTTCGGCGAACCTGCCCGGCATCGGAGCCCGCGCCAAGGTTGGAATTCTTCCCAGCAAAAAAAATCCAGTTGTCCTGCGGGGGGACAATTTCCGGCCGCGCCTGACACGCCAGCCCGCCGAGTCATACGGATCATACGGATCATACGGTCATACGGTCATACGGCGGCTTGGCACTGCGCCACCCTGCCGCGCCTGCCCGGCATAGAAGCCTCCCGGGCCGCGCCACCTGCCCAGCATAGAAGCCTCCAGCCTGCCTGCACCAGGGAATTTGAATTGAAGGGTATTATCCTTCAATTCAAATTCCCTGGTGGTAATCCGCAGGTCTTAGAAGACTTTTCAGCAGTTTCTCAAACAGTGAGAATCTGCCGAGGTCGGGATTCCGACTTCGCTCTACACCGAGGTCGGTTTTCCGACTTCGCTGTAGCTTCCGATTTTGCCCGAAAAATCCTCCGAAGCGATGCGGTGGGGAGCGCATCGCTTCCGGAGTTGGGTTTCATCCCGAAAACCCCATTGCCGGGCCAGCGCCGAAGGTCCGTCAGCGATGCTGTCCTCGCAGTATCGCTGACAGAGTGTTTTTTCACCACTCTCACGCCCTGCCGTCAATCCTGGCGTGGCAACAGGATTGCTCCACCCAATCCTGCTGTGGCAACAGGATTGCCATTGTCAATGCTGTGGCAACAGGATTGCTTCAACCATTCCTGCGCTGGCAACAGGATTGCTCCGGTGCCTTACGAGCAGCTCGGGCTTGGAACTGTTCTTGCCCGAGCACAGGCTTGTGATGGAGTCGGCCCCGCTGTAGAGCTCCCGGGCCTCGGGCACGTCGTTGACGCTGACGACGAAGGGCAGGCCACTCGCGAAGAGTGCGTCTCGCAGCTCCGTGTGAAAGACCAGGTCGTGGCCCCCTCTCGTACCATAGTAGTTCATGCTGCGGCCGGGGAAAATGTAAGGAGGGTCAGCGTAGATGCACTGGCGCGCCAGGCAGGGCAGAGCGCGTAGATAGGCCAGCGCGTCCTGGTGCCGCACGGTCACGTTGCACGGTGGCTGCAGACGCCGCACGCTGCTCAGTGCCAGCGGCCGCTGCTGTGCGAAGGAGCCCCACTTTCCCGAGAAGCTGTTGCGCAGCAGGACGTACGCGCAGGCGGCCCGGCGCCCGGCACGGCCTCTCTGCGCGCCCGGCAGGAGGTGCCCGAAGTAGAAGCGCCTGTCCACCCTGCGCCCCACCAGGCGCAGCAAGGAGCGCAGGAAGACCGGGTCTCGCCTCAAGTAGCAGCGGTGCAGGTTTGCGACGGGCTCGAAGGCGTCGACGCCGCGCACCTCCAGGCCCGGGCGCCGGGCGGCGAGGTAGTACTCCAGCTTTCCAGAACCGAAGAAGGGCAAGTAACGCAAAGGAAATGGGGAAGATCAAGCTGTTTCCTACGACAGAGTACAGCAGTAAGCAAGCCTCTGACCCCGTGGTGCCCCTGGTGCCATGCACGGGCATCTTCCTCGGGCCATCAAAATCGGGCAAAACCGTGGCTCTGATCAGCCTGATTCTGGAGCAGTATCGCGGCGTCTTTGAGAGAATTTACGTCTTCAGCCCGAGTGTGAACATAGACGACGGCTGGATCCCCGTCAAGAAGTACATTGAGGGGGACCTGGGGGTGAACACAGAGCGGGAGCAGACCTATTGGGACGAGTGGGACGAGGCGGCGCTGCGGCGCATCATCCAGCAGCAGCGCAAGATCACGGAGGCGTCCAAGAAGTTGGAAATGAAGAAACTGTACCAGGTGCTTGTAGTCATCGACGACTTTGCTGACACGCCGCAGTTGCACAAGCCTCACGGCGCCCTGGACACTCTCTTCATCAGGGGCCGGCACATGCAGATAAGCACCTGGGTGAGCTCGCAGAAGCTGCGGCTCATCAGCGCAGCGGTGCGGGTGAACATGCAATTCCTCTGCTGCTGGAGGCTGCGCAACCAGCACGAGCTGGACGCCGTTATTGAGGAGCTGAGCGCCCTGCTGCCAAAGGAGCAGCTGTACCGGCTGTACGAGCAGGCAACGCGGGAACCCTACAGTTTCCTCTTTGTCTACTACCTGAAGCCGAGGAATGAAATGTTCTACAAGCGCTTTGAAGAGCGTTTTGCACTTGAAAAAGACGCCGATGGGAGCGGCGCTCAGCTTCCTGGGCCAGAAGCTGTTCGCCAGCTCCACGCTCATAAACGCGAGGTGTGAAAACATCTCCTGCTGCACCTCCGTCGCCGTCCAGCCCGTCGTCCGCCGGACGGGCGGGTTCCTAAAGAAAAGGATGACGACGATCTACGTGGACAGCCGCAAGAGGGTGGCCGGCTCGGACAGCGACTTTGAGGTAGACCTGGGAGAGTCGCTGCACTTGCAGAGCGACGCCCGGCTCGCCGTCTACAAAATCCGCCTGGCCGACAGTTTCCTCTCGACGGACCGGGGCCGCTACCTCTACTGGGTTGACGCCGCGCTGGGCACGCTGAACTGGGCGTTGTTGCCCGAGGGCGCGTACACTGGCGCACGGTTGGCCGCCTGGATCAGCTCCAACTTTGCCACCGCCACCTACAGCGAGACCACGAACAGCCTGAGCGTTGCCTACGACGGCAACAGGCTCATCCTGAACGACCTGGAGCTGCGGCAGCAATTCCCTGATGCCGCGGACTACCCTGCTGCGCCGCCCGCCTCTCCCACCAAGCCCTTCAGCGTGGACCACACGCTGGGCCCGAGCTTCGTCTCCGGCGGGCAGCAGGTCTTTGAGTTTGTGAAGATGATGGCGCACAACGAGGTCTACCTGCGCTGCGCCCAGCTGGCCAACGCCAGCAGAGTGCTGGGCAACCTGGGCGACGACGACCTCTCCAAGATCACGCTGAAGAGCGGCGTGGGCACCATTGTGGAGACGGGCTCGGACGCTTCATGGCCCTCAGGGGCCCGGTTACCCACATGCGCTTCCACCTGACCAACCTGGACGGCAACGTCGTCCGGCTTCGCGGGTCGTCTTTGTCCTTCGTGTTGTATCTTGACCACGTATAATTAAATGGAGCCAACCGAACACGAGCCGGAGGCGCAAGAGGCGGAGGCGCAAGAGGCGCACGCTGCGCAGGACGCTGCGCCGGCACCGAACCGAAACGGCGGGGCAGGCCCCCTGGGAGCAAGAACAAACCGAAGCAGGACGTGCCTACTGAGCCGGCTGCTCCAAAGCGCAAGCCAAAGCCGCCCCCGCTTGAGACGGCGCCGGCGGAGGCACCAGCACCGGTTGAGGCACCGGCTGAGGCACCGGCTGAGGCACCGGCGCCGGCTGAACCGGCGCCTCAGCTCACAAAAAAAGCAGCAGCGCGCCCTGCGCGTGCTGGAGAGGCAGTCCGCTTATGACCGGCTGACCATAGGCGCAAGCGTACTAGTGTAAAAGCATGATGTCCATAGAGCCCCGCAACGAGCCGCGGATGCTCCGGTGGTTCCGCGCACGCTTTCCGGTCAGCCCCCCCCCCAGTTACAACTTGCAGCCGCTGCTGAAGCGCTACCGAGAACTGGAGGAGGCGCGGGCCTTCAACAACTGGCTGGGCGAGCGCAGGCAGGCGCAGGAGGGCCAGCGGCACCTGGACGACGTGAGCCGGCTGACGGAGGCCGTGCACCGCCAGGTACCCCAGCTGCGCTACGCGCGGGCCGAGCGCAGGGGCGTGGAACGGGCGGCGGGCGAAGTTGCGCAACAGTAAATGAAGACGCTTCGGGCGCACGGCTTCAACCAGCGCCCGCGCTTTGAGCAGGTGGTGGGCTACCTTGAGCGGAACGAGCCGCTGCTGGAGCAGCCGGACCGCAAGGCCACCTCGTTCGTCACAAGCCACTTCTACCTGGACGATTTCGTACAGTCCAGCGAGGACCCCAACCCTCGGCCCCTGCAGCACACGCCCCTGCAGGCAATTCCCGAGGACGGCTTCCGCACTCCCGCAGAGGCCACGGACGAGGACGTGCGGCTGGCGCGGAGGTACCAAGGGTACGGCGGAACCCGCTTTGTTGAGGATGACCTGGCAGGAGACCCCGAGGCCGGCGCCCTGGCCAGCAACGGGCAGGGGCCGCCCTCCATCACGGAACGTTTGCGCAGCACTGCAGACGGCGCGCAGGCGGCAGCGGACCTCATAGGCGCAGGGGCCGCGGGGCTCGCAGCCGCGCAGGCCTTCCGCTCTCAGCTGCCCCAGGACGCGGCGGAGTACGTGCGCCTGAACGTGCTGCCCCGTCCGGGCCGGCGCAACCGCCTCCGCAGATCATAGGCCGGCCCAGTGACGTGGAGCGCCTCCTGGACGAGGCGGGGCAGCGCGCGCAGGAGGTGGAGCGCGGCGCGGAGGCAATAGAGGAGACGGCAGCAGTGGCTGCGGAGGAGGGCGAGGTTGCCGTTGCCGCCGAGGGCGTGGGCGGAGCCTTTGGGTACCTGGGGGGCCTGGCTGAAGGAGCAGCAGCCCTGGCGCCCGCCGCGGGCGAGGTTGCTGGAACGTTGGCTGGCGCGGCGGGAGTTGGCGCGGCGGCAACGGCGGGGCTGGCCGTTGGCATTGCGGGCGGCGCAGCCTACGGCCTCGCGCGCGGCACGGGCTGGGTCCTCGAGAACACGCTCTTCCGGCCGCAGCAGGGCAGCGAGGACGCGGCCGTGCAGGACGTCCGGTCCGCCAACGGCATGCACGACGCCACGCAGCCTCAGCACTTCTCGCTGCGCTCAGGCAGCAGCACTTCAGGCAGCCCCGCAAGCAGCCGCGCCTCCTCGCAGTCCGGCTTCCGCGTGCAGGCGCAGTCCAACAACACGCCGCGCCCCTTCTCCTGGGGCCTGAACCCCGTGGCCCTGCCCCAGTCCCAGCCAAGCTCGCGGGCGAGCTCCAGTTCCGGGCGCCGGAGCCTGCCTCCGCCCAGCTTTGACCAGCTGGCGCGAGACATTGAGGCTGCGTAAAACACTCCTCCTCGGTTGGACGGTTTTTGCACGGTTTTGCGCTGCAAAATACTATTCTTACAGGGCCTACGCAAATGTAGGCCCTGTAAGAATAGCTCGTTTTGCACGGTCTTGGGCTACAAAATGCTAATAGTGTCGTCCGTATATAGATATACGGACTAGACTAATAGCTCGTTTTGCATTGTTTTGCGCTGAAAAAGCGCTATTCTTCCAGTGCCTACATCAATGTAGGCACTGGAGGAATAGTTTTCCTTCGCCGTACGAGTCAAAATGCGTGTATATAAACAAGCATGGAGGTAGTCACCGCCGGAGCCCAGGATGAGCTGATGCAGAGCCTGGACTACAAGCTGAAAACAAGCAACACCAGCTACGTGACGGCGCGGCATGACGTGCAGTACTTCCCCAGCTCGCTGAGCTCCTTCTCCCCCACAACCTCTAGGGTCTGCCGCATCCCGCTGACCAGCGGCACGTCCTTCATCGACCCCGAGTCCATCAAGATCGCCTTCCGCGTCAGGAACACGGACGGCACCAACCCGCTGGCCCCGGCCACGCCCAACCCCGCCTGCTTCGTCCAGCGCGTCCAGGTCTTCGCCAACGGCCAGCGCTGCGACGACATCAACTACTACGGGCGCACCGTGGCCGTGCACGACCTGCTGAAGGGCAGAGAGTACAACCGCAACAAGGCCATGGAGGGTTTCGACGAAGTGAACGACCCGCGCATCGCCTGCGCGGTGCACCAGGGCGGCTACGCGGACGTGCTGCTGCGCCCCACCATGGTGGGCATCCTGCGCTGCGGGAAGATGCTGCCGCCGCAGCTGAACCTGGTGATAGAAATTGAGTTTGCGGACGCCACCACTGCGCTGTGGTCCGAGAACGCCGGGGCGCACCCGGCGGGGGGCCACGCTGAGCACCGACTTCGAGATCCAGAACTTCCGAGTTCTGGCCTCCCAGGTCGTCCTGGACTCTGCGCTGGTGGAGTCCTTCAACCGCGTGCTCCTCTCAGGAAGGTCCCTGGTGTTCAGCTACCCCACGGTGCACACGCAGCAGTCCAGCGTCCCGAACGGCGTGGCGGAGCAACTCATGGGCGCGTTCGTGACCTTTTGGGACAACGACGCGGGCTCCAAGATCCACTTGCTGGCCAACCCGGGGCAGGACGTGGCCCCCATCGGCGCGGCGAGGCAGGAGGACAGCCTCCTGGAGTCGCAGATGCAGCTGGGCAGCCTGCAGTACCATCACAACCCCATGAAGGGAGCCTCGGAGCACTTCCACTTCCTCTCCGTCCTCGCGGGCACCTACGACGACACGGTGCGCAACATCGACATCGGCCGCGTGGGCTACCTGCGCCACAGCTTCATTGCCGGCTTTCCCACCGAGCGCGTGCCCAAGATGCCGCTGAGTGGCGTCATCACCCGCTCGGGCGACCTTGCCCGGTTCACCTTCAAGGGCCTGGACGGCACGATGACGGACCTGTTCATTCATTTGGTGGCCTACCAGCTGGTGACGCTCTCCGGCACGGGCGTCTCTGTGCTTGACTAAGGCCCGGTGTGCTTCATTTTTGATGCAGCGTGGCACCGCTTTTGAAGTTGAGCAAAAACGGCAAAAAAAAGGCGGGGGTGTCCCTCTTCATCATTTTTGATGAAGCGTGACACCGCTTTTGAGTGTGCCCAAAAAACGAGAAAAAAGGCGGGGGTGCCCCTCTTCATCATTTTTGATGAAGCGTGGCACCGCTTTTGAGTGCGCCCAAAAACGAGAAAAAAGGCGGGGGTGTCACGCTTCATCATTTTTGATGAAACGTGACACCGCTTTTGAGTGCGCCCAAAAAACGAGAAAAAAAGGCGGGGGTGTCACGCTTCATCATTTTTGATGAAACGTGACACCGCTTTTGAGTGCGCCCAAAAAACGAGAAAAAAAGGCGGGGGTGTCACGCTTCATCATTTTTGATGAAACGTGACACCGCCTTTGAGTGCGCCCAAAAACGAGAAAAAAAGGCGGGGGTGTCACGTTTTATCATTTTTGATGAAACGTGACACCGTTAAAAAAACCAGTAAAAAACATGGAAAAATGGGCATTTTCCATTGGAGGAAGACTCAGTCCGGAATGCTCAGCCTCTCCGCAAGCTCCTCCGTGGCCGCGCGCGCAATCTCCTCGCACAGCGCAGCAGGGACGCTGTAGAGCAGCTCGCGTGATTGGCTGACCCTCTCGTACTGCCCCTCCATCAGCCGCGGCCCCCGCTGCGCGGCCCGGAGGTGCCTGCCGTCCTGCCACGCCTCGCAGCGGATGCCGGGCCTGCACAGGCTCCGCCTCGGCCTCCAGCGCATGTTGGTCCACAGCCGCGTCTGCTTCCTGTACGGAGTTCCGTACTTGCAGTAGGTCACGTCCACCCAGGGCAGGCGCTCCATGAACGGCCGGGTCTTCAGCAGCCCGGTGGCCGGGTTCTCGATGACCCACATCAAGGGGCCAAAGTGCGCAATGATCTCAAGGGCGCTGAGCACCAGCGCGTCGCTCCAGGAGCCGCCGCGGGCGCGTCGTCAGCGCGCGGCTGTGTTCCGTGCAGACCGGGCTGGCCCAAACCATGTCGAAGTGCCCCGGCGGGAACGTAGTGTAGTCCCAGCTCCGGATGTCGCACAGGATGGTGGGCTCAAATTTCGACACGATGTCCAGGGAGACGACCTCCCAGCCCGCCGCCTCGAAGGCCCTGCCCACCGACTTGGTGCCGCAGAAAAGCTCCAGGAGTCTCGGCATTTTTAAAGTGCAAGATCACCGCCACTGCGACGACCAAGAAGACTCGCGCGTTCATCGGACCGGACTTTTTTCCTACGGATAAAAAAAGGAGCCGAACTTCGCAATGAAGCTTGCACTCGGGCTGGACGTTCAGACCAATGCCAAGGGGGGAATGTTCATGTCCATAGAGGACTCCCATCAGGGCGCGCTGGTGTGCAAGGCGGACGTGGAGGTGCTGTGGGAGCCCGGCAACTTCCAGGACGACGGGGCCAAGAGGGTGGGCGTGTGCTTTGCGAGCAACACCGACCTGGAGCTGTGGACGGAGGAGGTGGAGCAGGGCGTCATCGACAACATGATCGTCTACCAGAAGCCCTTTCCGGGGGCCGCCCGCACCGAGCTTGAGAGCCAGCTGCAGCGCGCCGTCAAGGTGAGCGCCAAGGGCAAGCACGTGAAGTGCAAGATGGACTTGGAGCGCTGCCTCTTCTGGGACTCCGCCGGCAACAGCGTGCCGCGCCCCGCGGAGTTCGCGCGCCGCAGGGGCCGCGCGCTTGTGGAGGCCCGGCACGTGTGGCTGATGGGCAGGCAGTGGGGCGTGCTCTTCGAGGTGCGCCACCTCATGCTGGAGCCCCTGGAGTCGCCGTGCTGCCCGTTCTAGGCCGCCTCCAGCAGCTCGGAGCTCGTGGCCCGCGAGGCGCCCACGTACAGGTGGCGCAGCGTGAGGTGGCAGGACTCCAGGTCCAGGCGGACGTGGTTGTGGAGGGTGAGCCCCTGGCAGCTGGCGTAGGTAACTGCGTGGCTCGGCCGGGTGGCCCGCAGCAGCTCCTGGTTCTTCAGCCGCATGCCGTTGTCCAGCCTCACTCCGTCCGGCTCCACTTCCGCCACGGCAAAGACACCCTTGGGTATCTTTCCGCCGGCCCCGATGAGGCGCAGCCCCGGCCACACCCTCATGCTCTGCGGGCTGTTTTGTGTTTGGCAACACCCATGTGTTACCGATTTGTGGCAACCTTGTGTTATAGATTTATCACACCCATTGGGTGTTTGACAACACCCCAAATCTATGTGGATGACTTGTGTCTCCAGCTCTAGGAGCTTTGAGGCCTCCGGCGCCAGGGCCCGGTTCGCCGCTGCGTTGACGGCCATGCGCTTGCTGTGGCTGATGACCAGCGTGGTGTCCGGCCACCCGGGCTTGGAGGGGTAGAGCTCCTTCAGCCTCGCCTTGGCCTGCGCCAGCGTGGGGCACGCTCCTCGCCGACCCGCAGCCACTTCACGAAGTTGAAGATGCCGGGGTCGAGCGCATGTTCTCCGTAAGCTCGTGCCTGTGCCCGCCGGCCAGGTCGCGGATGAGCTGGCTGTGCTCCAACGGCGCGCTGATGGGCCGCCCGGCCCAGGAGTCCAGCACGGCCGGCAACTGCCGGAAGTCTCCCAGCAGCAGGAACTTCACGTCGGCGTTCAGCCCCACGCAGGCCAGGTCCGCCCAGAGCGCCATGTCCAGCTGCGTGATCTCCTCCACCACAAGCCAGTCCAGCTTTTGCGCGCTGCCCCCGCGCACGTACCTGCGCACCCAGTGGTCGGCCGTCTGCGCCCCCAGGCCCAGGTTCTGCGCGGAGCAGTGCGTCTTGGACACCAGGTGCACCGCCTCGCCCTGCTCTCGCAGCCTAGCCACAATGGTGCGGGCCAGGTGCGTCTTCCCGGTGCCCGGCAGGCCCGTGAGCAGCAGGGAGTTGCCCGCCAGGCAGTGGTTCACGGGGTCGTCCACCCCGTTCCACCTCCGGTGTTTGGGGCGCTCCGCCTCCATGCGCGGCGCCCTGCTGCTGCCCAGCAACGGCTTCGTCTCTTCCACGCGGTAGACCGGCGTGCCGTCCGGGTGGCGCAGCGCCTCCAGCGCCCGCAGCCGCTCCGGGAAGCGCTTCGGCAAGCCGCTGCGTCAGCAGGCAGTCCGTCTTCACCTGCGCCAGGTACCGCGGCGGCGCGTCCAGGATGCGCCGGGCCTTGGCCACCATGCAGTGCTCGAAGCCCAGGACCGCGTCGTGGATGGGGCGGTAGGTGCCGTTGCTCAGCAGCCTCCTGGCGTAGACGAAGTCCCACACCATGCCCCCCTCGTAGGCGAAGGCCTGAGAGAAGTCCGCGCCCGCGCCGTCCAGCTCGCTGCTGCTGCTGCGCACGCTGTAGACCACCTCCGTGCTGCGCGCCCACAGGCCTATCATCGCGTTCACGCTGAGCTTGGCCATGTGCTCCTCGCCTCGGGCCACGCGGCGTCCATGCGCTCCAGCGCGCGCCGCAGCGTCGCCGCGTCCACGTGGCTCCGCGCGGAGATGCCCAACACGTTGTGGTCCCAGCGGCAGACGCCCAGGTCCAGCATCGCGGCCAGCGAAACCTTCGGGTACCAGCCGGGCCCCACGTACGGCAACAGGTTCAGGCAGGACTGCCTCGCGTCGCAGCAGCCCTCCACAAAGCCCAGGTCCGGCAGCACGCCGTCCACGGGCTCAACGCCGTCCGCCGGGCACAGGATGGGCAGGGGGAAGGGGGCGTTGGCCAGCCCGTTGCGCCTGCAGCGCACCACGTCCACGCCGACGTACAGCGCGTCCTTCTTGCGGGACGCTGCGCACGTCTGCGCCTCAAAAACAAGAGGGGGCAGCTTGGGGCTCCGGACGTACTCCATGACGCCGGGGGCCACGCGGCTCTCCAGGCTGGTGGGCTGCGCGCTCTCCCTCAGCGTCTTCTCGCTGTGCAGTCGCCGCACAGCGCCTGCAAAGTCTGCACGCTGCCCGCAAAGGCCTGCCTCACCGGCACCACGTGGTCCAGCTCGCAGGTGCCGGCCGTCAGCCCGCAGCCGCACAGCGCGCACTTGCCGTCCTGCGCGGCCAGGGTCTGCTGCCTCTCCGCCGCGCCGGGCACCTCCCGTTTCGCCTTGAGCAGCTTCAGAAAAATCTCGTGCGCCAAGCCGGCCAGGCGCTGGCCCCTGTACTCCTGGTTGAGCGCCTCGCACCACCTCCGCAGCACCTCGGGCTCCTCCGGCAGCTCTCGGATCCTGGTGCCCCGCCTCAGCCTCAGCCCGCAGTACTGCGCCGGGCTGCTGATGGCCACCTTGGGGCTCTCGCCGGCGGCCATGAGCTGGCGCCGCGCCTCCCGCAGGTCCTCGCACCAGAACAGCCCCGGCTGCACGTCCGCGGCGTCGAAGCGCCTCCACTCTTGGATGGGCGGCAGGGTCTGCCTCGCCTCGCCCCTGTAGAGCACGCGCGCCGCCTGCCGCTCCAGCCCGCTGCGCCGCCTGCCCCAGATGATCACCGGCACGTGGACCAGGTACTCGTAGTACTTGTCGCGGAAGAAGCCCTTGCCCAGCTTGGTCAGCCGGTGCTCTCCGCCCTGCAGGGGCCCCTCGCGGATGAGGGGCTGGTTGTAGTCGAAGTCCTTGCTGGGAGGCCGCAGGCCCAGGTGGGAGTAGTAGTGCTGGCCCGCCCGGGTCAGCTGCCCGTCCGCGTGCGAGAGCAGCGCGTAGGCCCCCGGGCCGCGCCGCAGGTTCAGCACGACGGCACCATCCGCCCCCGTGCGAGCCCGGGCGCCGCCGTCCGCGGCCTCCGTGATCTGCTGTCGTTGTCTCGCCCAACTTGCCATTCTTTTTTTTACGGGGCCAGTTTTTTTTTGGTGGGCGCATTCTCCCCGGCCATACCTGCACGTATGGCCGGGGAGAATAGCTTTTTACACGGTTTTCGACATGCTCTGCCAGGAAGGGGGGCAGCTTCCGGGGTGCGTTCAAACGGGTTATGCCCTCAGAGCGTTTTCGCGGCGGGCGGGCTGGTGCCTGTAGGGTTTAAACACAGCTGGCTTTCAACAAAGTCACTATTTGCTCGAGAAGCATGCGACAGTCTGCGATGGCGACTCGATCCGAGTGCGAGCGCGAGGCGCGCGAGGCGGCAGCGAACCTGGTGCTGTCTACCGTCCTTCCGCACTCCGTGAGAATGGGGACTCGCGTGCTCGAGACCCTGGACGACATGCGGGAGATAGGCGTGGAACGGGCGGCGGACGAAGTTGCGCAACGGTAAAGAGATGAAGACGCTTCGGGCGCACGGCTTCAATCAGCGCCCGCGCTTTGAGCAGGTGGTGGGCTACCTGGAGCGGAACGAGCCGCTGCCCCTGGACCAGCCGGACCGCAAGGCCACCTCGTTCATCACAAGCCACTTCTACCTGGACGATTTTGTGCAGTCCAGCGAGGACCCCAACCCCCGGCCCCAGCAGCACACGCCTCTGCAAGCAATTCCCGAGGAAGGCTTCCGCACTCCCGCAGAGGCCACGGACGAGGACGTGCGCCTTGCGCGGAGGTACCAAGGGTACGGCGGAACCCGCTTTGTTGAGGACGACCTGGCGGAAGACCCCGAGGCCGGCGCGCTGGCCAGCAACGGGCAGGGGCCGCCCTCCATCACGGACCGTCTGCGCGGCACTGCAGACGGCGCGCAGGCGGCAGCGGACCTCATAGGCGCAGGAGCAGCAGGGCTCGCAGACGCGCAGGCCTTCCGCTCTCAGCTGCCCCAGGACGCAGCTGAGTACGTGCGCCTGAACGTGCTGCCCCGTCCGGGCCAGGCGCAGCCGCCTCCGCAGATCATAGGCCGGCCCAGCGACGTGGAGCGCCTCCTGGACGAGGCGGGGCAGCGCGCGCAGGAGGTGGAGCGCGGCGCGGCGCAGGCCGTTGAGGAGACGGCGGCCGTGGCTGCGGAGGAGGGTGAGGTTGCCGTTGCCGCCGAGGGCGTGGGCGGAGCCTTGGGGTACCTGGGGGGCCTGGCAGAAGGAGCAGCAGCCCTGGCGCCCGCCGCGGGCGAGGTTGCTGGAACGCTGGCTGGCGCGGCGGGAGTTGGCGCGGCGGCAACAGCGGGGCTGGCCATGGGCATCGCAGGCGGCGCAGCCTACGGCCTCGCGCGCGGCACGGGATGGGTGCTGGAGAACTCGCTCTTCCGGCCCCAGCAGGGCAGCGAGGACGCGGCCGTGCAGGACGTCCGGTCCGCCAACAACATGAATGACGCCACTCAGCCTCAGCACTTCACGCTGCGCTCAGGCAGCAGCACTTCAGGCAGCCCTGCAAGCAGCCGCGCCTCCTCGCAGTCCGGCTTCCGCGTTCAGGCGCAGTCCAACAACACGCCGCGCCCCTTCTCTTGGGGCCTGAACCCCGTGGCCCTGCCCCAGTCCCAGCCAAGCTCGCGGGCGAGCTCCAGTTCCGGACGCCGGAGCTTGCCTCCGCCCAGCTTTGACCAGCTGGCGCGAGACATTGAGGCTGCTTAAAAATAACATAAAAACCCTCCTCGGGGAGAGTTTTTTTGCACGGTTTTGCACGGCTTTGCGCTGAAAAAATGCTATTAGTCTCGTCCGTATGTGTATATACGGACTGGACTAATAGCTCGTTTTGCATGGTTTTGCGCCACGAAATGGTATTACTCCTGTCCGTATATCCATATACGGACAGGAGTAATATATCTTTTGCACGGTTTTTGCGCTGCAAAACGCTATTCTTACAGGCCGTACATCTATGTACACCCTAGAAGAATAGCATTTTCCTTCGCCGTACGAGTCAAAATGCGTGTATATAAAGAAGCATGGAGGTAGTCACCGCCGGAGCCCAGGATGAGCTGATGCAGAGCCTGGACTACAAGCTGAAAACAAGCAACACCAGCTACGTGACGGCGCGGCATGACGAGCAGTACTTCCCCAGCTCGCTGAGCTCCTTCTCCCCCACAACCTCGCGGGTCTGCCGCATCCCGCTGACCAGCGGCACGTCCTTCATCGACCCCGAGTCCATCAAGATCGCCTTCCGCGTCAGGAACACGGACGGCACCAACCCGCTGGCCCCGGCCACACCCAACCCCGCCTGCTTCGTCCAGCGCGTCCAGGTCTTCGCCAACGGCCAGCGCTGCGACGACATCAACTACTACGGGCGCACCGTGGCCGTGCACGACCAGCTGAAGGGCCGAGAGTACAACCGCAACAAGGCCATGGAGGGTTTCGACGAAGTGAACGACCCGCGCATCGCCCGCGCGGTGCACCAGGGCGGCTACGCGGACGTGCTGCTGCGCCCCACCATGGTGGGCATCCTGCGCTGCGGGAAGATGCTGCCGCCGCAGTTGAACCTGGTGATAGAAATTGAGTTTGCGGACGCCACCACTGCGCTGTGGTCCGAGAACGCCGGGGCGCACCCGGCGGGGGCCACGCTGAGCACCGACTTCGAGATCCAGAACGTCCGAGTTCTGGCCTCCCAGGTCGTCCTGGACTCTGCGCGGGTGGAGTCCTTCAACCGCGTGCTTTTGTCAGGCAGGTCCCTGGTGTTCAGCTACCCCACGGTGCACACGCAGCAGTCCAGCGTCCCGAACGGCGTGGCGGAGCACAACGTCACCGTGGCGCGCGCCTTCACGAAACTCATGGGCGCGTTTGTGACTTTTTGGGACAACGACGCGGGCTCCAAGATCCACTTGCTGGCCAACCCGGGGCAGGACGTGGCCCCCATCGGCGCGGCGAGGCAGGAGGACAGCCTCCTGGAGTCGCAGATGCAGCTGGGCAGCCTGCAGTACCCTCACAACCCCATGAAGGGGGCCTCGGAGCACTTCCACTTCCTCTCCGTCCTCGCGGGCACCTACGACGACACGGTGCGCAACATCGACATCGGCCGCGTGGGCTACCTGCGCCACAGCTTCATTGCCGGCTTTCCCACCGAGCGCGTGCCCAAGATGCCGCTGAGTGGCGTCAGCACCCGCTCGGGCGACCTTGCCCGGTTCACCTTCAAGGGCCTGGACGGCACGATGACGGACCTGTTCATTCATTTGGTGGCCTACCAGCTGGTGAGGCTCTCCGGCACGGGCGTCTCTGTGCTTGACTAAGGCCCGGTGTGCTTCATTTTGGATGCAGCGTGACACCGCTTTTGAGTGCGCCCAAAAAACGAGAAAAAAGGCGGGGGTGTCCCTCTTCATCATTTTTGATGAAACGTGACACCGCTTTTGAGTGCGCCCAAAAACGAGAAAAAAAGGCGGGGGTGTCACGTTTCATCATTTTTGATGAAACGTGACACCGCTTTGAGTGCGCCCAAAAAACGAGAAAAAAAGGCGGGGGTGTCACGTTTCATCATTTTTGATGAAACGTGACACCGCTTTGAGTGCGCCCAAAAAACGAGAAAAAAGGCGGGGGTGCCCCTCTTCACCATTTTTGGTGAAACGTGGCACCGCTTTTGAATGCGCCCAAAAACGAGAAAAAAGGCGGGGGTGCCCCTCTTCTTCATTTTTGAAGTTTAGTGGCACCGCCCAAAAAACATGCAAAAACATGGAAAAATGTGCATTTTCCATTGGAGGAAGCCTAGTCCGGAATGCTCAGCCGCTCCGCAAGCTCCTCCGTGGCCGCGCGCGCAATCTCCTCGCACAGCGCAGCAGGAACGCTGTAGAGCAGCTCGCGTGATTGGCTGACCCTCTCGTACTGCCCCTCCATCAGCCGCGGCCCCCGCTGCGCGGCCCGGAGGTGCCTGCCGTCCTGCCACGCCTCGCAGCGGCTGCCGGGCCTGCACAGCCCTCGGCTCGGTCTCCAGCGCATGTTGGTCCACAGTCGGGTCTGCTTCCTGTACGGAGTTCCGTACTTACAGTATGTCACGTCCACCCAGGGCAGACGCTCCATGAACGGCCGGGTCTTCAGCAGCCCGGTGGCCGGGTTCTCTATGACCCACATCAAGGGGTCAAAGTGCGCAATGATCTCAAGGGGGCTGAGCACCAGCGCGTCGCCCTCCAGGAGCCGCCGCGGGCGCGTCGTCAGCGCGCGGCTGTATTCCGTGCAGACCGGGCTGGCCCAGACCATGTCGAAGTGCCCCGGGAACGTCGTGTAGTCCCAGCTCCGGATGTCGCAGAGGGTGGTCGGCTCAAATTTCGACACGATGTCCAGGGAGACGACCTCCCAGCCCGCCGCCTCGAAGGCCCTGCCCACCGACTTGGTGCCGCAGAAATGCTCCAGGAGTCTCGGCATTTTTAAAGAGCAAGATCACCGCCACTGCGACGACCAAGAAGACTCGCGCGTTCATCGGACCGGACTTTTTTCCTACGGATAAAAAAAGGAGCCGAACTTCGCAATGAAGCTTGCACTCGGGCTGGACGTTCAGACCAATGCCAAGGGGGGAAAGTTTATGTCCATAGAGGACTCCCATCAGGGCGCGCTGGTGTGCAAGGTGGACGTGGAGGTGCTGGGGGAGCCCGGCAACTTCCAGGACGACGGGGCCAAGAGGGTGGGCGTGTGCTTTGCGAGCAACACCAACCTGGAGCTGTGGACGGAGGAGGTGGAGCAGGGCGTCATCGACAACATGATCATCTTCCAGAAGCCCTTTCCGGGGGCCGCCCGCGCCGAGCTTGAGAGCCAGCTGCAGCGCGCCGTCAAGGTGAGCGCCAAGGGCAAGCGCGTGAAGTGCAAGATGGACTTGGAGCGCTGCCTCTTCTGGGACCCGGCAACCGCGTGCCGCGGCCCGCGGAGTTCGCGCGCCGCAGGGGCCGCGCGCTTGTGGAGGCCCGGCACGTGTGGCTGATGGGCAGGCAGTGGGGCGTGCTCTTCGAGGTGCGCCACCTCATGCTGGAGCCCCTGGAGGCGCCGTGCTGCCCGTTATAGGCCGCCTCCAGCAGCTCGGAGCTCGTGGCCCTTGACGCGCCCACGTACAGGTGGCGCAGCGTGAGGTGGCAGGACTCCAGGTCCAGGCGGACGCGGTTGTGGAGGGCGAGCCCCTGGCAGCTGGCGTAGGTAACTGCGTGGCTCGGCCGGGTGGCCCGCAGCAGCTCCTGGTTCTTCAGCCGCACGCCGTTGTCCAGCCTCACTCCGTCCGGCTCCACTTCCGCCACGGCCACAAAGACGCCCTTGGGTATCTTTCCGCCGGCCCCAATGAGGCGCAGCCCCGGCCACACCCTCATGCTCTGCGGGCTGTTTTGGGGTGTTGCAGTTTGGCTACACCCATTGGTTGTTTGGCAACAACCCATGTGGATGACGTCCAACTCTAGGAGCTTGGAGCCCTCCGGGTTCGCCGCTGCGTTCACGGCCATGCGCTTGCTGTGGCTGATGACCAGCGTGGTGTCCGGCCACCCGGGCTTGGAGGGGTAGAGCTCCTTCAGCCTCGCCTTGGCCTGCTCCAGCGTGGGGCACGCCTCCTCGCCGACCCGCAGCCACTTCACGAAGTTGAAGATGCCGGGGTCGGAGCGCATGTTCTCCGTGAGCTCGTGCCTGTGCCCGCCGGCCAGGTCGCGGATGAGCTGGCTGTGCTCCAACGGCGCGCTGATGGGCCGCCCGGCCCAGGAGTCCAGCACGGCCGGCAGCTGCCGGAAGTCTCCCAGCAGCAGGAACTTCACGTCGGCGTTCACGCAGGCCAGGTCCGCCCAGAGCGCCATGTCAGCTGCGTGATCTCCTCCACCACCAGCCAGTCCAGCTTTTGCGCGCTGCCCCCGCGCACGTACCTGCGCACCCAGTGGTCGGCCGTCTGCGCCCCCAGGCCCAGGTTCTGCGCGGAGCAGTGCGTCTTGGACACCAGGTGCACCGCTTCGCCCTGCTCTCGCAGCCTCGCAACAATGGTCCGTGCCAGGTGCGTCTTTCCGGTGCCCGGCAGGCCCGTGAGCAGCAGGGAGTTGCCCGCCAGGCAGTGGTTCACGGGGTCGTCCACCCCGTTCCACCTCCGCTGTTTGGGCCGCTCCGCCTCCATGCGCGGCGCCCGGCTGCTGCCCAGCAACGGCTTCGTCTCTTCCACGCGGTAGACCGGCGTGCCGTCCGGGTGGCGCAGCGCCTCCAGCGCCCGCAGCCGCTCCGCGAAGCGCTTCGGCAGCCGCTGCGTCAGCAGGCAGTCCGTCTTCACCTGCGCGAGGTAGCGCGGCGGCTGCGCCGGGCCTTGGCCACCACGCAGTGCTCGAAGCCCAGGACCGCGTCGTGGATGGGGCGGTAGGTGCCGTTGCTCAGCAGCCTCCGGGCGTAGACGAAGTCCCACACCATGCCCCCCTCGTAGGCGAAGGCCTGAGAGAAGTCCGCGCCCGCGCCGTCCAGCTCGCTGCTGCTGCTGCGCACGCTGTAGACCACCTCCGTGCTGCGCGCCCACAGGCCTATCATCGCGTTCACGCTGAGCTTGGCCATGTGCTCCTCGTTTTCGGGCCACGCGGCGTCCATGCGCTCCTGCGCGCGCCGCAGCGTCGCCGCGTCCACGTGGCTCCGCGCGGAGATGCCCAACACGATGTGGTCCCAGCGGCAGACGCCCAGCTCCAGCATCGCGGCCAGCGAAACCTTCGGGTACCAGCCGGGCCCCACGTACGGCAACAGGTTCAGGCAGGACTGACTCGCGTCGCAGCAGCCCTCCACAAAGCCCAGGTCCGGCAGCACGCCGTCCACGGGCTCAACGCCGTCCGCCGGGCACAGGATGGGCAGGGGGAAGGGGGCGTTGGCCAGCCCGTTGCGCCTGCAGCGCCACGTCCACGCCGACGTGTGCTGTCCTTTGCGCACGTCTGCGCCTCAAAAACCAGAGGAGGCAGCTTGGGGCTCCGGACGTACTCCATGACGCCGGGCGCCACGCGGCTCTCCAGGCTGGTGGGCTGCGCGCTCTCCCTCAGCGTCTTCTCGCTGTGGCAGTCGCCGCACAGCGCCTGCAGAGTTTGCGCGCTGCCCGCAAAGGCCTGCCTCACCGGCACCACGTGGTCCAGCTCGCAGGTGCCGGCCGTCAGCCCGCAGCCGCACAGCGCGCACTTGCCGTCCTGCGCGGCCAGGGTCTTCTGCCTCTCCGCCGCGCCGGGCACCTCCCGTTTAAGCCGGCCAGGCGCTGGCCCCTGTACTCCTGGTTGAGCGCCTCGCACCACCTCCGCAGCACCTCGTGCTCCTCCGGCAGCTCTCGGATCCTGGTGCCCCGCCTCAGCCTCAGCCCGCAGTACTGCGCCGGGCTGCTGATGGCCACCTTGGGGCTCTCGCCGGCGGCCATGAGCTGGCGCCGCGCCTCCCGCAGGTCCTCGCACCAGAACAGCCCCGGCTGCACGTCCGCGGCGTCGTAGCGCCTCCACTCTTGGATGGGCGGCAGGGTAAGCTCAGCGAGCAGCAGAAGGCGGAGCGTCGCGCCGCCCTGCGCTCCTGACGCTGAGGCCCGGCATGGCAGCTGTGTTGCTCAGTTGCCCGTCGATGGCAAGAAGCACCGGTGCGCGTGCTCCTGTCAGCGCAGGGTAGTAGTGTACACGTGCGCCTGCGAGACTCAGCAAGCGCGATGGGGGCTTGTGCGCCCACAGCAGAAAACTCTGCACCTCTCGGCGGAGATTTGCCGAGGCGCCACAGGTCGTGGCGCTGGCATGGCGTCGATGGTCCGCGCCACCCTCCTCCCCACGCTCAGCTGCAGCAGCTCGGCCAGCTGCCGGGGCACGCAGAGCGGCTTGTCCTCGAAGGCGCTCGGCAGCACGTCCTCCTCGCAGGGCAGCTGGAAGCTCACGCTCCTCCGGCCCCTCATGCGCTGGCGCAGGAGCGTCTCCACCTCGGTCCTGGAGTTCCTGTAGTGCGTGCTCTGGGTGCTGACCACCCAGTGCCCCTCGGGGTCGAGGAAGTAGGTCTCGTCCGAGAGCTGCAGGATGGGGCCGCCCGGGTCCAGCGAGGCCTCCACCTGCTGCCTGACCCGCTGCGCCACCTGCTCCTCCGTGAGGTGCGCCGGGTGCCTCGTCATGGCGCCGCCCAGCTCGTTCACCGGCAGCCAGTCCTGCCCCGGATGATCACCGGCACGTGGACCAGGTACTCGTAGTACTTGTCGCGGAAGAAGCCCTTGCCCAGCTTGGTCAGCCGGTGCTCTCCGCCCTGCAGGGAGCGCACGAGCTTCTTCTGCCCGTTGCGCAGCAGGATGTAGTCGTTGGGCCCCTCGCGGATGAGGGGCTGGTTGTAGTCGAAGTCCATGCTGGGAGGCCGCAGGCCCAGGTGGGAGTAGTAGTGCTGGCCCGCCCGGGTCAGCTGCCCGTCCGCGCGCGAGAGCAGCGCGTAGGCCCCCGGGCCGCGCCGCAGGTTCAGCCCGACGGCACCATCCGCCCCCGTGCGAGCCCGGGCGCCGCCGTCCGCGGCCTCCGTGATCTGCTGTCGTTGTCTCGCCCAACTTGCCATTCTTTTTTTACGGGGCCAGTTTTTTTCGGTTGGCCGCGCATTCTCCCCGGGTATACTTGCCCGTAAAGGCCGGGGAGAATAGCTTGTTTCGCACGGTTTTGCGCTACAAAATGCTATTCTTCTCGTCCGTATGTCTATATACGGACCGGAAGAATAGCTCGTTTTGCACGATTTTTCGCATGGCATTTGCTTGATTTTTGCATGGCATTTTTTTTGTTAACGTGCGGAGCGGGCGCCACGCCGTGATGCCGCAGCCGATGATCTTGAAGCAGGAGTGTCTCAGAGGCTTGCCGTTTAAACATGGCTGATTGGCCGGGCGCTCTGAAGTTTTTTTGGGACCGATGTATGGAGGCGCTACATGTTCATGTCGGTAAGGAGCAATCGCAACGAGCCCAAGGGGAGCAGCAACAAGAGGTCCTGCGCGTCGATTGCTTTCAGGAGTGTTTTTCTTTGCATCAGGCAGCGCCCGCCGTCGTATCATCATCGTCGCCTCGGTCACGTTGAAAAAAAGATCGAGCAGGCTCAACTATTTCTCAGGTCTTCGAATGTAAGCTACAACCCGCAAATCTTTTTCTACTTGGCAGGCACGCCGTGAGACCGTGTTGGAGCAGGAAGTGGCGGCTCTGACAGCTGAGAACGAGAAGCTGCGTCAGTCGCTCCACGAGTATCAGGCCGCCTCCAAGGTGGGGAACGCCAGGGTCGCGGAGCTGATGCAGGAGGTGGCTCGGTTGGAGGCAGCCAAGTTGGAGGCTGCCAGGGTGGAGGCGGGGGACACATGTTTGTTTCATGGTTTGACACGCGCTTTGAGGAGACTGTGAAGCACTTGCACAGCTTGGCAAAGGCTTGGAAAAAAACTCTCGTTAGTTGTAGAGCTGTGCCCTATCTATCCTACTCGAGAGGCACGCGAGCCCGTTGAGGAACTGCGCTGCAAGGCCTCGGTGCGCAGTGTTTTGTCTTGCACTGAGCTGGTTGATGTCGTCAGACGTTGATTCCTGGACCACACTCACCTCCGAAGTACAGTTCTTTGCTCAGTTTGCGCGCTTCGAGTCACTCATGTGTTGAGAATTTTCTCAGTTTCTGCCATACTCGCATAGGTAGAAAGTGACTGGAGGGCCACCGTGCTGGATCCGCAGAGCAGAAAGGTTGCCGCGCGCTTTTTTCAGAAGAAAGTTTAATTGCACGATTTTTTGTATGATATTGGCATGGTTTGATTTTGCATGTCTTGGAACAAACAGCATGCCCGCAACGCGCTGGTGGAAGCGCCTCGCATGTGGTTCACCCCCCCGAAGAAGACGTGGAAGTCCCCCCCGAAGTTTTTTCCTGTCAGGCTGCCGAGTGTGTCAGGCCGGAACCATCCTGGCGAAGAAACACAACTCCGGAGGGTCTGTCTGGTGCTGGGGCGGGGTTTTTTGGGCAGTGCCGAGCGGGCACGTAGGATTGATAGTGACTCGCCCAACCGTGTTTGATACTGGCTCGCCCAACTGGGCCCGATTTTGCCTGTTTTTGCACGATTTTGGGGTTGCGCCCTTTTGCACCCTGATTGCACCCTAATTGCACCCTGATTGCACCCTAATTGCACCCTGATTGCACCCTGATTGCACCCTGATTGCACCCTGATTGCACGGTTGGCTTTTTGATTATTTTTCTGCTTGATTATGGGTTCAGGTTTGTCAAGGACTGGCTCGCCCAGCGGGCCCGGGGTTTTTGGCTTAGTATTGGTCCGCCCAACGTGTCGGTTTTTTTAAGTACTGCCTTGCCCAACGGGTTTGGGGGGGTACTGGTCTGCCCGACGGGGTGGTGAAAGTTGGGCTGGGTACTGGTCTGCCCAACGGGTCTGGAGGGGTTTCGGATTTTTTTTCAATGGCCAACGGGTTTCCTTTTTTCCGGCAGATGAGGTGGAGGACGCCGGCAGCTACGTTTCGGATTTTTTTTTCAATGGTTCGCCCAACGGGCCCGGGAGGGGTTCGTTTTTAAGTACTGGTTCGCCCAACCTGCGCTCGGTACTGGCTCGCCCAACCTGCGCTCGGTACTGGCTCGCCCAACTGGGCCCGTTTTTGCGTGTTTTTGCAGGCTTTTTGGGTTGCACCCTTTTGCACCCTGATTGCACCCTAATTGCACCCTAATTGCACCCTGATTGCACCCTTCAGCCGGTTGGCTTTTGCACGTTTTTTCTGCTTGTTTGATTGCACCTTTTTCTCATCCTCCTCCCCTCTTTTGCCCGTTTTTGTGTGTTTTTGCAGGCTTTTTGGGTTGCACCCTTTTGCACCCTGATTGCACCCTAATTGCACCCTAATTGCACCCTGATTGCACCCTTCAGCCGGTTGGCTTTTGCACGTTTTTCTGCTTGTTTGATTGCACCCTTTTCTCATCCTCCCCCTCTCTTTTGCCCGTTTTTGCGTGTTTTTGCACGCTTTTGGGATTGCACCCTTTGGCACCCTGATTGCACCCTAATTGCACCCTAATTGCACCCTGATTGCACCCTTCAGCCGGTTGGCTTTTTGCACGTTTTTCTGCTTGTTTGATTGCACCCTTTTCTCATCCTCCTCCCCTCTTTTGCCCGTTTTTGCGTGTTTTTGCACGCTTTTGGGATTGCACCCTTTTGCACCCTGATTGCACCCTAATTGCACCCTAATTGCACCCTGATTGCACCCTTAGCCGGTGACTTTGTGCTTTTTTAGTTGTTTTTTGTTTATTCTGCTTGTTTGATTGCACCCCTTTCACCCTTTTCTCATCCTCTCCCTCTCTTTTGCCCGTTTTTGCGTGTTTTTGCAGGCTTTTTGGGTTGCACCCTTTTGCACCCTGATTGCACCCTAATTGCACCCGAATTGCACCCTGATTGCACCCTGATTGCACCCTTCAGCCGGTTGACTTTTTGCTTGTTTTTCTGCTTGTTTGATTGCACCCTTTTCTCATCCTCTCCCTCTCTTTTGCCCGTTTTTGCGTGTTTTTGCAGGCTTTTTGGGTTGCACGCTTTTGCACCCTGATTGCACCCTAATTGCACCCTAATTGCACCCTGATTGCACCCTTCAGCCGGTTGACTTTTTGCTTGTTTTTTGATTGTTTTTTTGCTTGTTTTGGGAGCGTGTCCTCTGGCACCCACGCTTCTGGCCTGTTTTTTGTGTGTTTTTGCAGGCTTTTTGGGTTGCGCCCTTTTGCGCCCTACTGGTTCGCCCAACGGGCCCGGGGGGATTGTTTTTTTCAATGGTCTGCCCAACGGGCCCGGGGGGGATTCGTTTTTCAATGGTCCGCCCAACGGGTCTGCGGGGTAGGGGTCGGGTTTTTTTCAATGGTCCGCCCAACGGGTCTGCGGGGTAGGGGTCGGGTTTTTTTCAATGGTCTGCCCAACGGGCCCGGGGGGGTTCGTTTTTCAATGGTTCGCCCAACGCGCCTGGAGGGGTTTCGTTTTTCAATGGTCTGCCCAACGGGCCCGGGGGGATTCGTTTTTCAATGGTTCGCCCAACGCGCCCGGGGGGATTCGTTTTCAATGGTTCGCCCAACCCCGTTTTGATACTGGTTCGCCCAACCCGTTCAGGTTTGATACTGGTTCGCCCAACCTGCGCTCGGTACTGGCTCGCCCAACCTCGTGTTGATACTGGCTCGCCCAACTGGGCCCGTTTTTGTGTGTTTTTGCAGGCTTTTTGGGTTGCACCCTTTTTGCACCACCCTTTTTGCTCCCTGATTGCGCCCTATTGCACCCTAATTGGCACCATGATTGCACCCTTCTGCCGGTTGGCTTTTGCACCGGTTGGCTTTTGCAAGTTTTTTTTGCTTGTTTGAATGCTCCCTTTTCTCATCTCTCCCTCCGTTGACCGTTTTTGTGTGTTTTTGCAGGCTTTTTGGGTTGCACCCTTTTGCACCCTGATTGCACCCTAATTGCACCCTAATTGCACCCTGATTGCACCCTTCAGCCGGTTGACTTTTTGCTAGTTTTTCTGCTTGTTTGATTGCACCCTTTTCTCATCCTCTCCCTCTCTTTTGCCCGTTTTTGCGTGTTTTTGCAGGCTTTTTGGGTTGCACCCTTTTGCACCCTGATTGCACCCTAATTGCACCCTAATTGCACCCTGATTGCACCCTTCAGCCGGTTGACTTTTCGCTTGTTTTTTGATTGTTTTTTTGCTTGTTTTGGGAGCGTGTCCTCTGGCACCCACGCTTCTGGCCTGTTTTTTGTGTGTTTTTGCAGGCTTTTTTGGGTTGCACCCTTTTGCGCCCTACTGGTTCGCCCAACGGGTCTGCGGGGTAGGGGTCGGGTTTTTTTCAATGGTCCGCCCAACGGGCCCGGGAGGGGTTTCGGATTTTTTTTTCAATGGTCCGCCCAACGGGCCCGGGAGGGGTTTCGGATTTTTTTTTTTCAATGGTCCGCCCAACGGGCCCGGGAGGGGTTTCGGATTTTTTTTTTCAGTGGTCCGCCCAACGGGCCCGGGAGGGGTTTCGGATTTTTTTTTTCAATGGTCCGCCCAACGGGCCCGGGAGGGGTTTCGGATTTTTTTTTTCAGTGGTCCGCCCAACGGGCCCGGGAGGGGTTTCGGATTTTTTTCAATGGTCCGCCCAACGGGCCCGGGAGGGGTTTCGGATTTTTTTTTTCAGTGGTCCGCCCAACGGGCCCGGGAGGGGTTTCGGATTTTTTTTTCAATGGCCCGCCCAACGGGCCCGGGAGGGGTTTCGGATTTTTTTTCAATGGCCCGCCCAACGGGCCCGGGAGGGGTTTGTTTTTAAGTACTGGTTCGCTCAACGGGTCTGCGGGGTAGGGGTCGGTTTTTTTAAGTACTGGTTCGCCCAACGGGCCTGGGGGGATTCGGATTTTTTTTTTCAATGGTCTGCCCAACGGCCCCGGGGGGATTCGTTTTTAAGTACTGGTTCGCCCAACGCGCCTGGAGAGGTTTCGGATTTTTTTTTTCAAGTACTGGTTTGCCCAACGGCTCTCGGGTTTTGGCTTAGTACTGGTCTGCTCATCCGGTCTGGAGGGGGGGTCGTTTTTTTTCATTAGTTCGCCCAACGGGTCTGGACCCCAAACCCTAAAGGGACATTTGCACCGTGTTGCGCCACGAAATGCTATTCTTACAGGGCCTATATCAATATAGACCCTGTAAGAATAGCTCGTTTTGCACGGTTTTGCGCCACGAAAAGCTATTAGTCTAGTGCGTACGTACATGTACGGACTGGACTGATAGCTCGTTTTGCACGGTTTTGCGCCACAAAATGCTATTAGTCTAGGCCGTATATGAATATACACCCTGGACTAATAGCTTTTGCACGGTTTTGCACGGTTTGCCCACGCCAGCCCCCGCTCGTTTGATTGGTTCGCCCAACACGTTGGTTTCCCGAGCACCCCAAACCCTAACCCAAAAAGGAGCTGAGCAGGATCAGGCAATTCCAACTTGAGTGTGATCAGCCTCTTTTTGCGCCAAAAGGGGCTTGCTTCAAGCTTCCTCGGAAACGAGGAGGCCTGAAGAGTGCCTCAAAAAATCATTTTCAAATTAGTCAAGGGTCCTGGGCCTTGGAGGCGCCAGGAAGTTGTCCAGCTGCCTCACAGCCGCCGGCCTGCCCCGCCTCGTCAGCCGGCCCGCCGCGTTGCCGCTGCCCTGCGGCGCCGGCAGCGCCAGCTTCAGCAGGGTCTCCCGGCCCTCCGTGCTGCGGACGGTCATGGAGTCCACGGCCCCCAGCTGCTGCACGTTGCCGTACTGAGGGTTGAAGCTCCTCGCCGCGTTCGTCGGCGCTCGGAAGGCGCCCGCGTCCTCTATGGCCTTGATGCGGCGTTCCGTGAGGTCCTTGTTGTGCTGGAACCGGTCGGCGTTGTCTTGGAGCACACGGAACTCCGTGGCCGGCTGCTTCTCGACGTCCTCCGGCGCAGCGTGCACCGTCTCGTGGGGCCGAGCGTTGCGCGCGTCCGCCACCTGCTCGAGGTGCTGGCTCCACCCACCGCCCTTCCTGGCAACTCGAGTGGCCAGGTCCTTCTTCAGGGTCTGGATGCCCCGGTCCACCACGGCAATGGCGTTGCGGTCCTCGGGCCGCTTCGTCCGGTGCACGGCTTCGGGCAGCTCCCTGTCCAGCGTGGCGAACTCGTTGCCCAGGTCTGTCGTGACCACAAAGTTCCCGTCGTCCCCCGTCAGCTCCCGCGCGGCGCGCTTGGTGGCGCGGCCCACCGTCTCGGCGCTCTTGTTCTGCAGAGGTTCGGCGGCCTCCCGGGTGAAGACGTCCATCACCACCAGGCCGTACTTCGTCTTCCCCCGCGTGTTCTGGCTGAAGTCGATGAGGTCGGCCTGCAGCCGGTCGTTCGGCCCCTCGGCGGCCGACTTGCCCAGCGCGCGCGGCCGGGGCGCCTGCACCTGCCGGCCTACGTCGGCCTTCAGCGCCTCGAAGGCCATGGCCTGCGTCACGTCGAGGTCGCGCTGCCGTGCGAGTCGGTACAGCTTCCGCGGGTCCCTCACGTTGAAGTCGTCGGCCAGGTCCCTCAGCGCCTCCATTTAGCTTTGTTGCCCCAAAAAGGAGCTTGAGCAAGGTTCCTCTAGAACCAGGAGGCCTGCACACACCTACTTGTTGCCCCAAAAAGGGGCTATTCAAGGTTCCTCTAGAACGAGGAGGTCTGAAGACCGTTTTTTCTACTCGTTCTTTGGCCCCCGCTGGGCCTGCCAGGCTTCCACCTCGTCCAGCCGGGCCTGGAAGCCCTTGCACACCCCCCAGAGCACGCTGGTGAGGTGAGAGTAGTCGAGGGTGATCATCTCCGTGCCGTCGCTCCACCGAGCGGTGCCCGTCAAATTCTTCCACTTCGCTCCTGAGAAGTCATTGGAGGCGAAGCCCAGCCTCAGGTCGCCGTTCATGTCCGGGCGCTTGTACTGCTTGGCCTCCACGGAGTCGAAGAGCTGCTGGAGCTCCGCCACGTCGGCCTCCGCCATCTCCGTCTTCACCAGGCTGTCCGACAAATTCGTGAAGCTCGTGTTGCAGACCACGTTGCCCGTGTTGCCCGCGATCACGAGGCAGCCGGGGTTCCTCTGGTTCGTGGTCAGGGACAGCTGCGTGGAGAGGCTCTTCGTCTGCACCAGCGCCTCGTCGTTGATCATGATGAGCTCGCACTGGTGCGTCCCGCCGTCCCGCTCCAGGAAGACCCTCGCGCTCTGGTTGCCCAGCACGTTCACTCCCGCGGTGTGCGTGGCCAGGACCACGCTGCAGCCGCTGCTGGGGCGGACCGTCCAGTTTGACAGCGAGACGTCCGTGGGGCCCAGGACCTGCTCTCCTATGGCGGCCACCACCTCGTCGGCCCTCCGTCGTCCGGAAAGCGCACTGCTATCTGCAGCGCCGAGGCCGCCTCCGTGACTCCGAGCTTGCCCGCAAGGAGGCCGTCTACTTGTGCGATGGTGTAGTAGCTGAGCAGGGCGGCGGCGATGCTCGAGGCCGTCGCCGTGTCCTGGTCTGCGGCTGAGCGGTACGCCACCAGCGCCGAGGTGATTTGGTTGGTGGTGAACACGTCCTGGCCCGGGCCCGTCCGGTAGGCCAGCAGCGCGCCTGCGATGGCGGCCTGCGTCTGCGTGTCCTGCGCGCTCGCCGTGCGGTAGTCTCCCAACAGCGCGTCCACTTGCGCCGCGGTGTAGTAGGCCAGCAGCGCGGCTGTGATGGCCCCGGTCGTCTCCGCGTCCTGCGCCGTTCCGGTTCGGTAGTCTCCCAACAGAGTGTCCACTTGTGAGGAGGGGTAGTAGGCCAGCAAGGCTGCCGCGAGGGCCGCGTCCGCCGCTGCGACGGAGTAGCAGTCTGCCGTGATGCTCAGCGTGTCGTCGCCGTTGGCCAGCGCTGCAGAGAGAGGAGCCTCCAGATGCAGGTTGCGAACGACGTTGCTTCCGCGAAGGAGCTCCCAAGTTGTGAAGCCCGCCCAGGCCGGCGCGTTAACAACTCCGCCGCCGCCGGAAAGCTGCAGGGCGGCGAGCTCCGCGAGGATTGCGTCGAGGGCGCTCTGGAGCGCGGTCTCGCTGGCGGAGAGCGCGGCGTTCGTGGCGTACGAGGCCAGCAGCGCCGCGTCGGCCTTGGAGGCCTGGAGCGCCGTGATGCTCCCGGCTAGCAAGCTGCGCTGCGACGAAGGCCTCGGTGGCGAGGCCCAGCAGCGCATTTGCTATCTTTGTGTCTACCTCCAGGGGCGTGTCCAGTCCGTCCACCGTGGAGAGCAGGGCGGCCAGCGCGCTGGCGTCCGCCTTGCCGAGGAGGGCGGCGTCCAGGGCTGCCGTGGTGACGGCGCCCAGGAGAGCGGCCGCTATCTTAGAGTCCACCTCGGAGGAAGTGTCCACGGCCGACTGCAGGGCGTACGCGGTCAGCGCGCTGGCGTCTGCCTTGGAGGCCTGCAGCCCCAAGATGGAGGCGTCTCGGCTCGCGAGCTCGGAGGCCAGCGCCGCGGCGGTGACGGCCCCCAGGAGAGCGTTGGCCACCTTGGTGTCCACCTCCAGCGGCGTGATCCTCGCCGCTATGTCCAGGGAGTGCTGGTCCACCACCGTCTTGAGGCCGTAGTTGGCGGCCACCGTGGCCAGCGTGGCGTTGTTGGCCGAGGCGATGGAGCCGTTCATGGCCGCCGTGGTGCTGTAGTTGGACAGCTTCAGGTCCACGCTGTCCGGGGTGCTCTTCGTCGCCACCTCGCCCTCCAGCACGTCGAAGGCCGACTGGTCTGCCTTGTTGGAGAGGCCCGTGGTCAGCGAGCTCTGCAGCGCGGCGATGCTGCTTCCGTGCGCGGCCACCTGCCGTCCGTGGTGGCCAGGGCCGCCGCCGTGGCCAGGGGCGCAATCGCCGGCGCCAGCGCGCTGCTGTCCAGCTTTGAGGCCAGCTCTGCGGTGACTCTGTCGTCCAGGGACTGGATGGCCGCCGCGTTGTTGCCGGCGGCTGCCGTGTTCACCGCCAGGTCCGTTACTTGAGCGTACGGCGTCAGAGCGAGGGCCAGCTGCCCTGCGGTGACGTGCGTGCCGTCAGTCACCTCTCCGTTGTCCAGGACCTCCGGGATGTTGCCGGTGACAGGTCCTTCAAACATGTTTTCTTAGGAGTAGGTCTATAACGCAGGGGTGTTGTACTTTCGCAGCGCGCCCTCACAGGTCCTTCGTGGCGTTCCGGCCGTTCGGAGAAGTTTCCTCGTGATTCGGGGGTTGGTGTGTTTGACACAACACCCCCTCACAGGCGTCGCCGCTTGTTGGTGCGCCAAATGCACCAACCCCTCTTCGGCACAAGTTTCCGCACGTGTCACAGTCCGTGGGTGACCTTGAAAGCGAGGCCCGCACCAGGCCCGCACCAGGCCCGCACCAGGGTATTTTCGGAAGTAGCGCGGCTACAATGTGACTCACTTGATTTGACACTCGATTTGACCGATTTTGCCGGTCAAAAGCGAGACCTGCGCACGATGGAGCCAGTGGCCGACAAAATCGGTCACTGCTTCGTAGTTGGTGCGAGACATCAGCTGCGTGCCTCCATGTCGGCGGGCTGGCGCGGCTCTGCCGGGCAGGTTCGCCGAAACTTTAGACAGTTGTCCCCCCACAGGACCACTGGAATTTGGAGGCTCCGATGCCGGGCAGGTAGCGCGGCAGGAATGTGGCGCGCTAGGTATCGAAGCCTCCGATGCCGGGCAGGTAGCGCGGCAGGAATGTGGCGCGCTAGGTATCGAAGCCTCCGATGCCGGGCAGGAATGTGATGCTCGAAAGCACAAGTGGCACTTGTGCTTTTGAAGTGCCTCGGACTGGAAACAGGCACCAACCATTTTTTGGTGGCTGCCCGCGTGGAGTTCGGAACTGGAAACAGGCATGTCCCTTTTTTTCCGAGTTGCCCCGCGTGGAGTTCCGCGTGGAGTTCGGAACTGGAAACAGGCATGTCCCATTTTTTCGGAGTTGCCCCGCGTGGAGTTCCGCGTGGAGTTCCCCTCAATCCTGGGGTGACAGCAGGATTGAAGGGAGCAATCCTGGGGCCACAACAGGATTGAAGGGAGCAATCCTGGGGCCACAACAGGATTGGCGTGGCTCCGATGCCGGGCAGGTGGCGCGGCGCATGTTGAAGCAATTAGGCTCCGATGCCGGGCAGGTGGCGCGGCCGGGGAGGCTTCAATGTTCGCCGAAACTGTCGGATTAGACGACAGTTTCGATTTTTTTTCCTGGGAAGAATCCCGACCTTGGCGCGGGCTCGGCAGGGCTCCGATGCCGGGCAGGTGGCGCGGCTGTGAACACGAAGTGCCTCGGAACTGGAAACAGGCACGGACCATTTTTTGGTTGCTGCCCGCGTGGAGTTCGGAACTGGAAACAGGCATGTCCCTTTTTTTTTCCGAGTTGCCCGCGTGGAGTTCCGCGTGGCGTTCCCCTCAATCCTGGGGTGACAACAGGATTGAAGGGAGCAATCCTGGGGCCACAACAGGATTGAAGGGAGTAATCCTGGGGCCACAACAGGATTGGCGTGGCTTCTATGCCAGGCGCGGCGCCGAACCCTCACAGTCCCCCGGGTTCCTTGCTATATGTGCTATATGTGCTATATCTCACAAGGCAAGCCACTGAACATCCACTCTCCCGGGTTCCTTGCTATATGTGCTATATTGGCTAACAAACCCTTTCCCCTCCGTGCCCCAAGCCCCCCCCTACCCCCCCCCCCCCCCCCCATGCCCCATCAACAACCCCCCCACCCCCTCCCCCCCCACCACCCCCCCTCCCTCAACACGTTCCCCTCCCCCTCCACCCCCCCTACATGTCTATATGTCTATATGTGCCTTTATGGCCCTTTATAGCCAGATCATCCAGACATAGTTACAGATTTCGCGCGTTACAGAGTATATCGCACATATAGTACATATAGAAAGGGCCGGGGATGAGTGGGGAGTTTTGTTTTTGAGTTGTTTTTCAGCGGCTTGGCGTGTAAGATATAGCACATATAGCACATATAGCAAGGACGCGGGGGAGAGTGGAGGTTCCGCGGCTTGGCGTGTAAGATATAGCACATATAGCACATATAGCAAGGAGCCCGGAGACTGTGGGGGTTCAGCGGCTTGGCGCGGCTTCAATGCCGGGCAGGTGGCGCGGCGCGACAAGCAGTTTTCCCTGGTCGACGTGGCCAGGTTGGTCAGCGGCAAGTCCGCGAGTGACAGTGCGCAAGACGTTCGTGTCGTACTGGAAATATACCAGGAATTGAAGGATAATATCCTTCAATTCAAATTCCCTGGTGCAGGTTGATATACCACCCCGGTGGCCGACCTGCGCACCACCCTGCTCGTGGTCCTGCGCCTCAGGAGCCGCGTGGCGCAACGCCTCAGCTCTCTCTTTAGAGGGGGTTTCCCAAATGGATTTTATTCTACCTGCACTCGTCCGTCCAGCATTTGACCTCGTCCTGCGAAGGATTCGAAGTCTAAAACGCTGCGTGGAGGCGTGTGGCTGCAAAATAGAGACCCCTAGATATGCGCTGCAATTTGGCTCCAGGTTGCATTTCAAGCGATGTCAACCTTTGCCAAAGGAAACCCCTTTTCCCTTTTTTTCGGGGACCCCTTTTTTTTGGACCCCTTTTTTTGATTTTTTTTGTTTTTCCTTATCCCTGCAAAGCTTGGCTCGCTTGAAATGCAACCTGGAGCCAAATTGCAAGCATATCTAGGGGTCTCTATTTTGCAGCCTCACGCCTCCACGCAGCGTTTTAGACTTCGAATCCTTCGCAGGACGAGGTCAAATGCTGGACGGACGAGTGCTGGGAGCCTCTCAGGTAGAATAGAATCCATTTGGGAAACGCCCTCTAAAGAGAGAGGCCTTGCGGTCCGGCTGGTCCAGGGGCAGCGGCTCGTTCCGCTCAAGGTAGCCCACCACCTGCTCAAAGCGCGGGCGCTGGTTGAAGCCGTGCGCCCGAAGCGTCTTTATTTACTGTTGCGCAACTTCGCCCGCCGCCCGTTCCACGCCCCGGCGCTCGGCCCGCGCGTAGCGCAGCTGGGGTACTGGCGGTGCACGGCCTCCGTCAGCCGGCTCACGTCGTCCAGGTGCCGCTGCCCCTCCTGCGCCTGCCTGCGCTCGCCAAGCCAGTTGTTGAAGGCCCGCGCCTCCTCCAGTTCTCGGTAGCGCTTCAGCAGCAGCGGCTGCAAGTTGTAACTGGGGTACGTCCTGCGGAACCTCCGGAGCATCCGCGGCTCGTTGCGGGGTTCAATGGACATCATGCTTTTACACTAGTACGCTTGCGCCTGTGGTCAGCCGGTCATAAGCGGACTGCCTCTCCAGCATGCGCAGGGCGCGCTGCTGCTCTCTTGTGAGCTGAGGTGCCTCAACCGCCGGTGCCTCCGCTGGAGCCTCAGCCGGTGCCTCCGCCGGTGCCTCCGCCGGTGCCTCCGCCGGTGTCGTCTCAACCGGCGGCTTTGGCTTGCGCTTTGGAGCAGCCGGCTTAGTAGGCACGTCCTGCTTAGGTTTGTTCTTGCTCCCAGGGGGCCTGCCCCGCCGTTTCGGTTCCGGCGCAGCCGGCAGCGTGTGGCGCAGCGTGTGGCGCAGCGTGTGGCGCAGCGTGTGGCGCAGCGTGTGGCGCCTCTTGCACCTCTCGCGCCTCTTGCGCCTCCGCCTCTTGTTCGGTCGGCTCCATTTAATTATACGTGGTCAAGATATAACACGAACGACAAAGACGACCCGCGAAGCCGGACGACGTTGCCGTCCAGGTCAGGCGGAAGCGCATGTGCCTCAGGGTAACCGGGCCCCTGAGGGCCATGAAGTGCCCGTCGTCCGAGCCCGTCTCCACAATGGTGCCCACTCCGCTCTTCAGCGTGATCTTGGAGAGGACGTCGTCGCCCAGGTTGCCCAGCACTCTGCTGGCGTTGGCCAGCTGGGCGCAGCGCAGGTAGATCTCGTTGTGGGCCATCATCTTCACGAACTCAAAGACCTGCTGCCCGCCGGAGACGAAGCTCGGGCCCAGCATGTGGTCCACGCTGAAGGGCTTGGTGGGAGAGGCGGGCGGCGCAGCAGGGTAGTCCGCCGCGTCGGGAAATTGCGTGTACGCGCCCTCGGGCAACAACGCCCAGTTCAGCGTGCCCAGCGCGGCGTCAACCCAGTAGAGGTAGCGGCCCCGGTCTGTCGAGAGGAAACTGTCGGCCAGGCGGATCTTGTAGACGGCGAGCCGGGCGTCGCTCTGCAGGTGCAGCGACTCTCCCAGGTCGACCTCGAAGTCGCTGTCCAAGCCGGCCACCCTCTTGCGGCTGTCCACGTAGATCGTCGTCATCCTTTTCTTTAGGAACCCGCCCGTCCGACGGATGATGGGCGGGTGGACGGCTGCGTCGGAGGTGCAGCAGGAGATATTCTCGCACCGTGCGCTGATCAGTGTGGAGCTAGCGAACAGCTTCTGGCCCAGGAAGCTGAGCGCCGCTCCCTTCGGCTTCTCTTTCCAATGCGAAACGCTCTTCAAAGCGCTTGAAGAACATTTCATTCCTCGGCTTCAGGTAGTAGACGAAAAGGAAGCTGTAAGGTTCCCGCGTCGCCTGCTCGTACAACTGGTAGAGCTGCTCTTCGGCAGCAGGGCGCTGAGCTCCTCCACCACGGCGTCCAGCTCGTGCTGGTTGCGCAGCCTCCAGCAGCAGAGGAATTGCTGGTTGACCCGCACGGCTGCGCTGATGCGCCGCAGCTTCTGCGAGCTCACCCAGGTGCTGACCTGCATATGCCGACCCCTGATGAAGAGAGTGTCCAGGGCGCCGTGAGGCTTGTGCAACTGCGGCGTGTCAGCAAAGTCGTCGATGACTACAAGCACCTGGTACAGTTTCTTCATTTCCAACTTCTTGGACGCCTCCGTGATCTTGCGCTGCTGCTGGTTGATGCGCCGCAGCGCCGCCTCGTCCCACTCGTCCCAGTACGTCTGCTCCCGCTCTGTGTTCACCCCCAGGTCCCCCTCAATGTACTTCTTGACGGGGATCCAGCCGTCGTATATGTTCACACTCGGGCTGAAGACGTAAATTCTCTCAAAGACGCCCCTGTACTGCTCCAGAATCAGGCTGATCAGAGCCACGGTTTTGCCCGATTTTGATGGTCCGAGGAAAATGCCCGTGCACGGAACCAGTGGCACCACGGGGTCAGAGGATTGTTTGCTGCTGTATTCCGGCACAGGAAACAGCTTGATCTTTCCCATCCCTTTGTTTCACTTGCCAAATTCGAAGCCGGGAAGCCGGGCGGCGAGTCCGTCAGCGTCCTGCTACACAGCAGGACGCTGACGGAGTTTTCCGGGCAATCCGGGCGGCGAGTCCGGGAGTGCGTCTTTGTGTACAGACGCGCTTCCAGAGTTTTCAGGGATAAACCAAAGGGCTGGTATGCAGCTGAAGTACTTTGGAAGCAAAGCGTGGTTAGCTCCTCACATGGACCGGCTGCTGGGGGACGTCGCCGTGCTTCACTCTCCCTTCTTCGGTTCTGGAAAGCTGGAGTACTACCTCGCCGCCCGGCGCCCGGGCCTGGAGGTGCGCGGCGTCGACGCCTGCGAGCCCGTCGCAAACCTGCACCGCTGCTACTTGAGGCGAGACCCGGTCTTCCTGCGCTCCTTGCTGCGCCTGGTGGGGCGCAGGGTGGACAGGCGCTTCTACTCCGGGCACCTCCTGCCGGGCGCGCTGAGAGGCCGTGCCGGGCGCCGGGCCGCCTGCGCGTACGTCCTGCTGCGCAACAGCTTCTCGGGAAAGTGGGGCTCCTTCGCACAGCAGAGGCCGCTGGCACTGAGCAGCGTGCGGCGTCTGCAGCCACCGTGCAACGTGACCGTGCGGCACCAGGACGCGCTAGCCTATCTACGCGCTCTGCCCTGCCTGGCGCACCAGTGCATCTACGCTGACCCTCCTTACATTTTCCCCGGCCGCAGCATGAACTACTACGGTACGAGAGGGGGCCACGACCTGGTCTTTCACACGGAGCTGCGAGACGCACTCTTCGCGAGCGGCCTGCCCTTCTCGTCAGCGTCAACGACGTGCCGGAGGCCCGGGAGCTCTACAGCGGGGCCGACTCCATCACAAGCCTGCGCTCGGGGAAGAACAGTTCCAAGCCCGAGCTGCTCGTGATGCACCGGGGCATTCCTGTTGTCAGCGCAGGATTGGGGGAAGCAATCCTGTTGCCACGCCAGGATTGACAAGGGCAATCCTGTTGCCACGCCAGGATTGACAAGGGCAATCCTGTTGCCACGCCAGGATTGACGGCAGCGTGTGAGTGGTGAAAAAACACTCTGTCAGCGATGCTGCGAGGACAGCCTCGCTGACGGACCTCCGGCGCTGGCCCGGTGATGGGTTTTTCGGGCAATCGAGGATTGACGGCAGGGCGAGTGAGTGGTGAAAAAGACACTCCGGAAGCGATGCTGCGAGGACAGCATCACTTCCGGACCTTCGGCGCTGGCCCGGTGATGGGTTTTCGGGCAAAAAAGCGAAGTCGGATTTCCGACCTTGGCGCGGGCTCGGCAGGGCTCCGATGCCGGGCAGGTGGCGCGGCAGGGTGGCGCACCCGGAGTGCCAAGAACATGTTCATCCGACATGTACTCCGACATGTTGAAGCAATTAAGCGCGTATAGCAAGGAACCCGGGGAGAGTGGAGGTTCCGCGGCTTGGCGCGGCTTCAATGCCGGGCAGGTGGCGCGGCCGGGGAGGCTTCTATGCCGGGCAAGTGGACAAGAGTCAACCATGGAGCAATTTTGAATCAAATCGTGGGGGAAGTTCAATGCAGGGATTCTGCAGGGAATCCCTGCATTCCCTGTATCTCTCTCTTTAGAGGGCGCTTCCCAAATACTTCAAGGCTTCAATTCTCAAACTTCAAGGCTCAATCCTCAAACTGAAGGCTTCAGCCCTCAAAGTTTGAGGATTGCCTTGGAGTTTAAGAATTAAAGGCTTCATCAAAGTTTGAGGATTGAAGGCTTTGGGCCTTGATTGAGAATTCAGCCCCCAAAGCTCTCTCTTTAGAGGGGGTTTCCCAAATGGTTTATATTCTACCTGAGAGGCTCCTAGCACTCGTCCGTCCAGCATTTGACCTCGTCCTGCGAAGGATTCGAAGTCTAAAACGCTGCGTGCAGGCGTGAGGCTGCAAAATAGAGACCCCTAGATATGCGCTGCAATTTGGCTCCAGGTTGCATTTCAAGCGATGTCAAGCTTTGCCAAAGGAAACCCCTTTTCCCTTTTTTTTCGGGGACCACTTTTTTTGGGACCCCGTGTTTTCTTTTTTTTTGTTTTTCTTAGCCCTGCAAAGGTTGGCTCGCTTGAAATGCAACCTGGAGCCAAATTGCAAGCATATCTAGGGGTCTCTATTTTGCAGCCTCACGCCTGCACGCAGCGTTTTAGACTTCGAATCCTTCGCAGGACGAGGTCAAATGCTGGACGGACGAGTGCTAGGAGCCTCTCAGGTAGAATATAAACCATTTGGGAAACCCCCTCTAAAGAGAGAGGGGTGCGTGCAAGTTCTCGACATGGGGCGCTTGCCTGCCCTCTGTGGCCTTCTTGGCGAGCACCACCGCGGCGGGCATGAAGAAGGTGTTCCAAGCCCTGGGGTGCCGGCCAACGTGTACTCCGACGACGGCTCCGAGTTCAAGAGGGAGTTCAAGGAGCTGATGGATTTCTGGGACATCGAGAAGCAGGTGACCAGGGCCACGCCTACTTCGCGGAGCGCGTCATCCGCACCATCAAGGAGGCCATGTTGCGCCACATAGCAGCCGGAGCGGGCCAACGGCAGTGGCACCTCATGCTGGCTGACGTCTTGAGCCAAATCAACGGAAGGTGGCGCCAAACCTCGCCTACTCTGACCCCGAAATGGGAGATTGCTCTGCGCAACATCGGGCGCAGGGCCAAGCACAAGGTGACCCGCCCGGAAATCAAGGTCGGGGATATGGTTCGGATGCCTGGAGCGAAAAGGTATCAGGGTAGTCTCCGCCGAGAGCGGGGAGATGGGGGCGAGGTTTGGCTTGGAGGGGTGGCCGGAAAAGGTGGTGCACAGGGATCTCCGAAAAGTCCCCGAAAACTCAGCTCCCAAGTCGGAGGTGCAGTCCCGCCAGAGGAGGCTACAGAGAGGCCCCAGGCTCCCACCTCCCTTTTGACGCTCTCCGTGCTTCTACGTCTCTACAACGTCTCCGACGCCGCAGCTGCTCTAAGCTATCATGACTTCCTCCAAGGCCTTCCGCTGCGTGCAGGCATGGCTTCAGGAAAAGCCCGCCGCGTGGGCGGACGATCCCTGCCTTGCGGCTGCTCAGATGGCCCAGCGGCCTCCCGCCAAGCGGCCTCGAGGATGCGCTGCTTGAGGCCGAGCGCTCGCACCAGCGCCGCCGCATCGAGCTCCTCAATAAGCATCTGCTCGGTGAGGAAGCGGAAGTCGACGCCTCGAGGAGCAATGCTTCGCTGCGAGCACGGATCTGGAGGAAATCATGAGCGAGGTGAGCCACGTCTCTGCGGCTCTTCAAGCGCCGGCCACGCGCTCCCAGCGGGCAGAGCTTGCCCTGCGCTGGTTTGAGGCTCATGATACGGGAGCGGGAAGTGGGACGCGTGGACGCGGTTAGATCATGGGGATCGAGCATGTGGGACCATTCGAGGATTTGGCGGGCTTTTTTTTTCTTTATGCGAGTCCAAGCTCATCAGCGTTCGCCTGCGAAGATTTCTGTTCTCTTCCTCAAGCTGAGCAGCCCGCTCCAGCGCCATCCGCAGCCGCGCTAGATCTCGCTCACTGCGTTCGTAGCAGCGCTCCAGCATCCCGCTGAGAATCCCATTGCGCGCAGCTTCGGTGAGGAGATCCCCTTCAAGGTACTCGATGCGGAGCCGGTAGTACAGACGCCGGGAGCAGCGCATCCTCGCAAGGCCGCGCGGGAGGCCGCTGGACCATCAGAGCGGCCGCAAGGCTGGCAACGTCCGCCTCCGCCCACACGGCGGGCTTCTCCATAAACCATGCCTGCACGCATCGGAAGGCCGCCGAGGAAGTCATCTCTTTGAGCAGCTGCAGCGGATCGAATAAGCATTATCGAGAAAGCGAGAAAGCGAGAAAACGAGAGCTCGGGATCTTTTTGGCGCGTCCTCAAGCTCATCTGTGCGCCTGCGCGAGGATCTCGCCGAGGTGCGCCACCCGCTGGCGGAGAATTCTGTTGCTGCGCTCCAGCTCTTCAATGCGCTCCCTAGCTCGCTCGCGCTCTCTGTCGATGATATCGTTGAGGCCGTCCACCGCCGGTGGAGATTTCTGTTGGCGCGCTCCCGCTCCTCGCTGCGCTGGGTTTCATCGAGGAGCTCCTCGTCGAGCTGCGCGATGATATGCCGCTGGTGCGAGCGCTCGGCCTCGAGCAGCGCGTCCTCGCGGGGCCGCTTGCGTAGCATGTCGCAGGGAGGCCGCTGGGCCATCAGAGCAGCCGCAAGGCAGGGAGCGTCCGCGTCCACCCACGCGGCGGGCTTTCCAGAAGCCATGCCTGCACGCACCGGAAGGCCGCTGAGGAAGTCATCTTGAGCAGCTGCGGCGGATCGAATAAGCATTATCGAGAAAGCGAGAAAACGAGAGCTGGATCTTTTTTTCCGGTTCCGACTGTCTACGCCCAGCAGCGGCTCAGCCGCAGCGGCAGTGTCGGAGCGGGCCCCAGAGGCGGGGGCCCCACGAGGAACTCCATCACGAGGTCGAAGGGCGCGGAGCCTGGCGGAGCGTAAGCGCCCAGCATCCGCAGCTGCTCCAGGTTGCGCCAGTGTCCCAGCGGCCGCGAGTTGTGAGCGTCGAGGCCGTAGACCTTGTCGTTGAAGGGCGAGAGCGACTTCTTCTCGACGGTCTCCACGGCGATCTCGTGCGCGCGGCTGCGCAGCTGCGCGAAGGCCGCCCTGCGCTCGCTGCCTTCCTCCAGCACCTCCCGGTACTCGAGATGCCGGACGTTGGTCACCGCCTTCTTCGGCACGCCCTTGATCTTGCGCTTCTCCTTGCGCGCGCCGTCGGGCTGGACCGTGAGGATGCTGTACATCTTGGAGCGCAGGCCCACGTACTCCAGGATCCTGGCGGGGAAGGTCTCGTCGCCGAGCTTGCCCAGCTGGCCCATCACATCGATGGCCTTGGCGCGCGCCGCTGCAGAGAGCGCGCTCAGGTCCCTCTCGGGGTCCTTGGACTTGCCGGCCACGTCGAAGAGGGCGGCGCCGTTCAGGTTCGCCTCGGCCATGGCGTGGAGCGGGTCCTGCAGCTCGAAGATCTGCACCATCACGGAGTCGGTGTCCGTGAAGAGCAGCCTCATCTTCGGGAAGAGCCTCCTCATGTGGAGGTAGTAGGCCTTCTCCATCATGAGCTTGGAGAGCTGCAGCGTGCGGGCGCCGACTTGGGTGGGCACGCTCATGCAGGCCTTGCTGCGGTCCGTCTTGAGCGTCTCCACGAAGGCCAGGAACCCCTCCGAGTCGTTGATCTGGAGCTCGAAGTTCGTCACGGAGCTCTTGCCCACGGCCCGCTCGAACTTGGCCGGGTCCACGTAGGCGTTCGTGTTCCTGAACTTGTCGGGGTTCATGCAGCAGCGGCCGAAGATGGCGTTCTGGGTGAGCTTCACCACCTTCTCGGCGACCACGCTCCCCGCCGTCTTGAGCTGCCTCCGCTCGCTGTGCTTGAGCTCCATGAAGCCCGCCATGAAGGGGCTGCAGGCGAAGCGGTAGGCCCTGTGCAGCCTCCAGACCCTGGCGCCCAGCACGTCCCGCAGGAACTTGAGCCGCTTGCCGTCCACGCCCTCCTCCACGTGCATGCCGAGGAAGGGCACGAGCTTCTCGCAGGGCGACGGGGAGAGGCCGAGGCGCTCCGCCATGTCCGCGGTGTGCGGCCCGTACAGGCCCTTCCCGACCTTCATGCGCGCGGGGGGAGCCCAGTCCAAGTGGTCGTGCAGCTCCGGGGGGAAGTCGTAGTCCACGAGGAGCAGGTAGCTCACCTCCTCGGTGTCGGACTCCCAGTTCAGGCTCGAGAGGCACGTTTCGTGCAGCCAGCTCAGCCTAGCTGCGTTTTCTTCTGGCAGGGCGACCGCCACGCAGGGGCCGTTGGGCATGGGCAGCGTCATTGCGGCCGGGTACATGGCGTTGAAGTCCAAGTACGAGATCCAGCTGACGGGCTCCTCGGGGTTGTAGTCCTCCTCGCCCAGCTCGGGGTTGTTGGCTTGAGCGAAGGGCTGGAAGATGCAGCTCAGCCCACCCATGACGGAGGCCCGCACGTCCCTGTAGGCCTGCTCGTCGGTGATGAGGTGAATGGGAGTCTCGCGGGCCGAGTGCCGCAGCATGGCGTCCCAGGCGGCCCCGGGCAGCGTGACGTAGTGGATGGGGTCGAGCCCCGACTGCGCCCGGAAGGAGTCCCGGTAGCTCTCCATCACGTCCGCCAGGGCCAGGACGTCGGTGTGGAGGTAGCAGTCGTGGAACTCGCGGAAGGTCTCCCACCCCATGACGTTGGCGGTGTTGACGGCCAGCCGGTGGTCCTCTGCGCTCACCGCTTTTCCAGCCAGCACGCTGTCGTAGCAGTGCTGCTCCCACACCGCGGGCATCTCCCACGCCTCGACGCCGCAGAAGTGCTCGAAGGGCATGGGCAGCTTGCGTAGGATGCAGTCCCACGCCTGCTCCAGCTCGCAGTGCGTCCGCCGCTGCTTGCTTCCTCGCCAAGGTCAGCTTCCAGATCCTGCTGACGCGCCCGGCTGCGAACGATGAGGACGAGGACAGGGTGGAGCTCACGCTCTACTTCCTCAGGCTGGCGCCGTGGATCGTGAGGCCCGCGTCTCCGTCGGCCCGCGCCGGAACCATGATGGCGGCCATCAGGACGAAGTTCGAGGTCGCGCTCGAGCGCTCCCGCTTCCCCGAGTCCGACTGGACCGTCGTGGGCATCACGGCAGCGTATTTGCTGACCGCGCCCTCGCAGCAGCTGGCCGACATGCCCGCGCCCCCGCCGCCCAACGAGGCGGGAGGCTGCTGGAAGGAGCTGCCCGAGACCCTGGCCAAGAAGAAGGCCATCTGGAACCCTCAGAACGAGGACCACCGCTGCTTCATGTGGTGCGTCCTCGCCCACTGCCTCGGGGTCGAAGGGCTCACCTGGCGGCAGCGGTCAAAGGCCACAAGCTGCTCGGGCTCCTTCTTCTACCCCGAGCTGGCCGGCCGCCAAGGACCGCGCCCCCCGGGCTGGCAGCCCGCTCTGGCCGACGCGGGGGTGGACTTCTCTGGCCTGCCGACGGACCGCCCCGTGAACTTCGACGACATCGAGGCCTTCGAGCTCCGCAACGCCGGGCGGGTGGAGGTCTTCGTCTTCGTGTGGCAGCAGACCCTGTGGACGGACGGGCTGGAGTACTACCACGTCCTCCAGCAGCGCGCCCCGGCAGCACCGTGCTGCTTCTCCTGCACAGCGGCCACTACAGCCTGATCCACAACTTCCAGGCGCTGGCCAGCAGGCGGGGGCTGACCCTGGGAGCCACGCCCACCAACACCGGCGGCTGCAGGGAGTACAAGTGCCCGAGGTGCACATGGCCCGCTTCGCCACGAAGGCCTCGTGGCAGCGCCGCCGCGCTACCCAGTGCTATCGAGAGATAGCCGAGCGCACTCAGAGGCCGTCTTTGAGGCGGAGAGCCCGTCGCCGTGCGCAGCTGCAGCTCGGGGTGAAGCGAGGCCATCAGCGGGAAGAGCTCCGGCAGCTGCTTGTGCGTGCAGGCCCTGAGGTCGTCGATCATGCTGGCCAGGCTCGTGGGGAAGACGTTCATGCTGTCCACGAACCTCAGCGGGCCCCAGCTCATCTGCAGGCACTTCTCGCCCGACTTGCAGAGGACTCGGAGGCAGAGGTGGCTGTAGTCGCCCTGCTTGATCGCGGCCTGCAGGGCGCACCAGCCGGTGAGGGGTTTTGGCGCGGCCTTGGCCTTGGCCTTGGCCTTTGGCGCAGCCTTGGCCATGGGCATGGGCCTCTCGGGCTCGCTCCTTCTTGATCGCCTTCTTGATCGCCTTCGCTCTCGGTGCCCTCGTTGTCGCTGTCCTCACCGAGCTCTTCGCGCGGTGCCCTGCTGACAGGAGAGCCCATCGTGGCGATGTAGCGCAGCAGGAAGTGGAAGTCGTAGCCGCCCCCGTTGTGAAAGACCACTGGGATGGTCTTGGGCGTCTGGGCCGCGATGTTGCAGGAGTGGCACAGCGCCCCGAGATACTGCCCGGTGCCGTGGCAGTGGTGGAGCTTCTTCTCGGGGTCTCGAAGGACGCTGCAGTGAGTGGCGGCCCTGTGCTCCAGCTCCTCCCGCCGGGTCATGCTGACGGGCCTAGTTCTGCGTCTCCAGGTGAGGTAGTGGTCGGCCAGCTTGAGAAGGTCGTTCATGGAGCGGACGGCGTGGTACTTGTCGCTGTCCCGCTCGTGGTGCGTGAGCCTCAGCCTCAGCTCCTCGGGTGGCACGTAGCCGCATCGGCCGACAGCCACGTAGCAGGAAGAGGCCGCGACGGTCTGGCGCGCCGGCTGCTGCTGCGCTATGTGGACCGTCGGGGCGGGCGTGCTGTAGACCTCGAGGTCCGCGTAGCACGTCAGGGGCGCGAGCTCTGCGGAGGCTCTTCTCGGGCCCGGGCAGCGGCGCTTTCCGCTTGGAGCCGGCCCACCAGCCGCCGCGTGGCGTCGATGGTGAAGACCTGCTGCCCAGGAAGAGGGCGCAGCCGCAGCTCGCGGGTCCAAGCGGCCCCGCGCGGGCGCAGCTCAGTCACAGCGGCCTTGGCGCTAGGAGCGCGCGGCTCCTCCAGAGGCACCGCCCGGACGGCGCTGAGGCCCAGGCGGCCCCAGATGCGGTCAGTCAGCTCGGAGGTCATGGCGCAAATTGGTTTGAGCTGAATAAATTGCTTTCTATAGAAAAATAATAAAATATTCAGTCGGTCGGACGAGCGCTTCTTTTTTTCTTTGTTCTGTCCCGGATTCTACCGCGTCGCTCACAGCGAGTCGGTGGCGCTGCCCTGCAGGTTCAGCGCAACAAGGAGCTCTCTGGAGGCCTCGTCCAGCTCCTTGCGCGCCTTCTCAAGCCGCTCCAAGGCAGCAAGGGTTGCGCTCTTGGCCGCCAGCGAGACCGGCAGCCGCTTGGCAATCTTCTTGCTGGAGCTGCTCCTCCACCTCGAAGAGCTCCCTCTCGATCTGGGCCAGCGCTGCGACATCGCGCGTGCGAATGCGGCGCTGCCTCAGGGCCTCGCGCTTCTCGCGGAGCGCTTCCATCGGCGCCCAGCTCTCCTGCCCGCGCTCCTCGGCCATGGCGGGCATGCGGGCCGCGCGCTGGTTCAAGCGCTTGCGAAGCTTAAGCTGCAGGTCTTGCGCCCGCTTCAGCATCTCCTTCCAGTCCCGGATGTCGACCTCCTCCGCCGGGAACCTGCCGGCGAGCCCATCAGCAATCAGCCGCTCCAGCACGGGCGCTCCCCGAGCAAGCTCGTCGTGCAGGCGGCCCACCTCTTCCAGAGAGGCTCCCCGCTTCAGCGCCTCGGCATCAACGGCGGCCTTCAGCACAGGCCTCAGCTGCTCGCGGCGCTCCAGGATGTGGGTGGCCATTCTGAATTTTTTTACTGAGCAAAAAAAAGGCTGCGGCATCGGAAGAAACTACAGCGGGCACTCTCGAGAAGGTGGCTCCACACGCAGATCTGTGACCTCAAGGCTCAACCCGCACATGCCGCTCATCAGCCACAAGCTGCGCGCTCTCAGCCTAACGCGCGCGGCGCAGTGAGCCAGCTCGGCGGGGCGGTCCGCAAACGTGCCGCCGGCGTTCCAGAAGCGCGCGTGGGCCGGCAGCTTGGCTTTCAGCATCCAATCGCCGCCGCGCGATTGCCTCACAGAGGGCAGCAGCCGCTGGCGCACAGCCTCGGGCGTGAGCTTTGCGTCGAAGACGCGCTCGGATGCGGCCGCCAGCTGCTCGACCAGATCGGTCTCGGCCCGCTCCCAGAAGAGCCTCGCGCGCTCATCGGTTGCGAAGCTCACGCTGGGGCGCTGCCCCTCGGAGAAGGCCCTGGGCTCCCATGGGATTTCCAGCGAAGCTTCGCTCTGCCAAAACAGCGGCTCCAAGCACAAGAATTTGCCACCCTTAGCATTGGAGCGCACCTCGCCCAACTTCCACATGCTAGCCTGGCCCGTCATCCTTTTCTGTCTCCGATTAAAAAAAGATTGGTCCGAGCATGCGAAACTGCTTGAGCCGCGCCCTTGCCTGTGCGTGCTTTGTTGTGCTGGTGGTAATTGTTAAACATGCCGAGACTGCTGGAGCTGTTTTGCGGCACAAAGTCGATTGGCCGAGCCTTCGAGGCGGCTGGGTGGGAGGTCGTCTCCCTGGACATCGTGTCGAAATTTGAGCCCACGATCCTGTGCGACATCCGGAGCTGGGACTACGCGCTGTTTCCGCCGGGGCACTTTGACATGGTCTGGGCCAGCCCGGTCTGCACGGAGTACAGCCGAGCTCTGACAATGCGCCCTCGACGACTCGAGGAGGGCCACCAGAGCCCTCTGCTGAAGACCCGCCCGTTCATGGAGCGCCTACCCTGGGTGGACGTTACCTATTGCAAGTACGGGACTCCGTACAGGAAGCAGACCCGACTGTGGACCAACATGCGCTGGAGACCGAGCCGAGGGCTATGCAGGAGCGGCAGCCGGTGCGACGCGTGGGAGGACGGGAGGCATCTGAGGGGCGCTCAAGGGGGGCCTCGACTCATGGGGGGTCAGCGTGAGAGGGTCAGGGGGCAGTCGCGCGAGCTGCTTTACAGCATTCCTACACCTCCCCCACCATTCATCATGGTGAGGTGTGGGCAATCCGTGTCTTCATGGCTGCCGCCGCAAACTCGGCGCTGTGCGAGGAGATTGCGCGCGCGGCCACGGCAGAGCTTGCGGATCGGCTCCCGGACTGAAGCGAGGGGCATTTATTATATGTCATTTTTTTCTTAGCAGGCATGCGCTCCGACGGCGGCCAATAAGCCGCCCCACGTGGCATAGCGCCACTGCCCGAAGACTGCGCCTCCGCACTTTGGGCAGGACTTGCAGCTGACGCGGCACCCATCTATCTCCCGCGTCACTCTCAGCAGGAGCGGGTTGCCCCACAGCTGCAGCTCCTCCAACGTGCGCGCGGCATCTTCGATCAGCAGCCGCGCGGCGTGCAGGCAGCGCATCAGCGGCTCGCTGCAAGGCTTCTCAGCGCAATCCAGCACCTGCGCAGCCGCGGCCAGGGTCAGCTCCAGGAAATCGCCCTTGGTGTCGGCGTTGAGGTGCCCAAGCGAGGGCTCGGGAGCCAGCCAGTCGAACGTCTGCGACCAAAGATCGTCTCCAGGATCTCTGGTCATCACGCGGCACCCGTCCTTCGTGAGGTAGGACTCCAACGCGCCGTAGGGGCAGGGGAACCCGAAGTCAAGCCCGCTACTCGGATGCCCCCCGTGTAGGACAGGCTCTTCCTGTCTCTGCGAGGATGCAGCAGCAGCGCCGAGAACAAGCCGCTCAGATCCAGCAGCTCGGAGATGCGATCCAGCAGCTCGGAGATGCGCTCCACCGCCTCCAGCGCATCCGGAAGGGCGGCAGGCTGCTTGGCCGCCCACTCCTCCATGGCGACCAGCAGGCTCTCGCTCAATGCGTGCATGGCGACGGTGCAGGCCATGCTCGATCCGCTCAAACGCTTCGGTCCATGCGATAATTCCCTAGATCCGTCTCTCCAGGATAGGTTTTTTTTTTTTATCCTCAGGAGAGGCGCTCACCGAGCTGGCTGCGGAAAGATCCGTCTCTCTCCACAATGATCCGTCTCTCCACAATGATCCGTCTCTCCACAATGATCCGTCTCGGACCTGGGGATATAGGTCTCCTAGGTAGTGGCGCTCACCGGGCTGGAAGATCCGTCTCGGAGCAGGGGTTTTAATTCTTACTCTAAGGAGAGGCGCTCACCGGGCTGGGGTCGGGAAGATCCGTCTCGGACCGGGGATTTTAATTCTTACTCTAAGGAGAGGCGCTCACCGGGCTGGGGTCGGGAAGATCCGTCTTGGGGAAAGATCCGTCTCGGACCATGATATATTCTTACTCTAAGGAGAGGCGCTCACCGGGCTGGGGTCGGGAAGATCCGTCTCGGAGCAGGGGTTTTAATTCTTGCTCTAAGGAGAGGCGCTCACCGGGCTGGGGTCGGGAAGATCCGTCTCGGGGAAAGATCCGTCTCGGACCATGATATATTCTTACTCTAAGGAGAGGCGCTCACCGGGCTGGGGTCGGGAAGATCCGTCTCGGGGAAAGATCCGTCTCGGACCATGATCGAAGGAAGTTTAGAAGTCTAACTTCCGACAATATCGACAACTCAAGCAGAGCAGTGCAGAGCGAGAGATAGAGAGAGAGAGAGAGAAGAAGAGATGAAGAAGCGATGAAGAAAGATGAAGAAGCGATGAAGAAAGATGAAGCATGGTGTGCGAAATGTTAGAAAGGTCGCGAAATGCTGTATTTTTCAATGTTTTGAGCCTCCAGACGGCCCAGAAGTTACTTCGGTAAAGCGGCGGGTGCGGAGCCTTTGGTCGGAATTGCTGGCAAAAAATCGCACGCGGCCTGCGCGCGGTGCACATTTGGAAGTCAAAATCGTAAAAGCACTACATGCTCGGGCTACTTTTGGAAGCTCCAACTTTCAAAAATCGCACGCGGCCTGCGCGCGGTGCACATTTGGAAGTCAAAATCGTAAAAACCTGAGAGGGTCGGGCTACTTTTGGAAGCTCCAACTTTCAAAAATCGCACGCGGCCTGCGCGCGGTGCGCGTTTTTAAGATGCAATGTAGCTTGACAGCGGTAAAACGCATTGGAATGGCAACGCGCAAGGCTTTTATCTAACTTGGAAAAATGCGTGGCGCCTGCGCGCGGTGCGCGTTTTTAAGATGCAATGTAGCTTGACAGTGGTAAAACACATTGGAATGGCAACGCGCAAGGCTTTCATCCAATTTGGAAAAAATGCGTGGCGCTTGCGCGCGGTGCGCATTTCTAAGATGGAATGCAGCTTGGCAGTGGTAAAACGCATTGGAGTGGCAACGCGCAAGGCATCCTACGCTGCCCTGTTGAGTTAGTCGCGCTCTAGATAGATAGACAGACAGACAGATAGATAGATAGATAGATAGATAGAAAGCTGGAAAGATAGAGAGACAAGTAGACAGATAGATAGAGAGGTAGACAGGCAGATAGATGGGTAGATAGACAGATAGATAGACAGATGTCGCTGTGACCGTGTGGCGTTTCGGCTCTGTCTTGTCAGTTGCTCCGCGTATGTCATGTTTGTTCAATGTCCCGGTTTTCGTCACCAGCATCACTAGCATCACCACCACCACTGTTCATGTTTGTTCATGTCCCGGCTTCAATCGCGGAGCGGCAACTCACATCACCACCACCACTACCACCACTACACTTACACCAGCACTCCCACCAGCACCACACCCAGGCCGAGAACATGTTAATGTTCTAGTTTGTTGTTTGTCACCAGCCGACCTACCAGCATCACGCTCAGGCGGACAACCTCTTGATGTTTTTTTTTTTAGTTTGTGTTCCCACAGAACGCATATACTTCCACAGACACATGCCAGTGACATCGTTTCCTTGTGTATCCCGCACGGTGGAGCGCGTCTTTTCTGACCGCTCCGGACGCCATGGCAGACGCATTTGATAAGACGGTGGCGTTTTTGGCAGCCTACTCGCAGGAGCTTGTGCAAATGAAGAAGCCGACGCTTACAGCTTTGCTCAACAGCAAGCGGCGCAGTCAGGTACCAGAGTGGGAGCGAGCCAGAAATTTCTGCAGACGAAAACTTTCAAGCTTGGAGCCAGCTCAGCAGCAGATTTTGGAAGACTGGGAGTTTGTGCTTTGTGACAAGTCCACGTTGGAGGCTGCGCCTTTTCTGGCCGGCCTTCAATGCTGTTTTTGCCGCGTGGAGGCATTTTTGACAGAGACGGCAGAGGCGATACGATACTCAAGCAAGCCAAGCTTGCTGGCAGCTTTGCAGAGTCGACACATGCAGGAATTTCAAATGTCGAGCTTTTGCCGTGTTTTCCTGCTGCGCTATAGCGACCGCTTGGCGTCTGCGGAAAAGGATTTTTTGCCTGCAAAGGAAGCTGAGTTGTGTCAAGTGAGTGCTGCGGCAAAAGAAGCTGCAGCATCGCGTCGTGCTCCTGCCTTTGTCGAAGTGCAAGCCTTCTTCGCTCAGAATGCTGTTGAAATTGCTCAGCTACAGAAGCAAAGCTTGTCAGCTGTTGTCAGCAGCAACCGCGCGAATTCCGACACACGTTGGAAGCAAGCTAAGAATTTCTTCGACAGGCACGTGGCATTGTTGAATGCCGACCAGAAAGAGCATTTAGAAGACTGGGAGTTTGTGCTTTTGTTGGAGGCTGCGCCTTTTCTGGCCGGCCTTCAACGAAGCTTTGCAAGGCTGAGTGCTTTTGTCCAAGCTTACTCTGCCGTGCTGCGAGCTCAAGAAAAGAGCTCCCTGGTGAAGGCATTGCAAAGCCTTGACCAGGGAGCTGATGTAAGCTCTTCCTTTTGTGCTATGTTTCTCAAAAGATACAGACAGCATCTGTCGCCGGAGCAAGAAGCACTCGTGCAAGGCTGGGAGCGTGACTTGTGTGTCTCCGAAACCGCTCTGGTCGAAAAGTTTTTGACTATGCTTCAGCAAAGAAAGGCCGAGCTGCAGGCGCTGCGAGCTACTTGTGCCGAGGAGCTGTTCAGCGGCAATGGCAAGAAAGCCGATGATGATTTTCGCTTCGGCTATGATTTCCTCCGGAGAACTTGGTGCCATCTGTCCCTGGTGGACCAAGAGCGTGTTCGCAGGGCGCTGCAGCCGCTTCTCATCGAAGTGGAACACATGCCATTAAAGGCATGGCATGAGCCAAAGCTGCACGCCAGTGAGACAGTTTTAGGGGACCACTTGCCGCGGCCTCGGCTGCCAAAGAGCTTACGGCAGTTGTACGGCAACAGCATGGACGCCGAAGCCCGCATAATGCCGTTTTTCCACCGTGTGCATGAGGTGGACTCCTACATGCTGAGCATGGAGTTTCAGGACTGCCATTACTGCAAGGAAGGCTGGTTCGGCATTGCCGCAGGCAAAGGCAAGAGTGGCCTGCCCGGAGGCTTCGAGACCCAAGCGTTTCAGAAGACCAACTTCTGTCGGGCACCTGAGGCCGATTGACTGGAAGCCGGCAAGCCAATCTGTGAGAACTGCTTGCACGAAGCCAAGGAACGTGCCAAGGCGATGTTGCCCAAGGAGCCGTTCCGCTTGACGGCGGCCAACCACGCAGATCCGGGAGAGACTCTCCCGGAGATCGATGCCCTGACTTTCTTCGAGGAAGAGATCCTGTCCCCGACCCAGCACTTGGTGCGGATCTTTACGCTGTACGGCACGGGCCAGTGTGAGCTGCGAGGCCACGTGGGCAACCTTTTTCAAAACGGCCCGCAGTTCGTGCGAGACATTCCTGCTGCAGTTGGAGACATGAAAATGCTCCTGATACGCCGCTGCAGCAAGGATGTGCACAGGAAGCAGCGAGTACCTTTTCTGGTCTCGCGCCGGCGTCTCGAGCGTGCCCTGCACCGACTGTGCCGGCCAGTCGAAGATGGAGGCTCCGCGGCGTTGCGCCCGGGTGGCCTGACTCCCGAAGGATACTGCGGCTTCGTGAACCGTGCAAACTTGGAGCAGTACTCCAACACTGAAGAGGGAGCAGAGCCTGAGGGCTTGGAGGTGCAGGAAGTGCAGCAGCAGATCTGGCCCCAGATCGAAAAGAGGCTCTTTGCGATGTGGATTTCCAGCACTTTGTCTTTGCAGCTGGCCTCGCAAGTACGAGCTTTGCACGAGCCGCCAGAGAGCGTCAGTGATGCTGACCGCATGGAGAAAACTTGGTGTAGCTTGAGACAAAAGCTCGACGAGCTGGACTTTGCAGCTGTCGGTGGCCCAGATGAGTTGGTCACCTCGACTCTCGTGGGGTACTTAGTCGTGCGTCTTTTCTGACCGCCCTTTGACAGACCAGCCAAGCATGGGACACGACCAAGTTGAGCAAATTTTGCACGATGAGTTGACAGCCGTGCAAGAGCTGTCGGCCTGGGAGGAGCAGCCGCTGACTCCCGAAGGCTTTTGGTCTCCCGAAGACTTGGCGGGGCAGCAAACGCAGCAAGAGATGCAAGAGGATCTTTGGAATGCCTTGGGCGATGCACATCGCTCAGATGTGCTGGCCTCAGCCAGTCTTCAGCGCCACGGCGCAGGTCGTGTGGCAGGCCTGCCCATTGTGGATCCCCCCACAGTGCACGTGCTCATCCGTGAGGATCACCCGTACTACATCGCTGCAGGGTTCCTCAAACTCTTTCCGCTGGGACAGGGGGACTACTGGGCCCATGTTCAGGAGCGAGCGGAGAACCAGCAGCCGCTCTCTTTCTGGGAGTGGATCAAACACATGCTGCTGCGAGCCGACGGTCGCTTCCAAGCGCACCCGCGCTTTTACTTTTTTGCCTTGAACACGGCCCTGCGTAATAAGGCACTACGCTCAAGAACTTACTTTGTGAAGCGCCAAGTCGGCCTGAACACGAGTGCTTCGTACACCAACGAAGAGTTGATGAAGATGGGGAAAGCTCAGTTCACAAAGGCGATTGCTGCTTTCGAGCAAGCCATGATTGGCTCGGCGCAAGAGAAGCTGCAGCAGAGGAGCGATCTTGAAGCTTTGGTAGAGCAGATTGAACAAGAGACGCTCGAGCAGAAGGCAGAGCAAGTTTTGGAGGTGTGGCGCACAGCTGTCAGCGCCGAGAAAGAGGCATTGGCGCCTGACTCACCTGTGCAGCAGGCACTGAAGGAGCAATGCGTGGCTGCAGAGCATGCACTTGAGGCTGTTTTGGGAGCTTCCGCCGTGACCGAACTGCGTCTGCGCGTGTCTTTTCTGACCGCGTCGGCGACACAGCGCGCGTCTTTTCTGACCGCGCTGTGGATGCGTCTGCGCGTGTGTTTTCTGACCGTGTGGGCGACGCAGCGCGCGTCTTTCCTGACCGCGCCGTGACTGCGTCTACGCGCGTTTTTCTGACCGCGTGGGCGACGCAGCGCGCGTCCTTTCTAACCGCGCTGTGGATGCAGCTGCAGCCGAAGACCCAGAGCTGCGTGCCTTGTTGGAAAAGCTTCAGAACTCGCTGAGTTGCTTGCAAGCAGGGGGAGAAATTCCTTGCCACTTCACGACCTTGACGACTGCCATCTACCACTGGCAGGACTTAGCGCAAATTTTGCAAAGTACGACGCCGCCGTGACTCGGCGACGCCATGGTCGCTCCGACCCACTAGAGCCGGCAGAAAGGAAGCTGTCCCTGGACAGACGCTTGGTGTTGAAATATCCAGGGGTGGTAGCATGGTACACCGGCTACAAGATGGAACTCTTCTACAAGCATGTCTTGAAGTACGAAGATGGAGAAGGCGTCTTCGAGTGGGGTGCCGGCGGCATCATGCACTTGCATTCCATCAATTTTGGCGCGCAGATGCCACGCGTGGACCCTGCAAGGGAGGAGTGGCGTTTGCCTAGTTCCGAGAGCGTGCGCACTGCTGAAGAATTTGCCCGTGTGCACGACAATGTGATCTCCGAGACGGATGTCTGCTTGCAAGTCCCGTTGCCGGTGCCTGCAGATATGACTTTGGGGCACGTCCTGCTTTCAAGGGACTGGCGAGCCTCTTTCGAGCAATCCAATCTCGGCATGCCTTGGTGGATGTCAGACGCAGGCGGCTTTTCTGCCCCTGCTGCTGGCCACGCAGGCGGCTTTTCTGCCCCTGTCTCAGCCCTTGGAGCGCAAATCCACTTGCAAGCTTTGGGAGCTGAAATCATGGCCACGCTGAGGCCCGACAGTGTGATGCATCCACACTTGCGAGCGCACGTGGAGCTCATGCTGGGCATGTGTGCTTCCGTGCACTTGGCGCGCCAGGAGGCTTGGGATGTTGCCTTGTATGACTTTCTTTTAGGCTGCGGCATCAGAGCGCAGCGCACGCGTCCTGGCGATGCCGATGCCGGCTGGGTGGCGCATAACTACCGCAAGAGGCACCACGCTGCCCGCTCTGTGGTGCGACCCGTTTGCTGCACCATGTGGGGTGAAAAGTATCGCCCCATTGGATACTTAAACGATGCGGGGGACATCGAGCACTACTTGGTGCACGACACATGCCCTCTTGGAAGATGTCGCAGGCACAAGCAGCTTATGGGCTTTGGCACCGTGTGCCCACACTGGCATGGCTTCAACAAAAACACGGCATCATGGCCACTCTGAACGCGCAGCGATACTTGAGGTACACGGAGATCGGAAGCAAAGGGGCTGACCCGCGCGCGCGAGACCAGCGGGCCAGCCAGTATCTTCGCACGCTTTTGCAGGAGTTAGGCTTTGTGGCCCGTGCGGACGAAAGAGCAGCAGACGGCGATGACCGCGTGATGCTCTTAGGCCTTCCCCGCTGGCTCCCTGAGTTTCACAGCAACGAAGGCCAAGACATACCCGGCTTGGTTGCCTTTACTCCGCTGCACGCCAAAAAACACTTCGAGCAAAATGACCTTGACGAGTGTCTCCAGCTTCGCACCGCGGCGCAAGAGGTGCACGATGACCTTGAACGCTTGACAAGACAGCGCTGAATGCGCTTGAGATGCGCCAGGGTGCGTCTTTTCTGACCGCCCGGCGCTTGCCAGGCCGTGTGCCTTGCAGTGTGCCTGGCCTGGCAGCATGCGTCTTTTCTGACCGTGCTGCCTTGAACAGAGACAAAGTGAATCTGCCCGCATAAAAAGGAAAAAGAGCCGGTGGGACAACGGGCGGGCGGATGGTAACAAAGGGAAAATGATGGAGGCTTAAGACTTGTCAAACATTTGCGGTCAGGCAGGCTCCCTGTCAGCCAGGTTTTCTTTCCAGTTTTTGTCCGAGCGGTGGAATAGTTGCCTGTGAAGACATGACCTGTTGATTTCTTTTGTGACCGTTTGGCCATGTTCGTCACAAACAAAACATGATTGGTTTTCAATTTGGCCCCACACATGTTTGCCCTGGTTGTTCAAGCCTCCTATAGTGGTTCTTTTTTAGAAACTTCCGCCACCGCCTTGCGCGGTACTACTTGTATATTCTTACTCTAAGGAGAGGCGGTCACCGGGCTGGGGTCGGGAAGATCCGTCTCGGGGAAAGATCCGTCTCGGACCATGATATATTCTTACTCTAAGGAGAGGCGCTCACCGGGCTGGGGTCGGGAAGATCCGTCTCGGACCTGGGAATATAGGTCTCCTAGGTAGTGGCGCTCACCGGGCTGGGGTCGGGAAGATCCGTCTCGGAGCAGGGGTTTTAATTCTTACTCTAAGGAGAGGCGCTCACCGGGCTGGGGTCGGGAAGATCCGTCTCGGAGCAGGGGTTTTAATTCTTACTCTAAGGAGAGGCGCTCACCGGGCTGGGGTCGGGAAGATCCGTCTCGGAGCAGGCATTTTAATTCTTACTCTAAGGAGAGGCGCTCGCCGGGCTGGGGTCGGGAAGATCCGTCTCGGAGCAGGGGCTGTAATTCTTAATGTAAGGAGAGGCGGTCACCGGGCTGGGGTCGGGAAGATCCGTCTCGGACCTGGGAATATAGGTCTCCTAGGTAGTGGCGCTCGCCGGGCTGGGGTCGGGAAGATCCGTCTCGGAGCAGGGGCTTTAATTCTTACTCTAAGGAGAGGCGCTCACCGGGCTGGGGTCGGGAAGATCCGTCTCGGAGCAGGGGTTTTAATTCTTGCTCTAAGCAGAGGCGCTCACCGGGCTGGGGTCGGGAAGATCCGTCTCGGACCTGGGAATATAGGTCTCCTAGGTAGTGGCGCTCACCGGGCTGGGGTCGGGAAGATCCGTCTTGGAGCAGGGGCTTTAATTCTTACTCTAAGGAGAGGCGCTCACCGGGCTGGGGTCGGGAAGATCCGTCTCGGAGCAGGGGCTTTAATTCTTACTCTAAGGAGAGGCGGTCACCGGGCTGGGGTCGGGAAGATCCGTCTCGGACCGGGGATTTTAATTCTTACTCTAAGGAGAGGCGGTCACCGGGCTGGGGTCGGGAAGATCCGTCTCGGGGAAAGATCCGTCTCGGACCATGATATATTCTTACTCTAAGGAGAGGCGCTCGCCGGGCTGGGGTCGGGAAGATCCGTCTCGGAGCAGGGGTTTTAATTCTTACTCTAAGGAGAGGCGCTCACCGGGCTGGGGTCGGGAAGATCCGTCTCGGGGAAAGATCCGTCTCGGACCATGATATATTCTTACTCTAAGGAGAGGCGCTCGCCGGGTTGGAGGCTGGAAGATCCGTCTCGGGGATCCTCGGCTCAAGGAAGAAAAAAAGAATTCACAAGGCGCTCGCCAGCTAAAATGATCCGCGCCCGGGCGGAATCGAGCCTGCGGTCTCCAAGCTTCGGAGCTGCAGAGCCTCTTCCAATTGAGCTATGGATCCTTACTAGTCAAGCACGGAGACACCTGTGCCAGAGAGCGTCACCAGCTGATAGGCTATCAGGTGGATGAACACATCCGTCATCGTGCCGTCGAGCGCCTTGAAGGTGAACCGAGCCAGGTCGCCCGAACGAGTGCTGACGCCACTGAGGGGCATCTTGGGCACTCGCTCCGTCGGGAAGCCTGCGATGAAGCTGTGGCGCAGGTAGCCAGCGTGGTCGATGTCGATGTTGCGCACCGTGTCGTCGTAGGTCCCCGCAAGGACCGAGAGGAAGTGGAAGTGCTCCGAGGCTCCCTTCATAGGGTTGTGCGGGTACTGCAGGCTGCCCAGCTGCATCTGCGACTCCAGGAGGCTGTCTTCCTGCCTGGCCGCTCCGATGGGGGCCACGTCCTGCCCCGGGTTGGCCAGCAGGTGGATCTTAGAGCCCGCGTCGTTGTCCAAAAAAGTCACGAACGCTCCCATGAGTTTCGTGAAGGCGCGCGCCACGGTGACGTTGTGCTCCGCCACGCCCGGAGGCACCGTGGACTGCTGCGTGTGCACCGTGGGGTAGCTGAACACAAGCGACCTTCCTGAGAGGAGCACGCGGTTGAAGGACTACCAGCGCAGAGTCCAGGACGACCTGTGAGGCCAGAACTCGGACGTTCTGGATCTCGAAATCGGTGCTCAGCGTGGCTCCCGCCGGGTGCGCCCCGGCGTTCTCGGACCACAGCGCTGTCGTCGCGTCCGCGAACTCGATCTCTATCAACAGGTTCAGCTGCGGCGGCAGCATCTTCCCGCAGCGCAGGATGCCCACCATGGTGGGGCGCAGCAGCACGTCCGCGTAGCCGCTCTGGGGCACCGCGCGGGGCGTCCGAGAGTTGTTCACCTCGTCGAAGCCCTCCACGGCCTTGTTCTGGTTGTACTCGCGGCCCTTCAGCAGGTCATGCACGGCCACGGTGCGGCCGTAGTAGTTAATGTCGTCGCAGCGCTGGCCGTTGGCGAAGACCTGGATCCTCTGGATGAAACAGGCGTGGTTCGGAGTGGCAGGCGCCAGCGGGTTGGTGGCGTCCGTGTTTCTGACTCTGAAGGCGATCTTGATAGACTCGGGGTCGATGAACGAGGTGCCGCTGGTCAGCGGAATGCGGCAGACCCTCGAGGTGGTGGGGGAGAAGGAGCTCAGCGAGCTGGGGAAATACTGCACGTCGTGCCGTGCGGTCACGTAGTTGGTGTTGCTGGTTTTCAGCTTGTAGTCCAGGCTCTGCATCATCTCATCCTGTGCTCCGGCTGTGACTACCTCCATGCTTCTTTACATGTAGCGCAACACTCATTTTCGCTCGTACGGCGAAGGAGAGTCTAGGCCGCCTCGATGTCTCGGGCCAGCTGGTCGTAGCTCGGCGGAGGCAGGCGGCTCTGGCGTCCTGAGCTGCGGGAGCTTGCCCGGGAGTTCGGCTGGGACTGGGTTCAGGCCCCAGGAGAAGGGGCGCGGCGTGTGATTGGTCTGCGCGTGGGAGGAGGCGCGGCTGCTTGCGGGGCTGCCTGAGGTGCTGCTGCCGGAGCGCAGCGTGAAGTGCTGGGGCTGCGTGGCGTCGTTCATGTTGTTGGCGGACCGGACGTCCTGCACGGCCGCGTCCTCGCTGCCCTGCTGAGGCCGGAAGAGCGTGTTCTCCAGCACCCAGCCCGTGCCGCGGGCCAGGCCGTAGGCTGCGCCGCCTGCGAGTCCCACGGCCAACCCCGCCGTTGCCGCTGCGCCAACTCCCGCCGTGGCAGCCATCGCTCCAGCAACCTCTCCCGCCGTGGGTGCGAGGGCTGCTGCTCCTTCTGCCAGGCCCCCCAAGTACCCGAAGGCCCCGCCCACGCCCTCGGCGGCGACGGCGACCTCTCCCTCCTCCGCAGCCACTGCTGCCGTCTCCTCTATGGCCTGTGCTGCGCCACGCTCCACCTCCTGCGCGCGCTGCCCCGCCTCGTCCAGGAGGCGCTCTACGTCGTCGGGTCGGCCTATGATCTGCGGTGGTGGCTGCGGCTGCGGCCCTGGGCGGGGCAACACATTTAGGCGGACGTACTCGGCTGCGTCCTGGGGGAGCTGGGAGCGGAAGGCCTGCACCGCCGCGAGCCCTGCTGCTCCTGCGCCCACGAGGTCCGCTGCTGCCTGCGCTCCGTCGGCCGCGCTGCGCAGACGGCCCGTTATTGAGGGCGGGCCCTGTCCGTTGTTCGTCAGCGCGTCGGCCTCTGGGTCTCCAGCCAGGTCGTCCTCGCCGAAGCGGTTTCCTCCGCCTTGGCGCATCCGGGCCAAGTCCTCGTCCGTGGCCTCGGCGGGAGTGCGGAAGCCTTCCTCAGGAATCGCCCTCAGGGGAGTGTGCTGCAGAGGCTGCGGGTTGGGGTCCTCGCTGGACTGCACGAAGTCGTCCAAGTAGAAGTGGCTCGTGATGAACGTGGTGGCCTTGCAGTCCGGCTGGTCCAGGGGCAGCGGCTCATTCCGCTCCAGGTAGCCCACCACCTGCTCGAAGCGCGGGCGCTGGCTGAAGCCGTGCGCCCGAAGTGTCTTCATTTACTGTTGCGCAACTTCGCCCGCTGCGCGTTCCACGCCCCTGCGCTCGGCGCGCGCGTAGCGCAGCTGAGGGACCTGGCGGTGCACTGCCTCCGTCAGCCGGCTCACGTCGTCCAGGTGCCGCTGCCCCTCTTGGGCTAGCCGGCGTTCCCCCAGCCAGGCGTTGAAGGCCTGCGCCTCCTCCAGCTCTCGCTGGCGCTTCAGCAGCAGCGGCTGCAAGTTGTAACTGGGGTACGTTCTGCGAAACCACTGAGCATCTGAGGCTCGTTGCGAGGTTCTAGGGACATCATGGTTTTTACACTAGGACGCTAGCTCCCGCCGTCAGCCGGTCGTACGCCGACTGCCTCTCCAGCATGTGCATGGCGCGCTCGCTCGGCCGAGGCGCTTCTACAGGCTTGGGCCGTACCTCCTCGGTCTCTGTGTACCTCGGGCTCGGGCTGTACTTCGGGCTCGGGCTCTAGCTGTGGCTCAGCCTTGGGCGCTGCCTTGGGCTTGGGCGCTGCTTTGGGCTTGGGAGCTGGCGCGGCAACTGTCTTGGGCGCAGCCTTCGCCACGGGTGCTGCCTTGGGCGCTGCCTTGGGTGCCTTGGGCACGGGCGCCGCCTTGGGCGCTGCCTTGGGTGCTGTTTTGGGTGCCGCCTTGGCCGCGGGCTCTGCCTTGGGTGCAGCCTTGGGCGCCGTCTTGGGCTTTGTGGGAAATCTCACCCTCTTGGGACGGAAGGGGGAGTCCGCTTCATACGCCGGCTCCGTGGGCAGGTCGTCGATCATTTTTTTTCTCTTCGCCAGGTCGTCGATCATTTTTTTGCTCTTTGGCAGGGGCAGCTCGGGCGGCTTGGGCTTGTTTTTGCTGCCCGGGGGCCTGCCTCTGGGCCTTGGCGCCGGTTGCGCTTGCTTCATCGGTTTTTTTAATAGAAAATATTTTTTTAAAAGACCTTCGGGGGATTAGACGTGATCCAAAAACAGCACGAAGGACGAGCCCCGCAGTCGGACGACTTGCCCTCCCAGGTCTGTCAGCCGGAAGCGCAGGTGTCTCAGGGTGATGGGGCCCCTAACGGCCATGAAGTGCCCGTCATCGGAGCCGGTCTCCACTATGGTGCCCACGCCGCTCTTCAGCGTTATCTTGGACAGGATGTCGTCCCCCAGATTGCCCAACACGCGGCTGGCGTTGGCCAGCTGGGGGCAGCGCAGGTAGACCTCGTTGTAGCAATTCATGCGTACGAGCTCGAAGACCTGCTGCCCGCCGGAGACGAAGCTGGGGCCTCGATGCTGAAGGGCTTGCTCGGAGAGGCGTCCGGTGAGGTGGGGTAGTCCACGGCGTCTGGGAACTGCTGCTGCAGCTCCAGATCGTTCAGAATGAGGCGGTTGCCGTCGTAGGCTACGCTGAGGCTGTTCGTGGTTTCGCTATAGGTAGCAGTAGCGAAGTTGGAGCTGATCCAGGCTGCCAGCCGGGAGCCCGTGTAGGCGCCTTCGGGAAGGAGCGCCCAATTCAGAGTCCCAAGCGCGGCGTCGAGCCAGTAGAGGTACCGGCCCCGGTCTGTCGAGAGGAAGCTGTCGGCGATTCTGATCTTATAGACAGCCAGCCTGGCGTCGCTCTGCAGGTGCAGAGACTCTCCCAGGTCTACCTCAAAGTCGCTGTCCGAGCCGGCTACCCTCTTGCGGCTGTCCACGTAGATCGTGGTCATCCCTTTTCTAAGGAAGCCACCAGTCCGTCGGACGATGGGCGACTGGATGGCTGCAACGGAGGTGCAGCAGGAGATATTTTCAAACCGTGCGCTGATCAGTGTGGAACTCGCGAACAGCTTCTGACCAGGAAGCTGAGCGCCGCTCCCATCGGCTTCTTTCTCCAGAGCGAAACGCTCTTCGAAGCGCAAGTAGAACATCTCATTCTTTGGCTTGAGGTAGTACACGAAGAGGAAGCTGTAGGGCTCCCGAGTCGCCTGCTCGTAGATCCTGTGCAGCTTGTCCTTCGGCAGCAGGGCGCTCAGCTCTTCGATGACGGCCTCCAGCTCGTGCTGGTTGCGCAGCCTCCAGCAGCAGAGAAATTGCATGTTCACCCGCACGGCTGCGCTGATGAGCCTCAGCTTCTGGGAGCTAACCCAGGTGCTGACCTGCATATGCCGACCCCTGATGAAGAGCGTATCCAGGGCGCCGTGAGGTTTGTGGAGCTGCGGGCTATCTGCAAAGTCGTCGCAGATTATCAGCACCTGATACAGCTTCTTCATCTCCAACTTCTTGGATGTCTCGGTGATCTTGCGCTGCCTCTGGATGATGCCCCGCAGCGCCGCCTCGTCCCACTCGTCCCAGTAGGCTTGCTCCTGTTCGGTATTCACGCCCAGATCCTGCTCTATGTACTTTTTGACAGGGACCCAGCTGTCGTCGATATTCACGCTGACTGAAGATATAGATTTTCTCGAAGACTCCGCGGTATTGCTCCAGAATCATGCTGATCAGCGCCACCGTCTTGCCGGACTTGCTGGGGCCGCGGAAGATACCTGTGCACGGTACCAGGGGCACCACGGGGTCCGAGGGCTGTTTGCTGCTATACTCAGCCGTAGGAAACAGCTTGATCTTCCCCATGACTTTGTTCCTTTGCCTTACTTGCCAAATTCGAAGCCCAGCGCGGCGGTGCGTTCATCCTGCTGGCCTCTGGTGGTCTCTGCCGCGGCGGGCGGGCTGGCGCCTGTGGGTTTTAAACAGCTCACAGCTACACAGCTGCCTCTATTCTGCCGCGTTCATTTGCGTCGCCGCTTGCTGGGACGTGTAAGAAAACACTAAGAGTGTTCAGCAATGCCACCTGTGCGCCGGCCTGAGAAGAAGTGCCCGCACGGGCGGCGGCGGTATCAGTGCCGTGACTGCGGCGGCGCGTCCTTCTGCATGCATGGGCGACAGCAGCACACGTGCCGCGACTGCGGCTGTGCGTCGCTCTGCGTGCATGAACGGCGGCGGCAGCAGTGTTGCGACTGCGGCGGCGCTGCAATCTGTCAGCACATGCGACAGCGGGCGCACTGCCGCGACTGCAACAATTTTGTGTGTCAAATCCAGGGCTGTCCTCGGCAAGGCCTCCCGTTTTCCGGAGCGCAGAGCTTACTGGGACACATGCGAACGATGCATGGCGACAACCCGCGCACTGTAACCAAGAGTAAGGAGCTTGAGGTGCACCAAGCGCTCCGCGACGCGAACTGATCGGGCCGCGGAGAACACGCTGCCCTGCGTGGCGGAGCACTGATCCGAGCCCGTGCGCGCCGTGTCCCGCTGCGCATGATAGTCCCCCAGAGACTAAAAGGCTGGCATGCAACTGAAGTACATGGGAAGTAAATCCTGGCTAGCTCCTCACATGGACCGGCTGCTGGGGGACGTCACTGTGCTTCACTCTCCCTTCTTCGGTTCTGGAAAGCTGGAGTACCTCGCCGCCCGGCGTCCGGCCCTGGAGGTGCGTGGCGTCGACGCCTTTGAGCCCGTCGCAAACCTGCACCGCTGCTACTTAAGGCAAGACCCGGTCTTCCTGCGCTCCTTGCTGCGCCTGGCGGGGCGCAAAGTAGACAGGCGCTTCTACTTCAGTCGCCTCCTGCCGGGCACTCAGAGAGGCCGCGCCGGGCGCCGGGCTGCCTGCTCGTACGTCCTGCTGCGCAACAGCTTCTCGGGAAAGTGGGGCTCCTTCACACAGCAGCGGCCACTGGCGCTGAGCAGCGTGCGGCGTCTGCAACGGCCTCCGAGAAATGTGACCGTGCGATGCCAGGACGCGCTGGGCTATCTGCGCGCTCTGCCCCGCCAGGCGCCCCGACAAGCCATATACGCCGATCCTCCCTACATCTTCCCAGGCCGCAGCATGAACTACTCTGGCACGAGGAGGCGGGGGCATGACCTGGCCTTCCACTCGGAGCTCCAAGACGCTCTCTTCGCGAGCGGCCTGCCCTTCCTTGTGAGCATAAACGATGTGCCTGAGGCCTGGGAGCTCTACAGCAGGGCCGGCTCCATCACAAGGCTGTGCTCGGGCAAGAACAGCTCCAAGTCAGAGCTGCTGGTAGTGCATCAGGGCAATCCTGTGTGTGGCGCAGGAATGGCTGAGGCAATCCTGTTGCCAGCGCAGGATTGAGGCAGCAATCCTGTGCCCAACACAGGATTGCCAGGGCCGCACCAGGCCCCAATCCGACTTCGGTGTGGAGCGAGGTCGGATTTCCGACTTCGCTTTTCCAAGCCTTTTGCGCACTTTTCGGCCCCAAAGAGAGCGGTGACGAAGCGGTGACATCGCAGTGAGACTGTTTTTTGGGCGCAAAAGCGCCGTTTTGGACCGGTAACGAGAGCCCATGGTGACATGGCTAAGGCGTTGGTCTCCGGAGCGACGTTTCGGAGGCTCGATTCCTCCCCGGCACCTCGGCGGGCTGACGTGTTAGAGACCGGTGACATGAGCGGTGACTAGTTCAGCAGGCTGACGCGTTACGTGGGAGAACCTCGGCAGGCTGACGTGTTACTCGAAAGCACCTCGGCGGGCTGCCGCGTCAGACACTGGCTGACTCTGTGGGTGTGCCTCGGCAGGCTGACGTGTTAGAGACCGGTGACTTCGGCGGTGACAAGCTCGGCGGGCTGGAATTCGCAGGTTTTTCGGGCTAGAAAACGGATTTCGGAGCACTGCAAACACCTGGAGCCGGTTTTCGGCGGAAAACGAGCAAATTTGGAGGCCCGGGCAGCACAAAAGACGCAGGGCACGAAAAACGCACTTTTCGGAGTTCGCCGTTTTCGGCGCTTTTTGCTCCAAAAACGGAGCGGTGACGAAGCGGTGACTTCGCTGGTGACAAGTTCAGCGGGTTGGAAATTATGCCCCAAGAACTAGGGGTGTATAGGCCTTCTTTCCTTACTACTCACGTACCTGCGCGGCCCCCAGGCCCAGGTTCTGCGCGGAGCAGTGCGTCTTGGACACCAGGTGCAGCCTCGCCACCGGGCCAGGGCGTGTTTCCGGTGCCCGGCAGGCCCGTGAGCAGCAGGGAGTTGCCCGCAGGCAGTGGCTAGGTTGTCCACCCCGTTCCACCTCCGTTGTTTGGCCGCCTATGCGCGGCGCCTCTGCTGCCAGAACGGCTTTGTCTCTTCCACGGGTAGACCGGCGTCCGCAAAGCGCTTCGGCAGCCGCTGCGTCAGCAGGCAGTCCGTCTACCTGGCGGGTGCCGCGGCGCGTCCAGGATGCGCCGGGCTTGGCCACCATGGACCACGTCATGGATGGGGCGTGCCGTTGCTCAGCAGCCTCCTGGCGTAGACGAAGTCCCACACATGCCCCCCTCGTCCGCGCCCGCGCCGCTGTAGACCACCTCGTGCTGCGCGCCCACAGGCCTATCATCGCTTCACGCTGAGCTTGGCCATGTGCTCCTCGCCCGCCACACGGCGTCCATCCGCTCCAGCGCGTGCCGCAGCGTCCGCGTCCACGTGGCTCCGCGCGGAGATGCCCAACACAAGGTGGTCCCAGGGCAGACGCCCAGCTCTCTCTCTGTTATTTGTGAAATCTAAAACCGCTCACAGCGCATCTTCAGAGGTTGTCATTCAGCAAATGTGGATTCTGCGAAAATTCGGTGGTTTTGCGCGGTGCGGCCTTCTGCTTGCACTTCTGCAAGGGTTTTCAGCCTGCTTCAATATGCAGGCAAAACGGGTCCTAGTCGCATTCTGTGCGTCTTGGAAGTTTATGTTGCCCGGACTTAAAGCGCTGTTTCTGGCCTTGTAAGTGGTTTCTGTTGCGGAGCTTTGTGCTCGAAAGTGCTTTCCAAGCGCAACTGTGACTTAGAGCAGAAGGTTGGTTGGAATTCTCTTGGCTGCATGTGAGCCTTGGGTTGCGTCTCCGTCAAGCCTGCGCCGGCAACAGGATTGCATCGCAGACGCATTGGTGCCGCACGGTCACGTTGGACGGTGGCAGCAGCCGCCGCACGCAGCTCGGGAGCAGTGGCTGCTTGCTGCCGCGCAAAGGAACTCCGAACAGTCGTTCTTGCTTGCCACCGCATTGCGCAACCCGCAGGAGTAGGGTGGACTAGCAGGCATTTGGTGCAGAATTCCCTGAGCCTGCTGATTGGGCCGATTTGCAGCTTGATGGGTCCACCTGGAAGCTACTTGGCAGAGCGACAATGCTGCGGCCAGGCTGGCTTTCCGGAACCGAAGAAGGCGAGTGCAGCACCGACGCGTCGCCCCAGCAGCAGGTGTGGAGCCAGCCACGTGCATATACAAACCCCGTTCAAATTTCCCAAGGATGGACTCTATGGCAGGGCGCGCGTTTTTGGGCCGAGTGTCACAAAACGCTGCGCTCTTGCATATACAAACCTCGTTCAATCCTCCGGAGGGACGGATTCTATGGCAGGGCGCAGGTTTTGAGGTGATTGTCAAAAAACGCTGCGCTCGTGCATATACAAAAGTGAGTTCTGGCAAACAAAAATGCGCCGTGCCATGGTGCTGCCAAGTTCCTTTAGCTCAGTGGTTAGAGCGATGGTCCTATGAGCCATAGGTCGCGGGTTCAATTCCTGCAAGGAACATGCGCCCATTCTAAGCAAGTTTGAGTTCGGAAGGATCGCTGAAGAAGACTCCAGCCTTTCTGTGAGGTTCCGGCCTTGTCTGTTGCGGCAGTGTTACATTCAACGTGTCTTCCAAAGGTGCACGCTGCATGCCGGCTTTTACTTTCAGGTCCCGGACTCGCTGGCCGGCTTCCGGAACTTGCGTAACGATGGGGAAGATCAAGCTTTTCCCCACGCCTGAGTACACCAGCAAGCAAGCCTCGGACCCCGTGGTGCCCCTGTGCCATGCACGGGCATCTTCCTCGCCCAGCAAGTCGGGCAAGACCGTGGCGCTCATCAGCCTCATCCTGGAGCAGTACAAGGGCGTGTTTGTCTACGTTTTCAGCCCAAGCGTCAACATCGATGATGGCTGGATCCCCGTCAAGAAGCACATCGAGCAGGACCTGGGGGTGAACACGGAGCGTGAGCAGGCTTATTGGGACGAGTGGGATGAGTCCGCCTTGCGGCGCATCATCCAGCAGCAGCGCAAGATCACGGAAGCGTCCAAGAAGTTGGAAATGAAGAAACTGTACCAGGTGCTTGTAGTCATCGACGACTTTGCTGACACGCCGCAACTCCACAAGCCGCATGGCGCCCTTGACACGCTCTTCATCCGAGGCCGTCACATGCAGATTAGCACCTGGGTGAGCTCCAGAAGCTGAGGCCATCAGCGCTGCCGTGTGAACATGCAATTGCTCTGCTGCTGGAGGCTCAACCAGCACGAGCTGAGGAGCTGAGCCTGCTGCCGAACCGGCCCCCCAAGTCCGCTAGGCCCCCTAAGTCCCTGGGTGTCCCGGGGGCCTCGCTGTTCTCTCGAGGCCGCCGGGGTCAGTTACGGGCGCGTTCGCTTACGTCTGACATCCACGATAAACAGAACGCAGTCTTAGAAGGGGCAAAAGTCCCCGCCCGTGCCGGGGTTCACCTGCAGGTCGCGGACCTCCATCAGGCCGCATTGCTTGCCCATGATCCAGACCTGCCAGGCCTCGACGCGGGCCTGGCACGCAGCCCGCCAGCCTCGTTCCGCGCGTCCAGTTTGCACTTCAGGAAGGTCGCTCCCTGTCGGGACTCCTTGAGGCAGCTCTGCCACCTGTCCTTCACATCGCCGTAGTCGCCCCAAATGCGGCTCGACCGCGACAGCTTCTCGAATTCCTCCCAGGCCGCCCAGGCCTCGGAATCCCTTTCCATCGCAAGGCAGGCGTTCTGCCTGGGTCCTTGGTCCTCGCCGAAGCTGCTGGGCTCCCAGAGGACGTGAGTCCACGCGGACTGCCAGACGATGGCGCCCTTGGGGCTCGTCTGCACCTCGCCCAGGGCGAAGCTAGTGGCGATGACCTGGACTTTTGCTTGCCGGTCCTTTTCCTATAGGGCGGACAACAAAATGGTCCGACCAAAGGGACGGCCCTGGCTCAAGCGGCTCGAGGGCCGCCATTTCCGGAAAAAACACGTTTTTGTTTGTTTTTCCGTAAATTCAGTTTTGCATGGTTTTTGAGCGTGATTTTGCATGACAGGTTGCCGGTGTTGCGTTTTTTTCACGATTTTCACGTTGTCGGTCGTGTTTGGAAAGAGCTTCCCCAAGCACGTGAGCCTTGTGAAGGCGAGATTCGGGGACACTCTGGGGTACGGGGCGGCAGGGAACCGCTCGCGGGTGCAAAGGCGTGGTTTCAGACTCACAGTTTTTCTTGACCTCACGTGCCCTGTGCCCAGACTTCGACGTGCAGATCTTCTCGCAGCGCCGCGAGTTGCCTTTTTGTAACTTTTTGTTGGCCGCTTGCAGGTGGATCCAATTCGTGCTACTGGGGACTCTTTGGCTGGGCACCTGTGCGGATTGGTGTCAACTCGGCCTTTGAGCAGTGTTTCAGGTTTGGTCCTGGATTTTGAAGGTCGTGTTTTCGCGTGCCAGGCTTTGTTTTGACATCGGGGCATACTGCCCGGGCCTTCGCTGCTTCCGTTGTCATGGCCATCAACAACTGATCTTTGAGGTTTGGGTCCCAACTCGCCAATCTGTCAGGCCCCCTGATCTTTGGCCTAGCGAGGCCCGGACACCCCCCCCGTCCCGTGCTAGGATTTGCGCGACTCGAAGACGTTCTGCCTGGGCCTTTTTGCTGATTGCGCCGTCAGTGTTGATGCGCGGATTTCAACTGAGCTTTCAGGGTTGGGCCCAACCTTGATCTCTTTGACCCGGTGAGGCCCAAGTGGTTTGCGTTGCTTTTTTGTGTGCGTTTCCCAACCCCGTCAAGCCGCGCCGTCAGGCCCGTGTATCTTTGGAAATCGTGACCTCGTTGAGCCAGGCCCGCATTTTGTATTGTCTCTCCAACCTGGTGAACCCTTGACCTTGAGAGCGATTGCCCCAACCCCGTCAAGTCGTACTGTCAGGTTTTTTTGTAAGTCAGGCAGTGTGGTTTCCTCAAAATCGCCTTTTTTTTTCCTGGCGCTCAGGCACTCCGAACTTTTGAGCTTGCGCCTCGAGCTCCACGTTCCGCCCGGGCCCTCGCCGCGTTCCATTGTCATGGCCAAGAGGTCCAGTGCAGGTTATTGTCATTTGATCTTTGTCACCAATCTGTCAGCCCCCTTGATCTTTGACCCAGTGAGGGTCCCTGGGGTCCCTAGGGTCCCTGGGGTCCCTGGGTCCCTGGGCACGCGGGTGCCATGAAACAACGTCCTTCCATCAAGACGTCTCGCCAGGGTCCCAAAGTGCATCCATCCTTGTCAACACACGGCGTTTTCAGGGATTTTAGGGACCCCAGAAACCTTCCGGACCCTAGGGACCTCAGGGACCCTAAGGGACCTTAGGGACCCCAGGGACCTTAGGGACCCCAGCAACCCTGGGTCTTGGGGGCAAGAGATCCCGTGAAGTGTGAAGTCATCTCTCAAGCTTCGGGTGGTTGCAGCTTGCCACAAAGACGCGCGGAAGGGCAAAGCTTCTGTTGTTTTTCCATTCGAGCAACTTGCCATACATCTATTTATCTTCGTGTACTCATATCTATTTATTTTCATACATTTATATCTTCATATCTCTACGTATTTGTATCTCTTTATGAATTTTCATATATTTATATCTTTGTATTTCTACAAATTCATATCTTTATATCTTTGTATCTTTATACCTTTCTCTTGCTTAGGGTTTCTTTTCCCTTGTGTTTAGGGCATGTGGTGAATCGAACTATGCGTTAGCCATTTTGGCTCAAGCCTCCTAGCCTTGACCCAAACCTGCGGTTTCATTTCTTGAAACGGAAACGCCGCCATGGACGCCTTGCTGTGTTTCGGATTGTGCCTCGCCATTTACACAGCCCTTGTGTCCAGCTTAACCTGCCTTGCCATCTGGTGCCTTCTGCGCCAGTACAGCAAGGCCCTCCTTGGGTCCTTTGAGCTTCAGCCGTCATGCCGCCCCGAAACCGTGTACATCCTGCCAAAGCGCAAGGTGTTTCATCATCGGCAGTGCCATCACTTGGCACAGCGCGATGTCTCAGCCCTTACATTTCAACCATGCGACAACTGCCGCAGCCTGTGGTAATCACATGCACCGGAGACGCTCTGCCATGTGTGACAGCCTTGCCTTCCTTGCCATAGGCTAATGAAAAACGTGACGCGGCATCGCGGCTGAACCTTGAGCCCATTACATTGCACTTTGCATCCATGCACTTGACCAACTACCTCGCCTGCAGCATACTATATCTTTATATCTTTATGTCTTTGTGCCTTTATGTTGGTATGTCTCTACATGGTGTTTTCTACATCCGTGTTTGTAGTTGGGAGACGATGTTGTGGTGTTGTGGCCCATTTGCAATGTGTGCGTGTGTGTGTGTCTTGGCTTCGGCATTTTGTGTTCTTGCATGACCCTTTGATGCTGGAGAATGCCCAGGCTAAGTGGTACCCGGCGTGAAGTTCTTGCCAAGATCCCTTCAAGCCCCAAAATCCTTGCAGCCACCAAGGATCTCTTGAAGTCCCTGGGTCGCTGGGTCCCTGAAGTCCTCGGAGTCCCTAGGGTCCCTAGGGTAGGGTTTGCAGGGTTGCTGGGGTCCCTAAGGTTTTTAAGGTCCCTAAAATCCCTAAATTCCCTAAGGTCCCCAAGGTCCCTGAACCCGCCGTGCGTTGACAGGGATGAGCGCACTCTGGGGCCTTGGCGAGACGTCTGATGCACACGTGTGCAGGGACCCCAGGGACTCTAGGGACCCTAGGGACCTTAGGAGGGACGTAGGCACCCTAGAAACCCAGGGACCCCAGAGGCCCCAGTGATCCCAGGACCCCAGAAACCCCCGCCCTTCAGCCCCTGGCGGCCCGGTGCCGATTTCGGCTGCTTGTTTTGCAGGCAGGCCAGTTTGGTATCTCGCTTGGACTTTGATGCAGCGGCAGGATGTGGGTCAGCCAGTCTGACGGATGGACGCTGCGAAGCCTTGCAAGGCTTGGCCCGACCGACCTTCAGGCCGCGAGTGAAAAGGAGGAGAAGCATCCAAACCCGTGCGTTGGTGTTGCCAAAGAAGCCAGTCAATCTTGTGTTTGCTCTGGAAACTTGGCTTGAGGGTACTCATCAACACTGACACAACAACAGCTCGCAATGGTTGCCCGATGGGTCTAGTGCCAGTGCTTGAGGAATCGCGGCCGCTCAAGCGCTTTTCGAATAGCCATGGCGATGATGCGGACCAGGACCAAAAGCCGAGGCTGGCAAGCTTGTGACGCTACCGTGCCCGCGGTAGGCAGCGGCCAGGTATGTGCCTCTGCCTTCTCGGGATTGCATTGGCGTTGCTCGTGCAGCCGAGCACGGCCTGGGTCTTGGGACACATTTTTTTCGAAGGTTTTCGGGTTTCAGGAGTCCCTTGTCGCCGCCGCCCAGGACTTTGCTCGAGGAGTTCCTGGGCTGAAGGAGCATGAAGTCCCTCCTTTGCATGTTCTTGTTTCGTGCTGAGTGCCAGGACAGCGTATTGGCCCAGTTCTCAGAGTTGCCCGCAGGCGCAAGCAGATTGCACTTTGGCTCTTTCAGGCAAAACGGCACCCGTTGCATGCCGGAGTCGCTCGGCGAGCCGGGGCTGCGCAAGAGGACTCCTCCGACCCGAAGCCTGTTCGCATCTTTTGCCGGTTGCCGCCAGGACAACAGTGGCCAGGCCTGGGGGACACGTGCATCGGGCTTGAACGTTGGGCTTGTTGGTTGTCAGGACCGGCTCGATCTCGAGGAGGCGGCGGACCTTCAGAGAAAGCGACGTCCCAGCTTGGCCTCGCTCAGGTGGTCGCAGAAGCCGACAGGGTGCTGGAGGACAACGGCACGGCGAAAGAGACCAAAGCCGTCTTGCGCCGCTGGAGCAGCACGTGGGTCGGGGTTGCAAGAGCGGTGAAAGTGTTGAGCTCAGGAAAAGCGCAGAAGATATATCCAGGGAAGTGGACCCTTTCAGGGCTGCAAGACGAGTTGCAACGAAAACTGCGCGAGTTTGTGGAGGAGGCAGGACTGTTTGCTTCTTTTGCCAAAAGGTGAGTTCACATGTCGTGGCATTCTTTGTGACACAGGCCAAAGCAGCCTCAAAGGGCTTGAAAGAGGTCGTCTGTTTGTGCGCGCTGCTTCGGCGTGTGAGTCGAGCTGGGCAGGACCTGGTCCTGGCGCGACAGCAGCAAGCGAGCGCCCAGCGGCAGGTTGAGACTGCCCAGCAGCAGGTGGAGATGGTGATGAAGAGTCTGGTTAATGCCGCCGCCAGATTGGAGAAGGCGGAGGAATCAGGCACCAAGGAGGAGGTCAAGGAGGCCAAGGAGGAGGTCAAGGAGGCCAAGGAGGAGGTCAAGGAGGCCAAGGAGGAGGTCAAGGAGGCCAAGGAGGAGGTGGAGAAGGCGGAGAGGAAGGTGGAGAGGGCGAAGAAGGAGGTGCAGGCGGCGAAGGCAAGCGGCCGGACGAAGGAGTCCGAGGCGGGCGGAGTCGGTCGCGTCCGCCGGCCGGCTGCGTTCTGGGACTCTGATCGTTGCGTGCGGTTCTGAAATTCCCCGCGCGGCCCGCACATGGTTTTGGTGGGGCTGCCCTGATCGCATCCAGAGAACCAGGAAATCCCAAGATAGCATTTTTGCAGTTTGCGGCGGTTCGTGTCGTTGGCAGGCTCGGTATGGAGCCCCCATGAACGGATGGTTGCCTTTCCTTGTTGGAGGTCGGTCATTCCTGCTGGTCGACATTGATTGAGACGTGCCGTTGATCGTTGTGAGTGATTTTGCGCTTGCCCCCAGCCTGCTTTTGAAAGAGCACGTCTGCCGGGGAGAGGGAGGGCAAACTCTGATGTCTTTGCAATCATTGGGGCCCTTGCTGCTGCAGGCACAAGTGCATTCTATGAATGTGAGCTCAACCATTCCCGGCTTTGCGTCCACTGGCAGTGTTCTTGCTCGATGTTTTGCCCGTGTTGCTGCCATTCCATCCCCTTCTGTTGTTCAATTTTCTCCGTACCTGTTCATATCTGCCTGATTTGGTGTGAGTGGTTAGCGCAAAACTATCAAACAGTCGAGGGGGAACCCGCAAATATTGAAGAGCCTGCTGTTCCAGTCGCCTGCCTTTTGAAGAGCAAGACCTACCCTTCTGCCATGGTCGTTGCTGCTGCAGACACAATGCAATCCGAAGGTTAAATTTTGTTCCGACAGCACGAGCATGGAGGAGATTGCTAAAGTGTGCACATGTATTTTTGCTGTGATCGCATCCACAGAACCATGAAATCCCAAGATCGCGTTTGGGCACGGCACAGCGCATTTTTTTGGGCTTCAGCTGGCTGCATTGTTGGCGCACGTGATGCGACTCACTGTGGAGCCCCACGAATGGTTGCGTCCATGGGCAATGTTCCTGCTGGATGTTTGTTGGTTTTGTTTCGGTTTTGGTATCACTTGTATTCCTTGCTTTCCTAGTGCTCGGCTTTTGCATTAAGTGCCCAATGCTTCTTTTTGATCTGTTATGAAGTGTCAGCGTCTCGCAAAAACATGAAACAGCGGGGAAGGAACCGCGCAACTGTTTGAGACAGCGGTTGTTGCAGTCGGTGTGATCTTGGCCCCCATTTGCAGGGTGCAAGACGCTTGCAACAACACCTTTCCCCCAAGCATGCGAGAACTGTTCTGTGACAGAAAGAAGTCTCTGGCTGCCTGTTTGACAATTGCAGGCAGGGACTGCTGGCCCTTAAATCCCATGTTGTTCCCCTATGACTTTGAGTATTGTCACATCTTCGAGCAGTTGAGTTGACCCTAAACGAAGGCTCCAACTTGATGCCTCTTTCCCAGGCAGATGGGCAGCAGGCTGCCATCGAGGACGGGGGGGTGGTTTTGGAGAGCCAAAAAGAATATTTCGCAACCACGCAGCAAAAATGCGGAAAAATGCAACATTGCCAGGCCATCCTATCGTCGAGCTGGACGGTGCGCAGGCCAGCACCGATGAAACCTGCATTGTTGGGGCGCACGGAGGCCAAGCGGGAACTCCTTGAATACATTCGCGGGGTCATGGATGTTGCCAATTGAATCCACTGGGAGCAGGGGACGCTGCCAAAGTGCAGCATGAAGGCGACGGCCGGCGTCAAGGGAATCGGCAAAACTCGCCTCCTGCATGAGATGTGCACCACTTGGCTCAACGAAACTGGGGCGAAGGTCGGACTGCACGTGGATTTCAATGGAGGCAGCGAATGGGATGCAAGCAAGGGCCCAGAAAATGCCTTCGCACAGGTGCTCCTTCAGAGCGCCGGCATGCGGCGGGATGACGCTGAATGGTGCTCGGCGGTCCTTCCATGGAAGAAGGTGATGCGGGCTCTGCAGCAGAAGCTGGGATTGTCAAAGGAGCTTCTTGTGGTGGGGGTGGACGAGGTCATGCAGCTGGAACAAAAATGCGGCACCAAGCCGTGCTGCAATTTCATCTCCACCCTCATGAACACCCAAGACGCATCTCTTATTTCGGGAGTGTTTCCTGTTATTTTCATTTGGACAGCGCTCTTCGAGAGCTACATGAAGGAGCGAGCAAGCCAGTCTGGCCGCAAAATTGCGACACTGATCTCCTTGAAGGCTTTGCCACCTGATTCCTTGGACAGGGTACCTCAGGAGATTCGCAATGCTTTCGAGCAAACACCTGGCAGACGACAGCTGTTGCGACAGCTCCTTGGCCATCCGCGCTTGACGTTTGATGCTTTACAGGATGCGTTTTCTGTCTGTGGAGTGCCTGAAACCACCTTTGCGTTGGCCCAATTTCGCATGAGAATGATAAGCTTTGCCAAGCTTGACCAGGGCAAATCCTTGCAGAGTGACGAGGTCAGACAGTGGTATTCACCCAGTGCGATCATTGCGACTGGAGTACAGGTCGACCTTGTCTCCCGCGGCTTAGTCCAGGCCGTGCAGTTTGGCAAAACTGGCCATAAGTCAGTCTTGCACCCGCTCATTTTGCAAAGCTGGGCTGAAAGCCACCGTGAGCCCTTGGCAAACCAGATCAAGAAGATGTTTGAAGAGGATGCTGTCATTGAGGCCGCGCATGAGAAGAAGTTTGAGACCGTCATGCTTCACTTCGATGCTGCGGTGCGTTTGGCATTGGAGCAGGAAAGCTGCACGCTGGAGCAGCTCTTCCCAGGGGCGAACTTGAAGCCAGAGAGCCTGCGAGCAGTGCGTGTCATGCCGGGGTTGCAGTACTCTGGCGACGCGGTGGTGGAGCTCGATTCCTTTGACGACGTTGACGAGGTGATGAGCTCCTTAGAGTACGGCAGCATAGTGGTGTCCCAGAAGCGCACTGAGAAAGGGATTGAGTATTTGGTGCCATGGACAGTTCCGCGCAAAGATCACCGACAGCTGCTTCGAAGCTTGCAGCCGACAGGGCCTGGGGAGAAGGACCCAAACGCCCATCTATTGATTCTTGGCGTGCAAACCAAGTATGTACAGGAGTTCGTGGGCAAGTGGCCCTCGGTGGAAGACAAGGCGAAAAAAGCACTGGCTGGCCTCCAAGCCAATCCGAAGGTGCTCCAAGCCTTGCCCGTGTTCTACACCACTGAGAGCACTAAAGAGGGCCGGTCCCTTGACAATCCCAACGTCTATTTCAACGAGGTGGGCCTCGCGGAACTCCTCTTGGAGAGGACCGGGCCCCTTCGACTGTTCTTCGAGAAGCGTGGCAAGCCTCTGCAAAACAAGCTTGCGGGCTTAAGCCTCTGCAAAACAAGCTTGCGGGCTTTGGGTGAAACCTGAAGCTGAAGGCAAAGGCACAGACAGGGCTCCGCGTTGCAAAAAAAGATGTGTGTGTGTGTGTGGCGGTTGCTGGACGCGAGATTTTTTGCGGTGTTTTTCGTCTGTGTAGACTTGAGATCCAGTGCTCCTGCCGTGTGCTCCTGCCGTGTGTATTCTCCCACTGTCAGCGGTAGTTGCAACCGCATGCTGTGTGTCACAGAAAACCCTTTCTCCTGCAAGCGTCATCACGAGCCATGGCAGCGACAAGGGCCACGATGAGGAAATAGGGCCAACCTGGCGCATTCGTCTCGGTTTTCAATAGTCCACGCAAAGCTGCTGGCCAGAAAGACTTGAGGCCTGGCGAGAAGTTATTTGTCGCTCCCACGGCTGGCTTTCTTCGGTTGGTCTTTTCCCTTCCACCCAGCCAGAAGTGCATTCAGCCCAGGCAGCAGAACCAGCCTTCTTGTAAACAAGCGGTTTTCGTGCGACGCAGGCCAAAGCAGACCTTAGGGCTTGGAAGAGGCCGTCCGTTGCACTGGGGCGTGTGAGTCGGGCCTCCTGTGTTGTGTGTTGCAATTGGTCCGCCAGGTCTCGGTGTTGCTTTTTTTTTTGCCTGGATTCTCAGCTCCTCTTGAGGTGAGACGCTGGCATGCTGGGCGTGGCGGAGTTGCTTTGCGCGCCAGCCCGCAGCAGGACGCTCCAATCATCAGTTGCAAATTTGGCCAGTTGCAATCGTGCCAGGACAGCGACACGGAGGCCCGGGGCTCGCATGCGCCAGGCTCGGTTTTCCGCCTTCACTGTATAGCAAGAAACCTGAGTGCTGAAGTCACCTTTTTTGGAGATCTACCCTACGGAGGATTCACTTGCGAGCTGTTTTGGAGCCGTTCGAAGTTTGCTGGAGTGATGGTGTGGAATATCCAAGCGGCCAAGGCAATGAAGCAACTGTCATGAGTGACGTTGGGAAGGCCATCAAGTCCAACCGGAATTCTGCAACGGCTCACAACGACCTTTTGATCCCTGTGAGATGCAAGGCAACTGGTAAGCTCGAGTTCATCGCAGCGCAATGTCGTTATGGAGAGAAAAAGGATGCAGGCGGCCTGAAGTTGCAGGACAAGGCGAAGAAGGACAACTTTGAGGACTGCAAAATGTGTTGCTGCAGATTTGAATTGAGTCTGAAGGCTGGCAGTCCTTTACAAACAAGACATGGGCCAGACGTCACGAGGAGAAGAAACACTCTCCAAAGAGTTGCGAGACTATCATTGCGCAGCTGGACGTGCTGAAACTTTTGTGAGTGTACAAAAATCGCGCCAGCAGGTGGGAGCAGGGCGGACTTAATTAAGGTCACAAGAGGCGTCACATGTTCCATGGGTGTCAGGCTTGCATCCACAAGCTGAATGGCCGTTTTGGGCGGGGTCCAGGGATCGCTCTAAGGTCGAGATTCGCAAAGTCGTGTTTGGGCTAAAACTTCTCTCCACAAGCTAAGGCATGTTGCTTCCGTCAAGTCTGCTCAAGAAGGTCAGCGGCCCGAATCGCTTCTGGGCCGCCTGGGCCCCAGGAAGTCGTCCAGCTGCCCCACCGCAGCCGGCCCCGCCTCGTCAGCCGCGCCGCTGCGTTGCCGCTGCCCTGGGGCGCCGGCAGCGCCAGCTTCAGCAGGGTCTCCCGGCCTTCGGTGCTCCGGACGGTCATGGAGTCCACGGCCCGCAGCTGCTGCACGTTGCCGTACTGGAGGTTGAAGCTCCTCGCCGCGTTGGTAGGCGCCCGAACGCCCCCGCGTCCTCTATGGCCTTCATGCGCCGGTTCGTCAAGTCCTTGTTGTGCTGGAACCTGTCGGCGTTGTCTTGCAGCGCCCTGAACTCGGTGGCCGGCTGTTTCTCGACGTCCTCCCTCGTGGGGGCGCGCGTTGTAGGCCGACGCGGCCTGCTTGAAGTGGTCGCTCCACTGGCCGCCTCTGCGGGCCACCCTGGTAGCCAGGTCCTTCTTGTCCGTCGTGACCACGAAGTTCTCGTCGTCCCCCGCCAGCTCCACCGTCTTGAGGCCGTAGTTGGCGGCCACCGTGGCCAGCGTGGCGTTGTTGGCCGAGGCGATGGAGCCGTTCATGGCTGCCGTGGCTGTAGTTCGACAGCTTCAGGTCCACGCTGTCGGGGGTGCTCTTCGTGGCCACCACGCCCTCCAGCACGTCGAAGGCCGACTGGTCGGCCTTGTTCGAGAGACCCGTGGTCAGCGAACTCTGCAGCGCAGCGATGCTGCTCCCGTGCGCAGCCACCTGCCCGTCCGTGGTGGCCAGGGCTGCTGCCGTGGCCAGAGGTGCGATTGCCGGCGCCAGTGCGCTGCTGTCCAGCTTCGAAGCGAAGCCAGCTCTGCAGTGACCCGGTCGTCCAGGGACTGGATGGCAGCTGCGTTGTTGCCGGACGCTGCCGTGTTCACGGCCAGGTCTGCCACTTGCGCGTAGGGCGTCAGAGCGAGGGCCAGCTGCCCTGCGGTGACGTGCGTGCCTTCCGTTACCTCTCCGTTGTCCAGGACCTCCGGGATGTTGCCGGTGACTGGTCCTTCAAACATCTTTTCATGTGTTTTCGCCGACGCCTTAGTCCAGTGGCTAAGGCGTCGGCCAAGGAGCTAAGCGCTTCTTACTCCGCGCGGCTCAATTCCTGCCCGGACGGCGAGTTGTGTGGCGTTCTTTTTGCTGCCAGGCACGGTCTTGCCGAGGCCGGCATGCAGCTGAAGTATATGGGCAGTAAGTCGTGGCTGGCTCCACACCTGGACCTGCTGCTGGGCGACGTGTCGGTGCTGCACTCGCCCTTCTTCGGTTCCGGAAAGCTAGAGTACTACCTTGCCCGGCGGCGCCTGGCCTCAGCATTGTGCTCTGCCAAGTAGCTTCCAGGTGGACCTATCCAAGCTGCAAATCAGCAGGCTCAGGGAATTCTGCACCAAATACCTGCTAGTCCCAACTCCTGCGGGTTGCGCAATGCGGTGGCAAGCAAGTTGAACGACTGTTCGGAGTTCCTTCGCACGGCAGCAGCAGCCACTGCCCCCGAGTGCGTGCGGCGGCTGCAGCTGCCACCGTCAACGTGACCGTGCGATGCGCTGGCCTATCTGCGGCTGCCCTAACCCAGCACCCCACGCAGGATTGGCGGAGACGCAACCCAAGGCTCACATGCAGCAAATGAGGCCAAGAGAATTCCAACCCAACCAACCTTCTGCTCTGAGTCACCGTTGCGCTTGGAAAGCACTTGTCAGGCTTTTCGAGCCACAAAGCTCCGCAACAGAAACGCACTTACAAGGCCAGAAACAGCGCTTTAAGCCCGGGCAACTTAAACTTCCGAGACGCACAGAATGCGACTAGGACCCGTTTTGCCTGCATATTGAAGCAAGCTGAAAACCCTTGCAGAAGTGCAAGCAGAAGGGCTGTGGCCACGCCGCGCAAAACCACCAAATTTTCGCAGAATCCACATTTGCTGAATGACAGCCTCTGAGGATGCGCTGTGAGCGGTTTTAGATTTCACAAATAACAGAGAGAGCCCAGCTCCAGCATCGCGGCCAGCAAAACCTTCGGGTACCAGCCGGGCCCCACGTACGGCAACAGATTCAGGCAGAACTGCGCAGCGGTCGAACGCGGGCGCGGGCTACGAGCGCAGGGACTGGCTGCCGGTGAACGAGCTGGGCGGGGCCGTGGAGGCCTCGCTGGGCGATCCGGGCGGCCCCATCCTGCAGCTCTCGGACGAGACCACTTCCTTGACCTGAGGGGACTGGGTGGTCAGCACCCAGCACGCACTACAGGAACTCCAGGACCGAGGTGGAGACGCATGAGGAGCCTGAGGAGCGTGAGCTTCCAGCTGCCCTGCAAGGAGGACGTGCTGCAGAGCGCCTTCGAGGACAAGCCGCTCTGCGTGCCCCGGCAGCTGGCCGAGCTGCTGCAGCTGAGCGTGGAGGAGGTGTGCGCCGACTTTGACGCCTCCGTCAAGGAGGTGCGAGAGTTCTGCGTGTGGCGCAACGCGCCCATGCGCGCTGAGCTCGCAGCAAGTGCGCGCTGTGCGGCTGCGGGCTGACGGCCGGCACCTGCGAGCTGGACCACGTGGTGCCGGTGAGGCGGCCTTTGCGGGCAGCGTGCAGACTTTGCAGGCGCTGCCACAGCGAGAAGACGCTGAGGGAGAGCCCACCAGCCTGGAGAGCCGCGTGGCCCCCGGCGTCATGGAGTACGCCCGGAGCCCCAGGCTCCTCTGGTTTTTGAGGCGCAGGCGTGCCACAAGGACGCTCTGTACGTCGGCGTGGACGTGGTGCGCTGCGCGCCCCCTTCCCCTTGCCCATCCTGTGCCCGGCGGACGGCGTTGAGCCCGTGGACGGCGTGCTGCCGGACCTGGGCTTTGTGGAGGGCTGCTGCGACCGCCTGCCCCGGATGCACCGGCACGTGGACCAGGTACTCGTAGTACTTGTCGCGAAGAAGCCCTTGCCCAGCTTGGTCAGCCGGTGCTCTCCGCCTCTCGCGGACGGGCAGCTGACCCGGGCGGCCAGCACTACTACTCCCACCTGGGCCTGCGGCCTCCCAGCAAGGACTTTGACTGCAACCAGCCCCTCATCCACGAGGGGCCCAACGATTACATCCTCTGCGCAACGGGCAGAAGAAGCTCGTGCGCTCCCTGCAGGAGCAGCGCGTAGGCCCCGGGCCGCGCCGCAGGTTCAGCACGACGGCGCCATCCGCCCGTGCGAGCCCGGGCGCCGCCGTCCGCGGCCTCCGTGATCTGCTGTCGTTGTCTCGCCCAACTTGCCATTCTTTTTTTACGGGGCCAGTTTTTTTTGCTCGGCCGCGCATTCTCGGCCATACCTGCACGTATGGCCGGGGATTACACGGTTTCCCGACTCGTTTTGCACGATTTTTGCATGGCATGACATGATTTTTGCATGGTGTTGCATTGCTTGATTGTGCTTGGCATGTACCCCCCAAACCCCGAAGTTTTTTGTCAGGCTGTCGTGCGTGGCGATGGAGGAGTCTCCGTGTAGGAAGTCTAGGAGTGCCGAGCAGGCGCAGTGCCGGGCAGGCGTACGCCGAACAGACGTTTTTTTCGCCCGCCCAGTCCACCGTTCCAGCCTCGCGATTTCCGTCTTCCTCCGAGAGAGCTCCTCGCCCGTGAGCTCGCGCCCGGCACCGTAGTTGCGGCGCGTCCGACCGGTGGCCACTTCGGTTCGCAAATTCGTGAGTCTGCGCAAGATGTATTGCTTCGCCATGGCGAAAAGGTCGGCGTGCTCGCTTTCTGTCACGGCCTTTTAAAGTTTGAGCCTCAGAACGCGCGGATGAGAACCTCGGCGAAAGTGACGGGGGCAGTGCTCGGTCAGGAAAGCGGCTCTGCAAAGAAGCGTGCTCTGCCAGGAAGGGAATGGGGGCGAGTCAGCTTCCGGGTTGGGTGAGTTGTCTTCTGGGAATTGAGGCGAGTCAGCTTCCGGGGGTGCGAAGGGGGATGGGGGCGAGTCAGCTTTGGAGTTGGGTGTTGTTGTTGTCTACTTTCTTTTTTTGGGGGGCGAGGGGCGAGTCAGCTTCCGGGGGGGCGAAGGGGAATGGGGGTGAGTCAGCTTTGGAGTTGGGTGTTGTTGTTGTCTACTTTCTTTTTTCGGGGGCGGGGGGGCGAGTCAGCTTCTTCCGTTTGGCTTGCCCAACGTTTGACACATGTCAGGAAGGGATTTTGTCAGGAAGGGATTTTGTCAGGAAGGAATTTTGTCAGGAAGGAATTTTGTCAGGCAGAATTTTGTCAGGAAGGGATTTTGTCAGGAAGGGATTTTGTCAGGAAGGAATTTTGTCAGGCAGGAATTTTGTCAGGCAGGAATTTTGTCAGGAAGGATTTTTGTCAGGAAGCGGGCTCTGCCAGGAAGGAATTTTGTCAGGAAGGGTTTTTGTCAGGAAGCGGGCTCTGCCAGGAAGGAATTTTGTCAGGAAGCGGGCTCTGCCAGGAAGGAATTTTGCCAGGAAGGAATTTTGTCAGGAAGCGGGCTCTGCCAGGAAGGAATTTTGTCAGGAAGGGTTTTTGTCAGGAAGCGGGCTCCGCCAGGAAGGAATTTTGCCAGGAAGGGATTTTGTCAGGAAGCGGGCTCTGCCTGGAAGGAATTTTGTCAGGAAAGGTTTTTGTCAGGGATTTTGTCAGGAAGGGATTTTGTCAGGAAGCGGGCCCTGCCTGGAAGGAATTTTGTCAGGAAAGGTTTTTGTCAGGAAGCGGGCTCTGCCAGGAAGGAATTTTGTCAGGAAAGGTTTTTGTCAGGAAGCGGGCTCTGCCAGGAAGGAATTTTGTCAGGAAGGGTTTTTGTCAGGAAGCGGGCTCTGCCAGGAAGGAATTTTGTCAGGAAGGTTTTTGTCAGGAAGCGGGCTCTGCCAGGAAGGGGGAGTCAGCTTTGGAGTTGGGTGGTGGTGTTGTCGTCGGTTTTTTTTTTCGGGGGGACGGGGGCCAGTCAGCTTCCGGGGCTGTGAAGGGGGGATGGGGGCGAGTCAGCTTTGGAGTTGGGTGGTGGTGTCGTCGTCGGTTTTTTTTTTCGGGGGGACGGGGGCCAGTCAGCTTCCGGGGCTGTGAAGGGGGGATGATTTGAGTCAGCTTTGGAGTTGTGTTCTGCGGGGAATGGAGGCGAGTCAGCTTCCGGGGCTGTGAAGGGGGGATGATTTGAGTCAGCTTTGGAGTTGGGTGGTGGTGTCGTCGTCGGTTTTTTTTCGGGAGGACGGGGGCGAGTCAGCTTCCGGGGCTGTGAAGGGGGAATGATTTGAGTCAGCTTTGGAGTTGGGTGGTGGTGTCGT
>CAUJNA010001413.1:803466-903097 GCA_963377175.1 Effrenium voratum | reverse complement strand
CAGGCTTGTTGGAAGTCCACCATGCCCGCCGTGGAGCCTTGCGGCCGGTGGAAATCCCAAAGGCCTTGACGCGGCAGATGGTCTCCCGTTGGTGCATGCATTGTGTTTTGCCCATCTTGCCTTTTGCATCAGTGGCGGCTTCGAGAATGTGCGCACTTTGCGTCGCCATCGGCACCGTTTTATCTTGGGAAAGATTTTTCGACATCTTTTCAAGTCTGATATCACGTTCATGGACACCGACCTTGCAGTGTTGTCAGGTTTCAGCCGTCCGAGGATTGTTGTGCTCCTGCCACGCACTGCCACAAGTGAGTTTGAGGGTGCCGGCATCTCCCTACCAGGGCGAGGCATGATCCAAACTGGTGCCTTGCTTGGCCTCACCGAGGCGAATGACCGATCCTTGCAGCCAAGTGAAGCAGCCCGAAGAGTGCTTTCTGATCCTGCACTGCTCCCGAGGCAACTTTACCAGGAAGGTGTGGCACCGCAAGTTGCTTCCGAAGTGTTTCGAGCTCGATGTTTCCTGCCCGCTGCGCATCGTGTCCCGTGCCTTGTCGCGTGCTACCGAAGACAACACCTCTTGCCCAACTTGCAGGTTCGTGGGTGTCTGGCTTTCCTTGTTTGGGACGAGCGACTTGATGAGGGTTCTCAGGTGAGGTACCTTGCGGCATTTGAAGCTGCTCGCATGATGGGCTTCGGAGTAAATTGGCTGTTCACGGATGAAGACCAGGACATCCTCAGGCTTGGCAACTGCTTTGCCCCTTTGCAGTCGGCCGTTGTTTGGTACAAGATCATTGTCGGTGATGGATTTACCCCTGTGCAAAGCATCCAGCAGGTCCTTTTCAGGTTGTTGCTGCAAGGTCCACTCACACCCGTGATGAATGCCCGTTCCTTCTACATTGAAGATTTGCTTGTGAGACGTCTCATTCTCGCCTCGTACTTGCAAGGGGAACAAGCCGTGTATGTACTCTTTGATTTGAATGGTGATCGCAAACATCTCCTTGGCTCTGCATCCCGGGATTCCAGTGATGTCGATGCCTTTCTCACAGCATTGCCATCGCGACACAAGTTGCTGGAGTTCCAAATCCTGAGTGCTTGGATCGGTGATGGAGGGTCTAGGTACCTCGATGTTGCCTTCATTCCCATACCCTTCCAGATTGAGCCAGTCGGTTTCGTGACCCTGCACCCTTTTGAGAATGTCAGATACCTGCAGGAGCTTGTGGACTCCAAGTGGTACGGTGCCCAGGTATCGTTGCTGTCAGCAGATGCCGGTGGTTTGTTGCGTGTCCGCACCTTTGCGGGAATCGGTGGTGGTATGACGGCCTGCAGTAAAATAGGAGGCCATTGTCCACCATGTTCAATGGCACTGAATATGTCCAGTAAAGCTTGGCTCGCGGCGTCAGACAACAGGCGGAGCTCAGCAATGGACCAAGCTTCAGCACCCCGCATGCTACAAGTCTTAGATTTACGCAAAGTTTTTCGCCATTCCTGGAGTGACAGTTCACGAAAAGGGCACTCCCCCCACGAGGGGAGATTCTGTATAATTGCTTCTGCCTCGGGTGGCGCATCAAGGAGAGGATCATCCCTTTTCCAAAAGGAGTTCCAACCCTGAAAGAAATTAGCAGCAATGTCATCCGGAGTAGTAAAGGCACAGATTTTGCACAATTTACTAGGTGTTACGGCGTGTCTGCACAACAGACACGGTCTGCTGGTCAAGGATACCGAGGCAATCCCCAGCTTCAAAGTCACACACATTGGAACATCGGATCACCGTCCTACCCAAATCAGGCCAATGTTGCGGCAGCAATTTCAAAGGCACACGCGAAACAAGCTCTCTCACATCCATCTGAGTGGAGTCCCGGATAACTGCAAATGCTAAACGACCACCTTTTGCGCTGAAGGAGGTGGCGACGGCTTCGGTGAAGTGCTTTCTACGGTCCTGGATCACTTTAGCCGACAATGCAACTAAATGCTGGCGCAAAAAATTCCTAATCAGTTCAAGATGCCCATGTTCAGGCAACACACAAGGACAGAAGACCTGGGCTTCAGTTAACAACCACTCAGGAAAGTTGGGCTTAAAGCCGGGTGCAGTGAGTATGGCACGCCAGGTGCAGGAAATCTGAACATGATCAAGTGAGTCTTTGGACACCAACCTGCAAAGTGTCTGAAGTCTCCGGCACTGTCTCAACCTTTGCCTACAGACCAGTGTGGGGGTGTCACTGGACAGTCGGAAGTCCCCGGGCCGACCAGCTCTAAGACGTGGCTCACACAAGGAAGTACGGACCGACTTGAAACCTCCACACCTGGACACGGCATTATTGGCAAGGTACTGCTTTTCTGGCCGCAATGATTCATAGAGGGATGATTCAGCGGCTCTAGACCACAAAGTAAGGGCAGAGTCGAGGTTACCTTGTCGAATGGCTGCGGCAACATCATCGTACGGATGCAAATCGGCAACAGTTTTGGTGTCAGCGCAAATATTTACATCCACAGGGGAAATGCGAGCAGGTCGAACCAGCTTGATGCCCGATCCGACACGCTGAGGGACATCCAATTGAACAACAATAGGGTCATGGGCATCTAGCTCCAAGAAGGGCTCAACCAGCACGGTGGTCACCAGTGGAAGCAAGGCCGGATTACCTAGCACAAAACTGTGCCTGGAAGAGTTTTTGCATGTATGCTGCGGCTGCAGCCCATGACGTTCCTTCATCAGAACTGCCAAATCACGCCAGCCAGAATCCCATATACGCTGTAAGGATTGGAACCTGGATAAAGTATCGTTGAAATCACCAGTGATCATACAAGGGCCTTCAAAGGTGGACACCAAGTCAACTGCTGCAGACAACAAGGTGTCATTGAAGGCAACAACATCTGTGCCACTCCCTGGGCGGCAATACACAGTCACCATACGAATCGGGAGGTGGCCAATCTGTAAAACACACTTGGAAGAACCCTTGTAGAAGGAGGATGCCCATTCCATGGAAAAAAGCTTGTGCTGAACCAGACCAGTCTTTTGCAGGTAACAAGTCAAACCATGGGCAAGGTCAGGCCAGTGAGCAACGACCTCGTCTCTGTGAACATGCACCATCAGGACTGTAGTCTCAAAGGCAGCACAAGCAGTCAACCGTGTACTACAAGACGGCCACGTGAGCATGACATCGCCGGTTTGCACAAGCGTGACACGAAAAGCTGCAGGCTTGTTGGCAGACCATCCGGGCACAAGTTGGTGCGACATTCTGTCGGAAACAAGATCCAATCGACCAACAATGATGATCGCAGAAGCGCCAACGGTCAGAGAACGCCCCAGAACGGCATCCCCATGCTTGGACCACTCGTGACTCCTTCTTCACCATGCAACAAGGCGGCAAGGGACACAGCAGGGGGTGGGGGACTACCTTCCTCGGCAAAGAAAGACAAGTCAATCTTAGAGCCATTGATGAGATCACCGGTCCGCTGTTTGCGACGGTCCTTCTTCTTGGTCTGCTTGTTGTGACTGTAGGCATCACCCTTAGCCCACGGGTCATTGACCTGAAGGTTATCAACAGCACGTGAGGAAGATGAGGAAGTCGTGGACACAGCAATGTTGAGCTCAGTGCACAAGGTGCGAAAGGCGGACCAAGTGTTTGAGTCAGCAAGGATTGCGGCAACCCGCTTCATGCCAGCTCGTTGAACGAAGGTCTTAACCAAAGAAGGGGAGTCATGAACCCCTTGATCGTTGCACAATTGCTCGAGCTTCTGCTGGGCCTGAAGGTTCGTCATTTTACTTCGTAAAGCTGAAGGCTCGGTGTCATGGGATCAAACCCGACCCATCACTGTCCTCAGTGGTTTGTACAGGCTATGGGCGCGTATGCGGACTGACTGACCTGGTTAATCACAGTTCAAAATTCTCGTTGCCCATGGTCTCTCCCAGGTTGCCTACTTCAGTCATGTGGACCTTCAACAGCTTGGTCCTGCAGGAAGCAAGTTCGGCAGCGCGACCGGTTGCTGGCTGCGTTTTTGACATTGTTAAAGCTTTCAATCTTCTTGGTCGTTCCATTGTCTTCGCCCTGTGTGAGCACTTTGGTTTCCCTGCACCGATCCTTCATGCTTGGAAAAGTGCTCTGAGTTCTTTGGGCAGGACATTGCTGATTAATGGCTGGGTAGGTGGTTTTGAGGTCTCGTCCACCGGTTTCCCAGAAGGAGATCCTCTCAGTATTTTAGCAATGTACGTAATGTCGTGGGCTGCTGCATCCTATTCTATGAGCATCGCTCCAACTCTCTTCAGTTGCTATGCCGATAACTGGGAAATAATTGGGGATAGACCATGCCATGTGGCAATGGCTGTTGCTCGACTTCAGCAATTCGCCTCAGCCATGCGCCTTGTCTTTGCGCCTGAAAAATGCTGGTCGTGGGCATATGGGCCTGACGCGCGTAAACAAGTAGCTGCCATCACTTGGCAAGGTGAAAAGATTCCTTGCAAACATGATGCTGTTAATCTTGGAGTGCAGATGCTCTATACTCGCAAGAAAAAGGTTGCATTGCGTAACAAACGTTACCTGGAAGGCAAACGAAGGTGTCGCCGCATCCGACGGCTGCCTACTGGGAGGAGATTCCGATCCAGACTCGTCAAGCAGGGGGTTTGGTCCCAAGCCTTGCATGGTGCTGAAGTCATGAAACTTGGAAAAACCGTTTTTTCGAGCTTAAGAACCGATATGGCCGCTGCTATGAAGAACCTGCCGGGATCCAGTCCCTGGCTGGTGGGAGCTGCTACTTCTTTTGGTTGTCTTGACCCTGAATTCCAAGTTGCACTAAACCGTGTGCTTAACTTTCGTAACTTCTGCCGGCATGTGCCAATGTTTACCGATCGGATTGTGCAATCGTTGGCCACTCCAAATCCTAAGATGTGCGGTGTGGGATCACTCTTGCATTTGGACCTTGTTAAGCTTGGTTTCGTGCACTGCTTTCGGGATACATTTCAGTGGCAAAGGAGTGAAGCTGCATTTGAATACCTCCACCTCAAAACACATTCGTAGAATCCTTGAACTTGCTTGGGGTTGTTATATTGCACCCAAGATTGCACATCGTAAATCCTTGCAAGATCTGCAGAGTGTCTGGATTCAGTCTGTGCCACTGCATGCTACTCTGTCAGTTGAGGATCTCGGATACCTGTTTGCAGTACAGGTTGGTGCCTGCTTCACAGCCGATGTGTATCGCCACTGGGCTCCTGATGGCCACTGCAAGCTGTGTGGCCAAGGAAATTCACGTGAGCATCGCTTTACCCATTGCCCTGCCCTGGAGCAAGTCCGTGAGGCTCACACTGAGCTCTTTCAGCTGTGGCCGCAATTGCCCAACATTGCCAAGCTATATTGTCTGCTTGAGATCCCACAAAGTTTGATAGACATGCTGGCTTTCCTTGATGGTGTCCCTTGGCCTGTCATTCCACGTACGAATGTTGTGGAGCCTTGGATTCTTTTTACCGATGCGAGTGCTTGTTTTCCTCAGCGACCATGGATGCGATTAGCTGCAGCCGCCGTTATCCAAGTGCCACCATTTTCCTCGCCAAATGAATTTGGCACATGGGAATTGTTTTGGAAAGGTGCCCTCCCTACTAGTAATCAAAATGTACTTCGTGCTGAAATGCTTGCCGGCTTCGTTGCCTTCGCGGCTGCCAGTAGGGTCAGGGTGTACAGTGACTGTCGAGTGTTTGTAGATGGAGCTCAGGCCATCCTTGATCACCTTGACCGTGGCGGCCCCTGCCCTGTTTTCCGACAAAACGTTGACTTGTGGTGCATGATTTACGGGGCGGCCAAAGGTCTGTCTCCTGACAGCTCTGTCCATTGGGTTAAGGGACATGTAAACTGGCGTACTTGTTCTGGTACTTCTCAGTGGCAGGCTTTCTATAATGACATTGTGGACGCGGCCGCCAAGAAAGCACTGCGTGAATGGCGTGAAGCCTTTCATCCGCACAAAACATTTGTCACTGAAGCCATTCAGTGTGCGAGGAATTACAACTTGCTGGTACGGTATCATCTGCATGTGGCCAAACATGCGAGTACTGCTGAGCCTGTCGCAACTGCAATTGCTGCACCGGTACGTGAAGAGTGGAACTTCTTGTCTTTGCAGGGATTGCCGCCATGGACTACCTTCCATATTCCCGTTTTGGAAGGCCGTTGCCCGCGGCTCATGATTGATTACATGCATTTGCTGGCAGATTGGTGTGCTTCCTTGAAGTGGGTCCCGCACACATCCGTGCCGAGCTTGTCCGATACATCATGGATTGAAATTTTCTGGCATGCAGTTTTAGACATGCAGTGTCGCCCTCCTCTGCTGGTAAACAAACTCTGGTGCCACGAAAGCCGCAATCCGGAGGTGAGGCTCGTGCCCAGAAATGCTCTTGCAGATTTCCGCTGCTGGAAAAGACACATGTTTGCCTTGGATAAGCTTGTTGGGCCAGTTGTCCCGTGTGGTAGGTTGACTTCTTGCGCGAGCCCTCGCACTTTTGGTTGCCCTATCAAGCTGGCTGGTATCAATATGCGCATCTCTCGTGACTGCCCTGACAGTATGCATGACTTCATCAGTGCTGTGCAAGGTGCCCGCAACATTCACTCCATGCCTGTGCCCAGGTTGCGTGTGTGATTTGCGGTGGTTGTTTCGTTGGTGGCTGGTTTGTTTGGGGTTCCCCTGTTTCCCTAACAGGACTTCGGGTTTTTCGCCTCTACTGTGAATAGCGCTGGAGGCTGGGGTTGTTTCGTTAATATCCGAAACCTTCTTGGCTCGTTTACACTGGCCAAGTGGGCGCTGCGACAGTGGCACGCGGGAATTAAAAAATGTGAGCGTCGAGGCCGTAGACCTTGAAGGGCGAGAGCGACTTCTTCTCGACGGTCTCCACGGCGATCTTGTGCGCGCGGCTGCGCAGCTGCGCGAAGGCCGCCCTGCGCTCGCTCCTTCCTCCAGCACCTTCCGGTACTCAAGATGCCGGACGTTGGTCACGCCTTCTTCGGCACGCCCTTGATCTTGCGCTCCTTGCGCGCGCCGTCGGGCTGGACCGTGAGGATGCTGTACATCTTGGAGCGCAGGCCCACGTACTCCAGGATCCTGGCGGGGAAGGTCTTGTTGCCGAGCTTGCCCAGCTGGCCCAACCTTGAGGCCTTGCGCGCGCCGCTGCAGAGAGCGCGCTCAGGTTCCTCTCGGGGTCCTTGGACTTGCCGGCCACGTCGAAGAGGGTGGCGCCGTTCAGGTTCGCCTCGGCCATGGCGTGGAGCGGGTCCTGCAGCTCGAAGATCTGCACCATCACGGAGTCGGTGTCCGTGAAGAGCAGTCTTATCTTCGGGAAGAGCTTCTCATGTGGAGGTAGTAGGCCTCCATCATGAGCTTGGAGAGCTGCAGCTGCGGGCGCCGACTTGGGTGGGCACGCTCATGCAGGCCTTGCTGCGGTCCGTCTTGCCAGGAACCCCTCCGAGTCGTTGATCTGGAGCTCGAAGTTCGCACGGAGCTCTTGCCCACGGCCCGCTCGAACTTGGCCGGGTCCACGTAGGCGTTCGTGTTCCTGAACTTGTCGGGGTTCATGCAGCAGCGGCCGGATGGCGTTCTGGGTAGCTTCACCACCTTCTCGGCGACCACGCTCCCCGCCGTCTTGAGGCGCCTCGTGCTTGAGCTTATGAAGCCCGCCACGAAGGGGCTGCAGGCGAAGCGGTAGGCTCTGTGCAGCCTCCAGACCCTGGCGCCCAGCACGTCCCGCAGGAACTTAAGCCCTCCTCTACGTGCATCCGAGAAAGGGCACGAGCTTCTCGCAGGGCGACGGGGAGAGGCCAAGGCGCTCCGGACCTTCATGCGCGCGGGGGGAGCCCAGTCCAAGTGGTCATGCAGCTCCGGGGGAAGTCGTAGTCCACGAGGAGCAGGTAGCTCACCTCCTCAGAGTCGGACTCCCAGCCCCGAAATCCCCCGTGCAGCCAGCTCAGCCTAGCGGCGTTTTCTTCTGGCAGGGCGACCGTCACGCAGGGGCCGTTGGGCATAGGCAGCGTCATTGCGGCCGGGTACATGGCGTTGAAGTCCAAGTACGAGATCCAGCTGACGGGCTCCTCGGGGTTCTCACCCAGCTCGGGGTTGTTGGCTTGAGCGAAGGGCTGGAAGATGCAGCTCAGCCCGCCCATGACAGAGGACCGCACGTCCTTGTAGGCCTGCTCGTCGGTGATGAGGTGAATGGGAGTCTCGCGGGCCGAGTGCCGCAGCATGGCGTCCCAGGCGGCCCTGGGCAGCGTGACGTAGTGGATGGGGTCGAGCCCCGACTGCGCCCGGAAGGAGAGTTAGACCAGACCTTGCCCATCTTTTTTCTATAAAAAAACCTAGCCCCCCCCCCTACACTTTTAGCAACATTTTAAAACAGCACCTCAAAAAGCGCATTTTCAAAAATCAACATTTTAAAGCAGGTAATTTCCTAGTAAGTTCATCCATATTTTAAAAAAATAAATTTTACAAAATTTTCAATAAATATAAATTTTAAAAAATAAATTTAAAAAATATAAATTTTACATAAAATTAAAAAAATAAATTTTACAAAAAAATAAGAAAATAAATTTTCAAAAAATATTATTCCAAAAATTATGATAAATTATTTTGCAATAAATTTTATCACAATTTTTGTAGACATATTATGGGCAAGGTCTGGTTCATTCGTTTTTTATAATTATTCAAGTCTTCTTCCAAACATTTTATATTTATACAATATGTTAAAATCAACTGCATCTAATTTTTCTTTGCTACAAATCCATTTGTTGCCATTCTTTTTTATTTCGATTAACCATTCAAATTCTCTAAAGCTTAAATACCACCAATTGGATGTCTTTTGACTGTATGAATAGTTTCCAGCATTTCTAATTATTCGTTGGTTGTTGGTTTGTTCCATATATTTTATCATTGCATGTTTTAATGGGATGTAATTTTTCGTTTCAATATTGTTTATCATTTTATGATGTTCTGTAACTTCCTTTTCTAACCGTTTTTCAGTTACAAATCCGTAACTGTCATCTTCTTCTTCTTCTTCTGTTTTATTATCATTATCACTCAAAAAATAATCAATTATTTTAGTTTCCTGTTGTTCAATATAAGTTAAGAATTCATTGATAATTTCTTCCTGTTCAACCTCTGTAAATACAACCATTTGTATGATAATATATATAATTAATATTTCTTTAAGTACTTTGTACAAGAAATTAAATTAATGAATTAAAATTAAATTAATAAATGAAAATTAAATTAATAAATTAAAATTAAATTAATAAAGCAAAATTATAATTAAATTATCATAATTAAATTATAATTGCTAAAATTGGATTATCATCATTAAAACTTAAATCCCGTGCAATTTTACAAACAGAACCACTGCCTGAAAATAATTCTAATAAATTCATATTATTAGAATTATTTATATTTTAATTTTCAACAATTACATATTTACCATCATCGCCCTTAATTATTTTATAATATTCTAATGTTTGTTTTTTTGGACTTTTGATTTGCCCCTTATTTAACATACCGCAGTATTTTTTACGCTTCGTGTCATAATCACCGCTGGGTCTGCCTATCCCTTTCTTTTCAAAGATCTTATCAATCTTTTCCTTCTCTTCATTGTTATTTTTTGGTTCGTTTGCCTTTGCATCAAGTTTCTCGTCAATAGTTTTTATCATCTCGTACAACAGTTTAACATTTTTACTAACTGTCATCATCTTCCTTGATAGTTCAGAAATAACATTATTCTCAACTTCAGACATTTTATATATATTTATTTGTATAATTATCTATTTAAATATTTATTTATTTATAAAATTGATTTAATGTAAAATCTACTCTTTAAATACTATGTTATTACCCTATGAAAACTAACATTGACTAAATGGTCATTTGTTTCTATTGTCATATCTCCGTCCTTCTTCTTCACTACACTCATTTCTTGGTCTTTCTTCTTGACTGATAACATACACGGAATACATTTAATATTAACACCGCCTTTTTTATCTACTATTAATTCATTTTGAAAGTTCATAATATGATTACATTTATCACATTTTACTTCTCTGCTTACACCTAGTGATTTAACACTTACTGTTGTTTCTTTCCGAGTTTCAATATCTGGCATTGGTCTTTCATTATCTAATATTGAATTTGATTTACTCTTTTTCTTTTTTCCCATTTATATTAATATCTACATTTTTATTTTTGATATATTGTATTCCTAATTTTATTAATTCTAATGAATAATAACAGCATTTTTTAATTTTATTGTCAGTTATTATTACTTGTTCTATATTCTCTACTTCATCTATTATATCAATATAATCTGAATAACTTCTATCCATATTAAATAATAAGATAAAATATTCTAATTAATCTTATTATTTTCATGCATAATAGAATATTGGTGGGGCACAGCACTTGGGTTTTCATTGCACACGCGAGCAAGACACAAAACTAATTATCTTCAATGCTTATTGATTGAAGCAATGGAAAACCTGTTCCATTATGTTATTCACCGCCACTCATAACATAATGATGTTCCATTTAATATTAATTACAAGTTAATTTTTAAATATAATATTCTATATTTCTTTAATATCAACTATGACAGAGAGAGTGTCCAGGGCGCCGTGAGGCTTGTGCAACTGCGGCGTGTCAGCAAAGTCGTCGATGACTACAAGCACCTGGTACAGTTTCTTCATTTCCAACTTCTTGGACGCCTCCGTGATCTTGCGCTGCTGCTGGATGATGCGCCGCAGCGCCGCCTCGTCCCACTCGTCCCAATACGTCTGCTCCCGCTCTGTGTTCACCCCCAGGTCCTCCTCAATGTACTTCTTGACGGGTATCCAGCCGTCGTCTATGTTGACACTCGGGCTGAAGATGTAAATTCTCTCAAAGACGCCGCGATACTGCTCCAGAATCAGGCTGATCAGAGCCACGGTTTTGCCCGATTTTGATGGCCCGAGGAAGATGCCCGTGCATGGCACCAGGGGCACCACGGGGTCAGAGGGCTGCTTACTGCTATACTCTGTCGCAGGAAACAGCTTGATCTTCCCCATTTCCTTTGCGTTACTTGCCAAATTTGAAGGCGGGAAGCCGGGCGAGTCTGGGAGTGCGTCTCTGTGTAACGACGCTCTCACGGAGTTTTCAGGGAGACACCGGGGCAATCCTGTGCCCACGCCAGGATTGAGTGGAGCAATCCTGTTGGCGGCGAGTATGTCAGCGCAGTGCTGTGTAGCACCGCGCTGACATAGTTTGTCCGGGCAAGCCGGGCGGCGAGTCTGGGAGCGCATCGCTGTGTAGCGACGCGCTTCCAGAGTTTTCTGGAAGACGCCGGGGCAATCCAGTGCCCACGCCAGGATTGAGTGAAGCAATCCTGTGCCCACGCCAGGATTGAGTGGAGCAATCCTGTGCCCACGCCAGGATTGACGGCTGGGCGTGTGAATGGTGAAAAAAACACTCTGTCAGCGACGCTGCGAGGACGGCATCGCTGACAGACCTTTGGCGCTGGCCCGGTGATGGGTTTTTTGGGCAATCCTGTGCCCACGCCAGGATTGAGTGAGCAATCCTGTGCCCACGCCAGGATTGACGGCTGGGCGTGCGAATGGTGAAAAAAACACTCTGGGAGCGATGCTGCGAGGACAGCATCGCTCCCGGACCTTCGGTGCTGGCCCGGTGATGGGTTTTTCGGGCAAAAAAGCGAAGTCGGAAAACCGACCTCGGTGTAGAGCGAAGTCGGTAATCCCGACCTCGGGCGGCGGCAGCTCAGGCAGGCTGGAGCTTTTCCAGGCTTCTATGCAGGGCAGGTGGTGCGAGCCGGGTGGAGGCGTCAATGCCGGGCAGTTCGCCGAAACTGTAGAGTTAGCACGACCAGTTTTCGATTTTTTTTCCTGGGAAGAATCCCGATATCCCGACCTTAGGCGCGGCACGGCAGGGAGCTTCTATGCCGGCAGGTGGGCAGGTGGCTGGCTTTCTATGCCGGGCAGGTATGTGGCGCGCTAGGTATCGAAGCCGTTGGGCGAGCCATCAACCGAGGTTGGGCGAGCCAGTACTCATTGGGCGAGCCCGTGCTCATTGGGCGAGCCATCAAACGAGGGCGAGCCAGTACTAAGGGGCCGTTGGGCGAGCCAGTACTCATTGGGCGAGCCAGTACTACCCCTACGTGCTGTGCCTGCTCGGCGTCAAAAGTGCCCGCTTGGCTACCCAGCGCACGCCACTTCAACAGTGGCCTGCCACTTTCACAGTGGCCCCCTCCACTTGAACAGTGGCCTCCATGCCACTTGTACAGCGGCCGCCACTTTCACAGTGGCCCACAACGCCTGCTCCATGCGCCTGCTTGGCGCTGTGCCTGCTCGGCACTACCTACAAGTGCCTGCTCGGCACGTCTACTTACAAGTGCCTGCTCGGCACTGTGCCTGCTCGCACATCTACTTACAAGTGCCTGCTCGGCACTGTGCCTGCTCGGCACATCTACCTACTAGTGCCCGCTCGGCACTGTGCCTGCTTGGCACGTCTACTTAAGTGCCTGCTCGGCACTGTGCCTGCTCGGCACTGTGCCTGCTCGGCACATCTACTTACAAGTGCCTGCTTGGCACTGTGCCTGCTCGGCACATCTACCTACTAGTGCCCGCTCGGCACTGTGCCTGCTCGGCGCGTCAACCTACTAGTGCCCGCTTGGCACTGCCCCGCCTGCAAAGTTCTCCAGGATGTCCGACCTACGTACGGCACCATGGCGGGCATCCTACGCAGCGGCAAGATGCTGCCGCCGCAGCTGAACCTGGTGATAGAAATCGAGTTCGCAGACGCGACGACTCGCTGTGGTCCGAGAACGCCGGGGCGCACCCGGCGAGAGCCAAATGGATGTTGTTCTTCCCGACCAAAGCCTTGCTGATGGAGCAGCCTGACAGGAAAAAAACAGGGGGCACTTTGGGGTTGAACCACATGCAAAACCGTGCAAAAAAACGTGCAAGCTGTTCCACATGTCATGCAAAAAAACAAGCTGTTCCACGTTTCATGCAAAAAAACAAGCTGTTCCACATGTCATGCAAAAAACAAGCTGTTCCACGTGTCATGCAAAAAAGCAAGCTGTTCCACGTGTCATGCAAAACCGCATGCAAAACCGTGCAAAAAAGCAAGCTGTTCCACATGTCATGCAAAAACCATGCAAAATGCGGCGCGTACGGAGTGCCAACCCGCCGAACCCTCATAGTCCCCCGCGTCCTTGCTATATGTGCTATATGTGCTAATGGCTCTTACAAGGCAAGCCACTGAAACATCCACTCTTCCCCGGATCCTTGCTATACGTGCTATATGTGCTATATGGGTCTTACAAGGCAAGCCACTGAACATCCACTCTTCCCGGGTCCTTGCTATATGTGCTATATGTGCTATATGGTATAGAAGCCTGTGTACTATACACATAGCATTTCCAACATGTACCAAATATGCATTGTATAGCACATATAGTATATCAGAATAATATAGCATATATAGTACATATAGCAAGGAGCTGGGGGAGAGTGGGGGTTTAGCGGCTTGGCGTGTAAGACCCATATAGCACATATAGCACATATAGCAAGGAGCCCTGAGAGGCTCCTAGCACTCGTCCGTCCAGCATTTGACCTCGTCCTGCGAAGGAATCGAAGTCTAAAAAAAATAAAAAAAAAAAAAAAAAATCTAAAAAAAAAAAAAAAAAAAAAGTCTAAACTAAACCATCTCAAAAAAAAACAAAAAACTTTAAAAACATAAATAAACACAAGTTCTAAAATCAACAAAGTCTAAAAATCTAAAAAAAAAGTCTAAACAAACTCTAACAAAAATAAAAAAAAAAACGCTGCGTGCAGGCGTGTGGCTGCAAAATAATGCCCCTAGATATGCTTGCAATTTGGCTCCAGGTTGCATTTCAAGCGAGCCAACCTTTGCAGGCTAAGAAAAAACAAAAAAAAAAGAAAAAAAGGGGTCCAAAAAAAAGGGGTCCCCGAAAAAAAGGGAAAAGGGGTTTCCTTTGGCAAAGCTTGACATCGCTTGAAATGCAACCTGGAGCCAAATTGCGGCGCATATCTAGGGGTCATTATTTTGCAGCCACACGCCTGCACGCAGCGTTTTAGACTTCGAATCCTACACAGGACAAGGTCAAATGCTGGACGGACGAGTGCTAGAAGCCTCTCAGGTAGAATAGAATCCATTTAGGAAACGCCCTCTAAAGAGAGAGCTAGAGTTGTCCACAGTGCAGGATTCTACCTCCCACTGCGGCGGCACGGTGCCGCGTGTACGCCAAGCCGCTCTGAACCTCCACTCTCCCGGCAGCGAAACCTTCAAAGTCCGGTTCGACAGCAGCCGTCCACGCAGGGAAGCCGCATCTCGTTGTGACTTGAGTAGCTTGAAAGATCTCCAGCTGCCGGAACGCAGAGCGGTTGGTGCTGGCAGCATTCTTCTTCGAGGGCAAAAAGCATTCTTAGACGATACGCGGCGCCGGAGCGTCTTCACCTTGTCCTAAAGTCTGCACTTTCCTGCTAACCCTCTGTCCAAGTAGAATGGGTCTTGTCTTCGACTTGCAGAATCAAGCCGGCTGGGTCGCCCAGCAAGTGCCTCTACCTGCTACCTAACCAGTAGTAAGGAAAGAAGGCCTATACTACCCTATTAATTTTCGGATTTGGGTCCCCAAACCCTGCAAAACAGCCAAATTCTTCAACCAGCTGAACGTTTTTCCGATGTCACCGGTCTTTGTCACCACTCCGTTTTTGGTGCAAAAAGCGCTGAAAACGGCAAACTCCGAAAAGTGCGTTTTTTCGTGTCCGGCGTCGAAAGTGGTGCCCGGGCCTCCAAATTCGCTCGTTTTCCTCCGAAAACCGGTTCCATGCGGCCGTGCTCCGAAATCCGTTTTCTGGCCCGAAAAGCCTGCGAATTCCAGCCCGCTGAGCTCGTCACCGCTTGTCACCGCTTTGTCACCGCTCGCTTTTTGGGTGCAAAAGTGCGCCAGTTCCCGAGTTCCTTCTCCGCAGAGGTTTTTCGCGGCCCGGCAGCCCCCGAGGACCTGGCTCGGAGCCCGGCAGCCAGCCGAGGTTCTCCATGTAACACGGCAGCCCGCTGAAGTAGTCACCGCCGATAGCCCGCCGAGGTACCGGGGAGGAATCGAACCTCCCAAACGTCGCTCCGGAGACCAACGCCTAAGCTCACCATCGGCTCTCGTTACCGTCCCAAAACGGCGCTTTTTCGCCCAAAAACGCTCTCACCACGATGTCACCGCTTCGTCACCGCTCTCTTTGGGGCCGAAAAGTGCGCAAGCGAAACCACCGCGGCTTTGGTCTAAGAGCCAAAAATTCTTTCCACCGAAGTCGGAAATCCGACCTCGCTCCATACCGAAGTCGGATTGCGGGCCTGGTGCGGGCCTGGTGCGGGCCTGGTGCGGGCCTGGTGCGGGCCTGGTGCGGGCCTGGTGTGGGCCTGGTGTGGGCCAGGCAATCCTGGGTTGGGCGCAGGATTGCAGCCTCAATCCTGCGCTGGCAACAGGATTGCTCCAGCCATTCCTGCGCCACACACAGGATTGCCCTGATGCACTACCAGCAGCTCGGGCTTGGAGCTGTTCTTGCCCGAGCACAGCCTTGTGATGGAGCTGGCCCTGCTGTAGAGCTCCCAGGCCTCAGGCACATCGTTTATGCTCAGGACAAAGGGCAGGCCGCTTGCGAAGAGCGCGTCTCGGAGCTCTGAGTGGAAGGCCAGGTCATGCCCCCGCCTCCTCGTGCCATAGTAGTTCAAGCTGCGGCCTGGGAAGATGTAGGGAGGATCGGCATATATGGCCTGGGGTGCCTGGCGGGGCAGAGCGCGTAAATAAGCCAGTGCGTCCTGGTTGCCGCACGGTCACATTTGTGGGCGGCCGTTGCAGACGCCGCACGCTGCTCAGCGCCAGTGGCCGCTGCTGTGTGAAGGAGCCCCACTTTCCCGAGAAGCTGTTGCGCAGCAGGACGTACGAGCAGGCGGCCCGGCGCCCGGCGCGGCCTCTCTGAGTGCCCGGCAGGAGGTGACTGAAGTAGAAGCGCCTGTCTATCTTGCGCCCCGCCAGGCGCAGCAAGGAGCGCAGGAAGACCGGGTCTTGCTTTAAGTAACAGCGGTGCAGGTTTGCGACGGGCTTCGTCGACACCGCGCACCTCCAGGACCGGACGCCGGGCGGCGAGGTAGTACTCCAGCTTTCCAGAGCCGAAGAAGGGAGAGTGAAGCACAGTGACGTCCCCCAGCAGCCGGTCCATGTGAGGAGCTAGCCAGGATTTGCTTCCCATACTTCAACCGCATCTGCCTTTTAGTCTCTGGGGGCTATCATGCGCAGCGGGACACGGCGCGCACGGGCTCGGACCAGTGCTCCGCCACGCAGGGCAGCGCGCTGTTCTCCGCGGCCCGGTCGTAGAAGAGAAAGAGGCGGGTGAAAGGCGCCTCCGGCTCGCGCGCCAACAGCTCTCCCAGCAGGCGGATCAGCTGTGCGCGGCGCTCCTTCTTGGTGGCCCGCCGCGTCACGCCGGCAATCTTGAAGGCGTCCGGGTTGTAGCGCAGCACCAGCAGCTTGTGGCCGCTGCCAAGCGCCACGCTGGCGGCCATGTCAAAGTCCCTGCGCGCGTCGCAGCTGGGGTCGTAAGCCTTACGCTGTTCCTCGTCAACCTCCAGCAGGACGTAGCCCCACGGAGTCGGCAGGGCAAAGTCCGCGAAGGCGTGCGCCGTCTCCGACTCCAACCCGCAGCCGCGGAAGGGCAGGTGGTGCTGGTACTCAAAGGCGATCTGAGCGTCGCGGAGCGCTTGGTGCACCTCAAGCTCCTTACTCTTGGTCACCGCGCGCGGGTTGTCGCCGTGCATCGTTCGCATGTGTCCCAGCAAGTTCCGCGCTCCGGAAAACGGGAGGTCTTGCCGAGGACAGCCCTGGATTTGACATACAAAATCAGTCGCGGCAGTGCGCCCGCTGTCGCCCATGCTCGCAGATCGCCACGCCGCCGCACTCGCGGCACTGTGCCCGCCGTCGCCCATGCTCGCAGATCGCCACGCCGCCGCACTCGCGGCACTGCGTCCGCTGTCGCCCATGCTCGCAGATCGCCGCGCCGCCGCAGTCGTGGCACTGACGTCGCAGCCGCCCGTGCTCACAGACCGACGCTCCGCCGCAGTCGCGGCACGTCCGTCGCAGTCGCCTATGCTCGCAGATCGACGACCCGCCGCAGTCGCGGCGCTGAGCCTGTTGTCGCCCATGCTCGCGCATCGACGACCCACCGCAGTCGCGGCACTCAGCCCGCCGTCGCTTGTGCTGACAGATCGACGCGCCGCCGCAGTCGCGGCACTGAACCCGCCTCCGCCCGTGCGGGCACTTCTTCTCAGGCCGGCGCACAGGTGCCATTGCTGAACACTCTTAGTGTTTTCTTACGCGTCCCGGCGAGCGTTGACGCAAATGAACGCGCCAGAATAGAGGCAGCTGTGTAGCTGTGAGTTGTTTAAAACCCACAGGCGCCAGCCCGCCCGCCGCGGCAGAGACCACCGGAGGCCAGCAGGATGAACGCACCGCCCGCCGCACTGGGCTTCGAATTTGGCAAGTAAACAAAGGAAATGGGGAAGATCAAGCTGTTTCCTACGACAGAGTATACCAGCAAACAGCCCTCGGACCCCGTGGTGCCCCAGGTACCATGCACAGGCATCTTCCTCGGCCCCAGCAAGTCTTCTGGAGCAATACCGCGGAGTCTGTGAGAAAATCTATATCTTCAGTCCGTCCGTCAATATCGACGACAGCTGGGTCCCTGTCAAGAAGTACATCGAGCAGGACCTAGGGGTGAATACTGAATACTGAACAGGAGCAAGCTTACTGGGACGAGTGGGACGAGGCGGCGCTGCGGGGCATCATCCAGAGGCAGCGCAAGATCACCGAGACATCCAAGAAGTTGGAGATGAAGAAGCTGTATCAGGTGCTGATAATCTGCGACGACTTTGCAGATAGCCCACAGCTCCACAAACCTCACGGCGCCCTGGATACGCTCTTCATCAGGGGTCGGCACCTGCAAATCAGCACCTGGGTGAGCTCCCAGAAGCTGAGGCTCATCAGCGCAGCCGTGCGGGTGAACATGCAATTTCTCTGCTGCTGGAGGCTGCGCAACCAGCACGAGCTGGAGGCCGTCATTGAAGAGCTGAGCGCCCTGCTGCCGTAGGACAAGCTGCACAGGATCTACGAGCAGGCGACTCGGGACCCCTACAGCTTCCTCTTCGTGTACTACCTCAAGCCAAAGAATGAGATGTTCTACTTGCGCTTCGAAGAGCGTTTCGCTCTTGGGAGCGGCGCTCAGCTTCCTGGGTCAGAAGCTGTTCGCGAGTTCCACACTGATCAGCGCACGGTTTGAAAATATCTCCTGCTGCACCTCCGTTGCAGCCATCCAGTCGCCCATCGTCCGACGGACTGGTGGCTTCCTTAGAAAAGGATGACGACGATCTACGTGGACAGCCGCAAGAGGGTAGCCGGCTCGGACAGCGACTTCGAGGTAGACCTGGGAGAGTCTCTGCACCTGCAGAGCGACGCCAGGCTGGCTGTCTATAAGATCAGAATCGCGGACAGCTTTTTGTCGACAGACCGGGGCCGGTACCTCTACTGGCTCGACGCCGCGCTCGGCACGCTGAATTGGGCGCTCCTTCCGGAAGGTGCGTACACGGGCTCCCGGCTGGCCGCCTGGATCAGCTCCAACTTCGCTGCTGCTACCTATAGCGAGACTCAGCGTAGCCCTGCGAAGGATTCGAAACCTAAAACGCTGCGCGCAGGCGTGTGGCTGCAAAATAACGACCCCTAGATACGCTTGCAATTTGGCTCCAGGTTGCATTTCAAGCGAGCCAACCTTTGCAAGGCTAAGAAAAAACAAACAAAAGAAAACAAGGGGTCCCAAAAAAAGGGGTCCCGAAAAAAAAGGGGGTTTCCTTTCGCAAAGCTTGACCTCGCTTGAAATGCAACCTGGAGCCAAATTGCAAGCGTATCTAGGGGTCGTTATTTTGCAGCCACACGCCTGCGCGCAGCGTTTTAGGTTTCGAATCCTTCGCAGGACGAGGTCGTTTCCTGGACGGACGAGTGCTAGGAGCCTGTCAGATAGAACAGAATCCATTTGGGAAACCCCCTCTAAAGAGAGAGCATACGCACCTCTCGCTAGGCCCTTATCTGTACTCTTTGCTGCTGTTTCATCCTTGTCACTCGGAGTTGCTTAATGCAGACGTGCGCTCAACGCGGATCGCTGCTAAGGGGCAAAAAAAGCCACCGTGCTAACCTCGCCGATTGAGATCGATGAGAGTCAGTCTGGTGCTGGCGACCCGGGGGAGCCGCCATTTTAGTTATGTGCAGGAACGACGGATGACGTTTGCCTGTGCTGTGTGTGGTCCAAGCACGGTCCTGCCAGCTCTTGAGTTTGCTGGCCATGGACTCTCTTGGCTTGGGTGACTTGGCGGAGCGCGACAATGCACCAGTCGGGGTGCGCTTGATGGTCTCCGGGACGCGGCTTTCAGATGGTGTTCATTTTACCTTTTGATGGTGCCCGCCTCTTTTCGCGCACTTTCGGGCTTGGTTTTCTCCCTACTGGGCCTTGCCGGGTGAGCTGATTGCCCGCTCAATACCAAGACATGATTCACCTTTTGGCACCGTGTTCGGGACCCATGGCGGCCGCCTTCTCGCTTTGGCGGGTGGCCGGTCGTTTGTGGGCACATCGCCATTTGGCCGCCAATTGCAGCGATGGGGGTGATGGTCGTTTGCAGTGAGGGCTGACCCTTGGCTGACCTGGAGGTGTGACAATTCTATTTCTTTCCGGTTATTCTTTGACTACGCTCGAATTTCTGCACTTCTTGGATGCTCCAGATGACGTACTCATGGGGATTGCCCGTGCATGTTTTCTTCTGATTATTCTGTCAGTATTTCCGCATGCTTTGGAGCGTGCTTTGCCCTGCGTATGTCTCTTTTCGGTCTTTGACTTGCCGAGTGCATGTCACGACTGCATCTACGAACCAATCTTCTATTTCCATGGTCGGCTATACCGTTCGTGGAATCTGCCGTGGGGCGCGGCAACGTGAACTGCTCATTTGGGATGCACTGTCCTTCCGTATTTCTAAAAGCTGACTCTATGTTTTCATAATTCGCGGCTTGCGGTTTTTCCATCTCCTTGCATGATTTGTACAGGTTTCACCTTTGGCTCGTTTCGTCGGTGTCGCTGTTTGCCTTGTTGTTTGCTTGTTGGTTTGGTGTTTCTCTCCTTGATGTTCGAGCCTGGGCATTTTTTGAGGCACACGCACCTCTCGCTATGCCCTTACCTGTACTCTTTGTTGCTGTTTCATCCTTTTCACTCGGAGTTGCTTAATGCAGACGTGCGCTCGACGCGGATCGCTGCTAAGGGGCAAAAAAATTCGTTGCAGGAACTCATCAACCGCAACAAAAGCGGGCGCAACCTCGCAGACGCTTTTTTGTGCGTGGCCACTCTCGCGACCTTTAATGCTGTCACTTTCATCGTGCGCACCCTTCAGGCACCGCCTGGCCGAGCAGTATGGACGGTCGCAAGCGACGTTGAGGCATGGAGCATTTAGGCCTTGCAGGGCCTCTGCTCCCCGATTCCTGCTGCCGCTGCACTCGATGTCTTGGCCGTGCCTGGTAATCTTAACACGCGCGTGGAGAGCTGCGGGCCATGTAGTATCGGGCCCCGCCTGGTCTCATGGTCCGCGTTCTGCGTTGCACATGCCGGTATGGCCTTAACAAAGTGATATTTCCGCCTTGCTGGAATGCCTCCATCAGTGAGGTAAGTGCGCAGTTGTGGAGCCTTGTAGTGTCGAGCCCCGCTTGGTCTCTTGGCTCTCGCTGCGGCGCTTCACTCAGTAGTGACCTTTCTTTTCCCCTTGTGCTTCTCCGTGCATTGGTGCATCCTGTTTGCGATTCCTTGCCTGCGCATTTGGCAGGCTGCTCGGTGATGCATTGCGTTGGGTGTGGTGGACCCAATGCCGCAAGTTCTACCCCTTTTTTTGGCCGCGCAATTGGTAAATTATGCGCACTGTGCCTCTCTGCGCACTTGTGCGTCCTGTTTGCGACTCCTTGCCTGTGCGTTTGGCGTGAGCGCCAGGGGCTGTGATACGCCCACGCGGCTTGATTGAGGGGCCCCCCATTCTGCATCTCTGGTAGGTGTTGCCTTGCGTTGGGTGAGGTGGGCTCAATGCTGCATGTGCTACATATCGAGCCCCGCTTGGTCTCTTGGCATCGGGCTGCAGTGCTTTCACCTGTTGGCGCTTGTCTTTCTCTTCCGTGTTATAGTTATCTCTGGCCATCTGCGGAGAGCTGATGCTCTCATTCCGATAGAAATTACCCTACCCACACGTGTGCATTCATGCAGGAGTTTCCCTGGCCCTCTGCTCGCCTTGCCGCATCTCTCACGAGCTTCAGTGTGGCGCTGGGCCGCCCTCGGCGGCAGCAGGTGATGCCTGTACTGCAATAATTCATGCATGCTTTGTCTCACTTTGTCGCTTCGGTGCCAACAGGTGATGCCTGTGCGCTGTAATACCTCGCGCACGCCTTGTTCAAGTTTGCCATTCTCTATGTGAATCCTCTCGGTATGTTTTTCGACGGGCTTTTTAGTTCATCGCATGCGCATTTTGCTCTCTCCGCATGGCCATTCGTGGGGGTTAACGATGCGCAAATGTGCCCCCGGCGGATCTGAGTGCGTCCTGAATTTTAAGCCCGTCACTTTAATTGATGCGTCTGGCCTTGATGAAGCTCAGGTCACGCGCTTTTGCTTTTTGCTTCGAGTTATTGATCCCTATGTTGGGCGAAACGATCCGTGGTTCGGTGGTGCTGTTTTCTTTTTGGTTCGGCGTTTGCGTTGTCTCTTTTTTCTCGTTGTTGTGGTTCCATCGTTTCGTGTGTGGTATCTCCTTGTCTCACCCTGTCTCACTTCCACCGTATGTCCGATGTACATGTGGTTTCGTGACCGATGGCAATTGCCCCAAGGCGCGCAGGTGACAAAAAAACTGTGAAACAACGCAAAATAGAAGCCAGCTTGTGGGGAACCTGGCTGGCTGTTCTGCATCAATACCAATTGCAAAGAAATACAACGCAAGTATTCAGGACACAAATACCATCAACGCGTTCCCGCTACCGAAAGCCACCTGGTCGACCTGGTCGTATTAACCAGAGATCACCGAAGCCTGCAGCAAGTCTCAGTCCTTGCTGATGCATGCATAACAGACCACACGTTTCACATGAAGCACGGTTTCAACCAGAGCATGAACCCAGAAGCTCATTCGTCCTCCGCCTTAGCCTGGCATAGTAGGCACTGGTAGAGAAGTGAGTCAGCGTTGCCCTCTTCCAGAAACATCATCTGGCTAATGTGAAACCTCCGCCAGCCTTGTCCCTGGCAGGTGAGCATCTTGTCCTGTTGAAGTGTTGTCACTCCCAGCTTCGTCACGGACATCTTGATGTAGATGATCTCCGGACTCAGCTGACAACTGACCGTGCCTGCGCAAGATTACATTACCATGTTTTAGTTGACCTGTTTGCCAATTCCAGCAAGCAGTCTTTAGTAATTTCGCAGCTGCGCACCATCAAACGGATCGGCTAAAAATGAACCCGCCGCCTATGCCCACTTTGGTGCCTTCGGCACGTGCGTCTGCGGCTGCTTTGCGTGCCAAGAGTTCCTAATCCACATGTTCATATTCATATGTGAGTGTGACTGGGACAATGTGAGGCCGTGCTGGTGTTGCTGCTGCTGCTGCTGCTGCTGTTGCTGTTGCTGTTGATGTTATTGTTGTTATTGCTGTAGTTATTGGCGTTGTTGTTGTTATTGTTGATATTGTTGTTCTTGTTGTTATTGGTATTGTTGGTTATTTGTGCTGTTGTTTGTGGTTATTGGTCTTGCTGCTGCTGCTGCTGCTGTTTTTGCAAAATTTATGCTTCTTTGTCTTCTTCTTTCTGTTATTGTGCCTCTTCTTCTTGTTGCTGTCGGGTCCTGGTTCGCAGAAACCTGAAACTTCCAAGAAGTCCAGCAGCAAGGCCTTGCCTCATAAAAGAGGCCCAACGCCATATAGCATGCTTCGAAACCTTGGCCCAGCTTGCACTCATGCGCGTTGCATGGGCCACCGAAGGCCAGTCAGTGCACGGCATATGCATGCCCTCCGGAACGGACAACGCAGCCTCCAAAGCCGGGGTTAACAAGCTGTTTGCCACAGCCTGGCCTTTGCATCTCTTTGTGCAGCTAGTTGCCGCATGGGCATAAGCACAAATGGTCAGTGATGGCGTCGCACATCCCAGGCGAGCACAACGTGTGGCTGATCAACTCAGCCGCGGGAACACATCCGCCTTGACAGCAAGCCGCATGCTAGATTTAGGTTTAGCCCGCATGATTTCTGGCCCCATAAATCCGCGCTGTCTTTGCATCCAGCCGACGCCCTGGCGGCCGGAGCACAAGCGTGCGCAAACGCACTGAAGAAGGGGCGATTGATTAGGCCGTTTGCTTGGAACCCTGAAGTGGGGGCATTTGAGCAGGCTCCGCATGGGGGTGCAGGCACAGGGAAAGGACACGCGTTGTCTTTCCTCCTGCACCCCCGAGGCTGAACTTCCATGCAACGCCTCATGAAGAAAAAGAGCGGAGCGCACCTTTTGTCGGTCGTACTCTTTTGTCTTTTCTTAAAGCAGTGATCAAGTTGGGGTTTTCCTTTTCCCCTATGCTTTAACTTGAATCCTCGGACGCGTGGAAGCATCCAGCACAAGGCTCGCTAGCCTTGCTTGGCCTTTGCATCCAGTCACATGATGTGACAACATGCGTGCCCTCGCTGCATTTGGCACTGAGCAGGACAGGACACAATTGCCCGCCTGGCATCCTGCATTGGTCTGATAACTCGGACCTCGCCTCAGGTGTCAGACCTCTAATCGGTCGGATGATTGAGGACGCTTGCCTCATCATCACATACAAGCTGCACGCGTTGCATCTTGTTGCATTTCAATGTCACCCTTTTGCATTTCACACCCCACGGGTAAAACACCCTGTGAACAGGTTTGTCTTTCCTCCTGCACCCCCGAGCCTGAACCTCCAAGCAACGCCTCATAAAGAAAAAGAGCGCACCTTTTGGTCGTACTCTTTTGTCTTTTGATGCATGTTCCCTTGAAGCAGTGATCAAGATTCCAACAGACGTGGCTCATCGGCGATCAGCCGCGTTGTGTCCCAGCTTAGTGGTTGTCTTTAAGGTCGACACAGAAGTTAGCAGTTAGAACGTTTCCTTCTTCTGGGCCGTCCTAGAAAGCTTCCATTTGCTTGGGAAAATGTTTCTGAATCTATCACGGGAAATATGTTCTCAGTGTTCCACGGGCGCAAATGGAGGAATAGGGAACTCAGATTTCGGAGGTTCCATGGAAAACCAAACAAAAAACCAACTCATTTCTTCGCATGATGGAAGGTGTTGGCCGTTTCAGATGTTTGTTGCAAGGAGTACGCCACCTACGTTTCGAGTCCCTGGCTGGATCATGTCTTGGCTGCGAGTACGCAAGGGCTGTCTCCCGACTGGATCACTCAAGCTCATGCAACACGCACGCAGACGTGACACCATTCTGCTGAATCCAGACGAGATGCGTTTAATCCATAGCTGGTCAAGTTCAGGTGCTTTTGACGGGTTCGCGATCTTGGATTCTTCTAGACATACGCCTCTCTGGTGGCATGTGGCACACACACACACACCAACCTGTGGTGGATTTGCAGGAACTTACCTTGTCCGTATAGATATGGCACGTACATTGGTACATAAACATCACCTGCCCGGGGCCAGGAGCCACAAACCAAAGCTTGGGGCTGCGCCATGGGGTCCTACTGGATCACGGCCGGCCAGGCGCGTTTTTTTCCGTTATTTGTTCTTATTTTTTTCTCCCCTTTTTAAACCATCTTATTTTAGCCAACTTGCGGCGTTGAGTAAAACACCACGCGCTGTCTCTTGAAGGTTTTTCAAGTGTTTTTTTTTTTTTTGTTTTGTTTTGAATTATTCTGTTGGGTGGCAGGTTGTTCTTTCAAAGGTTAATCCACCGATTTCAATTCCCAACAAAATTTGCGAGCTATCCATAGTTCAACCTGAGTTTTTTTTTATTGGGCGAATCAATCGATCAACACGCCGGTTACCAGTGCAACTATTTTGATGTAGCCATGCGGATAGAGAATGGCTGCTCATTTGGAGTTCTCGGCCTCCAAAGTAGGCAGGATCATTGGATCAATAATTGGGGATCTCTCAATTCAGGTCTCTTTCCAACTATTTGTGCAGATTGCAATGCAACGTGTCAGGACGACAAAACTTTGTGCCAAGTGGAGCTCCATCTTTCATCGATGTGGTGATTATCCTGTTGACCGGCAAACAGCAAACACTACTCGGTTTGCTGCTTCTTTGAGGGCACCCTCAGGTTAGGTTTAAGTGGACACCACCTATCATGACACACACCCATTCAGCTTGTTTCGGACGGTTTAACCGCAGCTGGCAATGAAAGTGTGGGTTAGGGAATATTTGTGTAAAGTTTGACTAGAAACCCATTTTTGGACATATTTAGCAAGGGGAGTTTTCACCAACCAGCTTGGAGTTCCTGTCAAGTTCAAAGCCATACTGTGGATGCATCTGGAAATTGCTCAAACAGGCGGACCCTTTTTGGATAGATTCAAAAGAGGACCAAAAAGAAACCACCCGTTTTTATTTGGGGTCCGAGTCCTATTTTGAACAGATCGAGCATGGGAGATTGCATGCCAGGCCAAGGACAACCGCCCCAAGCCTCCGAGTGTTCTGTTTGGAACGGTCCCCACGTCGCAGTTGGAGCAAAAGCGCCTGGCGCTCCTGAACTTGAAGCCTGGGCTTTTGCCGATTTCGTCATGTCGGTCGACGTCGTGGAGTCAATTCGGCCGAGCCCGAAAGAAATCCTGGAGCTCCGAACCGGAAGCGCTCGGAGCCGCCCATTCCCCGGAGGCGTTTTTCGGAGCCCCCGAGCGAGTTGCGAAGGTTTCAGCAGCTGGTAGCTGCTGGGAAAGCCCGTTGCAATGATTCCTATTCAGTGAGCCATGACAGGCCATGGGACGCATGAAATGCGTGAAAGGATGTTCACCCGAAACGGATTTCGAGAGTCTTGCCAAGAGAACCCAAACAAAAACCAAAGCCTTACAGCTCCCAAGCTGAGGACGGTAGCCGATGGGCACAGTGGCTCAACGGAGAGGCCGGTCGTTTTTTTTGTTCTCGGATCGGAAGCCTGGGGCCTTGACTTCATCTTGTGGGGCAGGGAAACCAAAAGCTGGGCAGCCAGGCCCATTTTTTTCGGGTTTTGGATGAAATTTGAGGTCCAACACGAAACATAGGTGTCTTTTTTTGGTTGGATTGCTTAAACAGAAGAGGGCCCTGGTTTAGATGGGGTTTATTCCATCTACCAGGGCCATCTATTTTGCCAAAAAGCCACTTATGGGCATAAACCTGCCCAGGCCGGGATTTGCGAACCCGGGAAGCGGATTTGGTGAAGGTCCACTTCAATCATCGCCTTTTCAAGCCTGAGCTTTGAGTGTCCTCAGACCTGGGCGTGTCCTTTTTGAGGTTGGAACCCCCCCAAATGGCTTCGGGCTGTTTCTGCCGGGTGTCCTAGGGTCCACTGCAACAGGGTACCCTCCAAAAAAGCCACACCCACGCTCGTCTTTTCTTCATGAAGGACTCCCCGACACAAACGAGATGTAAAGATTGCTGAGAGTGTTTTTTCAGTGAGAAGACCTTCGTGTAGAACATCACGGACCCCAGAAAGAGCCCGGGGGGTGTTGAATTAAGAGGTCCCCAGGCCGAGGTGTTTTTCCTCATGATCTCCGGGCTTCCCTTCAGGCCATTTTTGCATCAAATCGGATGAGATGGTGACCCCAAGAAGCCGGAAGACGATTCCGGCCAGTAGCAGGGAATCATGCGAGCGAAACCGAGTCCAAAACCCATTCAAAAAGAGCCGCTTTGGTGGATGGTGTTCTACCATTTGGCGGAAAATGGGGATCGTAATGCTTCTATACGCCTGTGTAACCACGTCAGTAGCACAAAGAGTCAATGCTTTTTTTGTTAAACAAATAGCAAAATGGTCGTTGGTCTATTGTTAGTTTGGGGAGGAGATGCGGGCCCACCGAAAATCCCCCATGTCGTATGGGGAAACAAACCCCCTGGATGGAAGGTTGATTCCGCCATGAAACGAGCTGGAAGCAGGTTGAAGACCCTTCAGCCATGGTTTGTAGTTTGCTTGCATCTGCAGCTTGAAATCCATTTTGTTGCTTTTCTTCCCAAATTGGCAAGGGGTTCCTTTTGGTCACCAGGAACCTCACAAAGACAGACCCATTTTGTCGTTTGGAAGACGTCAGTGCGTGTGTTGGACATTGAAGCTATGGCCAATGGTCGTAATTCGAACAGCGGGCCCGCTGTGTTCAACAAGCCTTCAGATTGGCGATGGTTGAAAGAACCAATGCCATACATTTCAGCTGTTTAGCTGTTTGGTCAGGCCCAAATCTGATAAATGATGCCCCTTCAGGGTCCATTGGAGGCGCGCTTGGGCCGTTTTGCGTGTCTTAACATCATTGGATGAGCCTGTCACGACAGGCACAGTGTGGTTTATAGCTTGGTATCTCTTTGTCAAAATCAAATCCGCAAGATCCAAGCCAGCAAGTCAGTGATTGGCCACTTTCTTTGGAGCTGGTTGCTTCTCAGGATGCTCGCAGTATGAAGGGCAGTGACGAGGAGTCTCAGGCCAAATCGGGCTCTTGGAACCCGAAACCAAACTGCGCCTCGGTGTCCGGTTGCTTTCCTTCAACGACGCCCCGAAAAGGCACCAGCTAATGACATGCTTTCCCTACGTGCCCAGAGCTGGCCAAACAACAGCCCCCTTGAGCCATGTGATTGGGGTGCTAAGTGGCTCACCATGTCGTGAAGTTGTAGTAGTAGTCCGCCACTCCCCAGGAAGCGGTTCCGGACGAATGCTGGAGTCGCCCCCCTAATTTTTAAAGGCCCACTGAGTTCTGTTGATTTTTGTTGTGTTTGAGAAGGCCTTGCTTGCCATGGACGAATTTGGAGTTGCCCTTTTCCTTTTGCCCACGTTCTGTTCCGTTTTTGTTTCTTGAGAAGGCCGACACGCCAGGTCCGGGACCCTGACGTTTGAGACCTGACTTCCAACTCGAGAAGTTTTACTCGGGTCAGACAGATCGCGCGGGGTGCACCTTTAGATGAAAGCCGGGCGGACGGCTTCTGTGTGAATCAACTCTTTTCCCCATTTGTTCGTCTGAGTGGTGGTTTGGGGTGGTTTGCTATTTTCCCTCTACAAGAACCAGGGGTTAACTCCGAACCAAACCACCGATTGAGGTTGCCTGAATTTGGGTTTACTCCAGTGGCAAGTTTTGATTCTGACTCACCTTTTCGGTTGTTCCAGGCGTTTGGCTAAACAAACATGATACGGAACATTGCAAGTGGTTGGTGGGCATGAATCCTGATTTCGGGTCTTGGTGTGTGTCAAACACAGGGATCCCAAGAGTTCATGTCACATGTGCAATGGTCAAAAGACCTGCGCACTTGGGGTTGGCAGGGATGGTTATCAACCTCTATACGGGTTCCTATTGTTCATGACCATGGCCATAAGGAGTTTGAAGCATGCCGCACCTGGTCCAGCCCTGTTTTCGAGCCTCGCGTCCCCTCTTTTAGTTAGTGGTGGCCTCTCCCGTCCGCATTTTGCCATCCGGTCATAGGGTCCCCCCCACACTTTTGGGCACAATTCAAATACACCCACTAAAACAACCTATTTTCAACATTCAAATTCAATCACCCAACCAATCCAACACCAAAAAACACATATTCACACACCCCTCTTCATTTCTTACCCCATCTCAACATCACCCTTACACTCATTCAATAACAACAATCATAACTACATACCACCTCAACAAATCCCACCAAAAAAATCCAAGCTACATACCAACATTTTTCCATTCCCAAGATCGCAACCCCAAGAACTCAATAATTTCTCCCTTGATCCAACCTGAGACCCTTTTCCATTTCCAACAAATACGAACAGTCTAAAAAAGAACCCTATGTTCGCCCCGAAAATGGTTAACCAATGGAAAAGGGAGAATTAAAACCGTTAACCCAAATCTTGAAAACAATCCCAGTAAAATATGGATGGCAAAATGCGGATGGGAAAGGCCTATGTAGGAAAGCACCCCCACGGCTTATATGGGAAAATTAAACTATAATTATAACATATAAGATTTTACATGTTATTATTATAGTATGATTATAATTTCAGTACAGGATAATAATTTAATTGACAAATCTTTCTTCTTTCATACATCATTTTAAAAATAATATTAACATCTCTCACTGTATTCTGAACATTAAACTTTTTACTTTCAATAAATAATTTGATATTTTCTTTAACATCTTCTCCTTTATCTTGACTATAACACAACAACCATAATATATCATCCATCATTCCATATTTTTTCATACTAATTTTAAGAAACTGTTTAACATAATCATAAGGTGGTATTTTATTTACAGTTAGAAATATTAAAATATCATCTTCTACATTTCTATGTCGAATTCTTTTTATTCCCAACAGACATCTGATTAATTCTTGATAATATCTCCAATTTCTACAAATTTTACATAAATCTTCTTCATCCATTGAATAATTAATAATATTATTCACTATTTCATTAGGTAAATTTAATTTATACAATTCCATATTTTCTTTTTTGAAGTGACAACAATCATAGCATTTTTTATTGATATAATTATTGATTTCATCATCGTTCATTTTCCTCTTATTATATTAAGGTAATATTTCTTTAAATACATTTTCAGGGAAACTTTTAAATCAAGCGAATTATAATTACAACATATAAGATCTTACATGTTGTAAGTATAGCAAAACTATGGTATCAAAGGCTTTAATCTATGTATTTCCAGGGGTTGTATTCGTTTCTTCTGTTCCTTCCTTAACTCTTTTGTTGCTTTTACTTTGTCTCTGCATTCCTTACATGTTTTGTAAAATATCTCTTCCATTTTAATTCTGTCATACATTTTGTGAAAGTCCTTTCTTGGCTTTGCTTCGTCGCATTTACTGCAAGGATAAACCATTGTGCATCCTGTTTCTTCTTCATCATCTGTAGAACTCATAATATTAGTTATGCCAATATGTCTTTAAACGGATTTTCAGAGAAACATGTTTTTAATCAAGAATAAACCCCTGTATCTTCATCATAGTCAATTTGATAAAATGTCATAGTTGAAGCCTTCGGTTCTTTAATTTCTTTGTTATTAAGTTTGTTTAAATAAATATTTCTTTTATTTTTATATTCACCATTGGTTCTATCTACTTCTTTACTTTGATAACTGTTTGTTAAGGTTTCTTCTTTTCCATTTCTTGTAAGATTTCTAAAATATTCTTATTCTGTTCTAAAACCTTGTTCAGTTTTTTAACAATCTTTTCTAATCCTTCATCCATGTAAATATATATATTATATTATAAAATAAAACTTTTAAAACTAAACTTTTATTTTACAAAATCATATATCATTATAAGTCAATTCAAAATTAGTTATTGTGTAACTCGTTAAATTATTATTCAATTTACCAATTAAATTACAAATAATAGTTTTTCTAAATTTTGAATATTTATGAAACTTTTCAATATTATCTGTAATATAAATTATTAAACATTTAATACATTCAAACACATTAACAACATTAATGTTACTATTTTTGTAAATATTATTCATTTTTCTCAATGTAATTTCATAAAACTGAATAGCATTTTTATTATCATAATTAGCAATAAATCTTAAAGTATATCAATATATTCTTTTACAATAGAATTTTAAATCTGATTGTTCAAATAAATCAGCATAATTAATAGAATTATAAAACATGTTAAAATCAATTTTGCTATTTCTAAAGTCATTAACAAAATTAATTAATATATCATTTTCATTATATTCTTCAATAAAATTATTTAATTTCAATTCTTTTACATCAATGAATTTAATAATATTATTTATAACATCTTGCATTATAAATAATAATAGAAATAATTTTAACTATTATTTTTTAATCATTCTTTCTCAGGTGTAAATAACCTACCAAATCCACTTTTGAAGTTTTCTACCCAACTTTCTTCAACTGTGCTACCGTCAGCATCTTTCTTTTTTACAGTATGGACTGTATGCATGTTTCGACCACATGAACACGGCCAACATTTAACTTTGACATGTTCTTTATCTAACTCTAATTCATTTAGTGGTTTAATTGCTTGACCGCATTTATCGCATTTGACACATTCAATCTCTTTTTGTTTCTCTTGCTTCTTCTTTGGAGGCATTTATATTAATATTTACATTTTTATTTTTGATATATTGTATAACAAAATTAATTCTAAAATAAAATAACATATTTTTTTACATCTATTATCAGTTATAACAACTTGTTCTATATTCTCTACTTCATCTATTATATTGATATAATCTGAATAGCTTCTATTCATATAAAATAATCAATATAAAATATTTTCTAAATAACTTTAATATTATTTTATTATGTCAGATGTTCCAATAATAAAGCCAATAAACATAACTGAATATGAATTCAAACAATCTAAATATGAGCACGTGCCAAAATTACCATTTAGAAGTATTATAGTTGCTTCTTCGACAGGTGGCAAAACAGTCTTGGTTCAGAACCTTATCTTAAATGTTTATAGAAATTCATTTGCAAGAATATTTATATTTTCCCCCAGCGTTCATAATGACCCAACCTTTACAGAAGTTAAAAAATATATCAGGGATGAATTGCACGTGGATGATGAAAAAGAACAAATTTATTTTGATAATTATAATCCAAGTGATTTAGAAAATGTAATTGAAAGACAGAAGAAAATAATTAATTATATGAAATCTAAAAAGATAAAGAAACTACATTCAATATTAATCGTTATAGACGATCATGCCGACGATCCTAAATTTGTTAGATATAGTAAATTATTACATGGATTATTTACAAGAGGTAGGCACGATGCAGTAAGCGTAATTTGTTCAACACAGAAATATAATGTGTTGGCGCCTATCATTCGTTTAAATGCCAGTTCATTATATATTTTTAGGTTGAAAAATGCCAGTGAATTAATGAGTTTTATTGAAGAAAATAGCGCCATTGTTGACAAACAGCAATTATTAGATATGTATCATCAAGCCGTTAATTTTGCTCCATATTCTTTTTTCTACGTGAATATGAATTCAAAAGACATTAACAACATGTTTCATATCAATTTTGAACAGGCATTTCAAATTACAAATGATGAATAAAGATATTCTAATTTAATATAATATAATAATATGCTAATGAAACTATGTAGATGTGGTGGATTTTATCGTAGAGGTAATTATAATTTTCATACTAATTCTTGGATACATAAACTTTATAAGGCATTGAAAAGACGACCAACAGATGAGGAATTATTAAGATTTCAAAATAACTTTGTTGATGAAGAAGATTTAATAGATGATATGTGTAGCAATGCCTCAACAAAATTACCAGAAGATGAAATGACAGATTATGATAGTAATTAATAATATTAATGTATGTTAATATTATCAATTTAGAATAAGGAATAGCTACATAAATTTAAGGCAGGAAATTTATAATATGTTTTATCTTTTTTACATTCATTAACTTTTTCTAATTTATTTATTATTGCTTTCAATGAATTTATTTGTAGAATATCAATTCTTGACATTTCACTTATCGTATTTACATCTATATCTTTTATTACTTTAATAGCCTCTTCATCATCAATTTCTACTGGTTTTGATTTACTTGAACCCATTATATATAATATTATTTAGATTTTAATTTTTCAAAATTATATTTTTGTTTTTCTTCTCCGTCTTCTTCTTCTTCGTCTTCAGTTGGTGCTGGTATTTCTGTTGGACTTTCAGATGAAGAACTATGAACAGTAATAGGTGGAGAACTATGAACACTAACAATTTCATTAGAAGAACTACTGCTACCTTGTGCATTTCCTGCTGTTATTTGATTAACTAAATCTGCGATATTTATTGTTGTTGCAATTGCGCTATGTGATAAGTTTAATATTACATCTGCTACTGTAGCGCCGTTGTGTAGCATTATTTCTATCATTTTTGTCAGTTTGAATCTTTTTTCTTCTTCATCGCTGTCCTCCTCGTCTGGTGGTTTCTTTGGCGGTGGTTCTGGTGGTTTGTTGTTGTCAAGCATTGTAGTAAAGGCTGACACCATTGCATCGCGTTGGTTTTTCAATGTTTGTGTTACCTGTGTTCTTGTTGGCTCATTTCTTTTATATGTGTTGTGCCAAAAGTTTTTAAGCATTATTTTAAACATATTGTCTTGGTTTTCCTTTACCTTAAACGCTTCAAATGTCATATTTAATTGCTGATGTGCATCATTGTATAACTTTTCGTCAGTCTCTCTGGTTTCTGTTGCAATTGTATCTGTATTGGTTGCAATGTCAATATATTCTCTCGGTATGCCTTTTTTCATCATTTTCGGTGGTTGTATTGTTGTTGGTGTGTTTGGTTTTGTTAGGTTATGTATTGAAAAACTGTCGTCGTGATCATAATTATCATTGAACTTCTGCTTCTTTCTTTTCAGTATATTTTTAGTTAATATTATCATTATTATTATTATTATTTATATTTTTATTTCTTACCTTTACCCTTAAAACTTGCCTTGAGTTCTTCTATTCTACCTCTGCTTAAATTTGCTATCCATCCGCCATTATCAATAGTGTCTAAAATCATATCCACTAAATATTCTTTGTATGTTCTCGCCTTGCCTCTTCCCTTTTGTTTCAATTCTTCTTGTATTTCGCTTTCTTCTGGCACTTGAATTCCTCTTAAATAAAACTGAAATTTAATATCATTTACTGTTAAATTAGGGTTGTCTTTCCAGTAAGCGGGACTAATAGTATTATCTATTGTTGTTTTAAACAATGGCGTCATTGGCAATGGTGGTGGTTGTTGGGCTGTTGAACTTGATGCTCCTGTTGCTTGTTGAACTGGTGTCGCGTAAAAATTGTCATCTACTGCTCGAGGTGATAGTTCAACATCTTCTATGCGCATCGTTTGCTGGTCGTCTGCTACTGCTCTACCTGCTGGCGCTTGTCGTGGTTCTGTTGGTGCTGATTGTTTGTTTGTCACCATTCTATGAAATAGTGTCCCGCCCATCTCTCTTAAATTTGATGCCATCGCCCTGCCTACTTCTTCCGCTTTCCGCTTTGTTGCAGTTGCTATATCTTGTAATTGTGTATCTACAATTGCCTCGTGTTGTCTTGTCGTTTGTTGTGGTGTGGAAAAGTCATATTCGTCATTTACTGCATCGGCGTTTGCTTGGACTGGTGTTTCTGCATTCATTTTGTGAACTGCATAAGTATGCCCGTTTCTGCGTGCTTCTTGTTTCATCATTGCCTCTCTCATTTGTCTGTCTAATATTCTCATCTCTTGGTCTTTCAATAATTCAAAATGGTCGTTTCCATCAAAAAAACTACCCTGAGGACTTGCTTTAAAAAAGGTAGCATCTCTGTTAGGTAGTTTTCCCGTTATTAAATCATTTTCGCCTATTAAATTAGCGATTTCTTCATAGGTAGGTCGTCGTTTCAATCCAAATTTTGCATATGGATTTATTAATTCTAAACTTTGGGTTGTTGTCATATTGATATAATATTAATTAGAAAATATTGTTAATAATATTTTTGTGAAACATATTATTAATAATAAGATGTTATTGTTAATAATATTTTGTGAAAAATATTATTAATCTATATCAATATATTTTAAGTAAATATTAACTTTTTTGTATCTTCATACCATTTATTTAAATGTTCTTTTGTTGCGTGTGGTAAGTTAGGACGATATAATTCGCCCATCATTCTATCCAGCTCATTTACATAGTTTGCTCTCTTGTTTCCTTCGTCAATCTTTTTCCTTAAGGCTACTGATGCTTCTTGTGAATTTCTTAATTTCATTTGTTCATGTAGGTGTTCTAAATATTTTGTATCTTTTAGATCAAACGGACTATATTTAATTTGTGAGGATTGTAAAAATACTCTACCTTTATTTTTTAAATTATTTCGTTTGTGAAATTTATACATTATATATTTATCATAGATTTTAATTTTAATCGTAGAGCAGACTTCCGGATTCGCGCAATTCTAACACACTTTCTGAGATCATATGCACAAACACCTCGCGGACATCTTCATCAGTTGTTAGTGCTCTATTACTTCCTTTCAGTTTGAATACTAACAGACCTCCCATTTTAGTATTCTGTCCAGTAAAATTAGTGTCTGCCATTTTCTCAAATGAAATCCCAATAACGAACTTGTCTTCTCTGTAGCGTTTATATGAAATGCTAAAGGCGTCTTGATCAGGGTTCAAATAGTGTAATGTTCTTCGGAGGTAGTAGGCACTCTCGGCGAGGCTCTGGCATTCAAATTCTGGATATTTCTTGTTGTTGATTTGTAATTGCCACGTTAAGTTTAAATCTGAATTTTGAAAGCCCTTTCCTTGGTATGTCGCGCGATCAGCTCCATCTGGATCAGGACCATCAAAAATACGAGAATTAATCATAGGATTGTAAAAATAATTCCATCGCTTGTAAATGTAGTTGTCTTGTCTGTAATAATCAGTATTTTGTGGATCAGTTCCTGCTCTTGGTGAGCGATATAGTGTAATGAAACAACCATTCAATTTAGAAGCGGATTTAACAATATTCATATTAATTTCATTTCCTCCCGCGTTGAATGATTGTGTCATAGTGTGATACATAGGAAATACTAATTTCAAACTTTGACCCTCTAACAAATGTTTCACTATATTATTGTTGACCGTATTGTCCAATTGAATTACCTCGGCTCTAATGATTACGTTATTTAATTCCCACTGTGTTGAAGTATCGCCGGTTGTGAAATAGTAGCCGTATTTGTCAGTATATTTGTTGTCGATTAAATTTCCATCTGCACCACGGGTAGCAAATGGTGTAATTACTGGTACGTGCTCATCCGATACAACTGTAAATTCTAATTCAAGTGGCGCATAACGAAGCGGTAAATAATAATTGCTTTCTAACAGTCCACATACCGGTTTATGTCCTAATCTCATATAACCATTTACACCTCCGGGAATACCTGCTACTGAATGGCGAGTGTATCTTGAAGTTAAATCACCCCAATTATTATGGTCTCCTGATTTAAATGTTGCCTCGGTTGGTGCCGTTCCGGTAGTTCCTCGTTCATTATTAACATCAATGAATTCTGCTAACCCAGTAGCATAAGTATGTCGCCAGTCATCGTCCCAACGAGGATTAGCCCCACCTTCTAAATCGTCCATATCTCTGGCATCTTGACTTTTAAAGGAATTATACAATTCACAGTGCCTATTGTATTCAATAATATCCTGAACTTGTTGTCCGCCTACAGTGCATCTATAACGACTGAAGAAGGATGATAAATTACCTAACGGGCGTAAAAAATGACTTCGTGTTCCGTCTGTGTTTTGAAGATTGGCAAATAAACGAATAGAAGATAAATCAATATATGTGTTGTCTTCACCTGTTATATGAAATCTAATATTTTTGTTTCCTGAATTTGGATTATAAACATTACTACCCGATGGAAAATAATTAACGTGTCGTCGGTCTGTGATATATTGTGCTGTTTCTGGAAGTCCAAAATTTAGCGAGTTAATCATTGTAGTTTCTGATTCGGCGATTATATTATCCATTACTTATATATGATAAACTTAGATTTTATTTTTTTATTTTTATATTTTTTTTATGTGAAAGCATTGTAGTAGAATTATTTGAAGTTGTATTTTTTATAGTATTTATTAAATAATTGTTTTTTGTATCAACTATATCTTTTATAGTATCATAATCTAAATTCTTATATTGTTTATCGTATTTTGACGGTTCTTTTGTCAGTTTCTTATCTAATGGAATTTTATTTTTATTATCTTTGTTTTTAAACATTATTAATATTATATAGAAATAATATTAAGAATGCTTAAAGTTGTTCCATTGCTTGTTGGTGTCTTTTAGTCGCCAAATGTTTTTTCCGATGCCAAGGAATATAGGAAATGCCACATACTTCGCATGTTTCTTTTTGCTCTCTGATTTTTTGGTAATTTTCTCTGCTTCTTTGATTGTAGTACTCCTTATTTTGCTCATGATATTCTGCCTTTTGTTGTTTTCGGTATTCCTTGTTTGCTTCTCTATATTCTTTATCATATTCTGCTTTCTTTTCCTTGTTGTCAATTGTGTATTGTTGTTTAGTTCGTCCTTCTATTCTTGTGTTTAATGTTCCTTGTTGTCTTATGTATTCCCCTTCAATTGCTCGTAGTTGTTCAGCATTATCACAAGGTGTCTCTTTGATTAATTCGATGTAGAAATTATCAATTCCTAAATTATTCATTTTTTGATAGAGTTTATAATGTTTTTTGCATTTTCCATTTCTACAGTCCCTATGTTTCGCCATTCGCTTTGATAATGGTTGGCATGTAGCACCGATGTATACATCATCATCAACTGTATTTAATATTTTATAAATTTTTGCGTTGGAATAATCCATTATATGTTTATATACTCTTTTTTATCTTTAAATATGTTATTTTACATCATTTGGATTAAAGCCTGTGTCTATATCGGTAGTAGGATTTATTGTAGTAAGTCCATTTCCTTTCCAATTTTGATAACCGTGGTTTTCTAGCACATCTAATGAACCAATGTCGGCAGTAATCGCGGCATCGTCAAACATTGCTATTGGGTCATTCTTATTTTTAAATCTTAGGTCTCGTGGGTTTTTCTGTTGATTAATCCCTGATACAAAAGGTGATGAATAAACAGTAGTAGCATATTTGTTGCCGTGTCTGTTGTTAATTTCTTGTGCAACAGCCGAGCCGAGGGAATGGGACACAATTCTATTCACATCTGGATTTTTCCTTAATTCTTCCATTGCGTCTTTATACCTTTCGCTTAATTGAACATTATGAGTAGGAATAAAAAACAAATCTGCAATTACATCATTGACTTTGTGATTTAGTCCCGTTTTAGCACCAGTACCACCAATATATAAAGTGTTGCCTATTCTTGTTATTCCATTTATATTTGAATACGCCGCGTCTAACCCTTTAACATCATCAATTTTATTTTTATTTTGAACATTAATTTCTTCAGCATATCGTGTTTTATGTTTCATTATCTGCTTATCAAAATGTTTATTGAAACCTCCTACTTTGTCTTCCAATTTCTTTTTATGGTTAAAAAATACATCTTCTATTAAATCCTTACCTGCAGTATATGCTTTATCACTTGCTACGCCTGCCATCATTTGCGTAGGCGTCCTGCCTTCTATAGCACCTAATAATAATTGTCTTCCTATCATATATTATTCATAGATATTTTATTAAAATATCTATGAATAATTATAATTACAAAGTAATTATCAATAATAATTATATTATAAATTTCTATTGTATATTATATTTATGAGTGACAGATTAACATATAAAAAAATCTATGTTGATAGTGCCTACAGATTACCAGAAAGTAATTCTACCAGCGATTTTATTATAGAACTTGACCAAAACTTTGAAATTCCACCAAGAACAAAAATGTTCGTGACCGAGTGTTCATTCAGCACTCCGTTTTATACAACAGAGAAAGGGTTTTACGAACGCTTCTATATTATGTTGTATAATAGTTCCAATGTGTTATTGAGAAGCACTGCCGTTGATGTATCCGGTGAAATTTATTATGCCAATCAATTATCATTTAAAATACAAACGGAATTAAACACGGCATTTAATGATATTGTGCCTGACTTATTCTTAACAGTATATGGACAAAGCGAACGCAAAATGGAACTTAAATTAAATGACCCCCTAACTTACAAAATCAAAATACCTACAGATGAAGAATTAGAAACTTATGTAAATGGCGAATGGAACAGAGGACAGTTTGAATATGACAATTTAAGACCAAAATCTATTAATTATTTATTAAGTAATTATATTGCCTATGATCCTGCGTCATCTTGGTTAAGTGGATACTTTAATTTAGTTCCCTTTCAGAATATATACATAAATTGTCCTCAATTAAGCGATTATAAATATTCAGCACCTAACAATTTCAGCAGTTCAGTAATTAAAAAAGTTCAAATTAATCAACAACTTGGCGGAGTTATAACAGATTTTACAGCGCCCATATATGCAGATTTTATTGATGTAGGCGGTAAAAATATTAAGAGACTACACTTTAGAATAACAACTTCAAGAAACGAATTAATTGATTTTCACGGCGTTCCCATTTCTTTTAGCATTCTCTTTCAATTAGATAACTAAATAAACCCCTAAAAATTAATATTAATAATATTAAAAATATCAAATTAATAATATTAAACATATCAAATTAATAATATTAAATTATTAATATTTCTCAATTTGTCCATATAGACAAAATATATAAAACATATAGACAAAATATATAATATATTATATATGTCAGAAGTCGAACCTGAAATTACTAATACAATTGAAGCAGACGCACCAGTAAATGAATTACCACCAATTGAAGAAGAAGAAGCACCAAAGGCAGAACCAACAATAGAACCAACACAAGAAATAAAACCTGTAGAACCTCTTAAAAACAACTCAAAAACTCAAGCGCGTAATGAAAAGAAAATAACCTGTCCAAAATGCGCCAAAACTTTAACATTAAAATCTTACAGATACAGTCATGAACGCAATTGCCAAGGACCATTAGAAACTAAGCCTATAAAACCTAAACCAAAAGCAGTTCCGATAGCAAAACCCCAAAAGGTAGAATACAACGAAGTAGCGCACCGCGAAGAAGAGCAACGTATTCCGCAACAACAGCAACAAAATAATATAATAGCGAACACCCCACCCCCAAGAAGATCGCAACCGCAACCGCCTCCAAACCCGCTACAAAATATAGCGCAACATTACCAATTATTGCAAAATGAATACTTGAGACAGAAGCAAGAAAAGTATAATGCATTAAATAAAAATATATTTGGTTCAAGAGGAAAGAAAAGATAAAATATAATTATTATATAACCTACTATATAATAATTATGTTTTCAACATTATCACTGGACGGCTCAAACAGGATTGTAGCAAGTGAATTAGTATTAATAAATTCAACAGAACCATCAACATTAAGCAGTGTTTATGCTACAAAACAAGAATTAGCAGACACAGCAGGATCATTAGGTGGAGGTTATACAATTGAAGAAGTTGATGCTCTTATTTTAGCACAGAAAAATAAGATAGATGCCAATATTTTAGATATTACTGAATTAAACGCAACATCAACAACTATGTTTAACGAACAAGTAAATCAAAACGCAACAATTACAAGCAACTTTAATAATATAACAGCACACGGATTAACCATAACTTCAATACTACCGACTATATCAGCAAATACAATTAAACTTGATTCTAATTTTAATAACATTAGTTCAAATACACATTTAATCAGTAATTTAAATGCTACAATAACATCGCATATATCATTAATTGACACAAACATTAATAACATAACAGGACACGGAAACACAATAACAACCATTCTTACAGATATAGCAGATTTACAAGCAGGAGCGGGCGCTTCTTGGACTACAGCTGAAAAAACAACTATTCAAGCAGATGTATCAACATTATATACAAACGATACTAATTTATTCAATACTAACACTGCTTACAGTAATACATTTGCTTCAATTATATCAGATAATAATATACAAGATGTATTAATAACTCAAAATTCAAACACAATAAATAGTTTAATATCAGCAGATTTACAAAAGCTAGATAAAATAGATACTAACGCTCAATCAGTAGCAGGTGCTATTAATTTTAGCGATAATGCAACTTTACACAGTGATTTAAACATGCTTACTACTGGTTCTATAATATGTAATAAGTTTAGCTGTACCCCTTCACCAAATTTAGGACTACAAATGACTTTTCAAATGTTTAATCGTGAATTTAATATTAATAGAGATGGTAGAATGTGGATGTCAAGCTCAGGAGGCGTTTGGGAAACGCAAATCGGAGATGCTAATGTTGGTCGTGTATGGATAAAAGATCGATTCGGTTTAGGGGCAGTTGGCGTTGTTAATTATGTTTTAAATTGTGCTGGGCAAGCTCGATTTACAAGCGCTGTCCAGTTTATAGGAACAGACAGTGCAATAAGTCTTAACAATGGTTCATATTTAAATTTTAATAATAATGGTTCAATACGAAGATATACACCAGATGCTACAGAAGGTTTATATATGGCGCATAATAATTTTGTTGCTGTTAGTGTTGGCGATATTACTAATTCTTCTAATCAATATTTTATGTGCGATGGTGCTGTATCAAAAACCATATTCAATAAACCAGTTGATGTATTAGGTGATGTATATACAAATGGCGATTTAACAATGGTTTCTGGTAAAAAGATTGAAGTCAATCAAGTTCAGTCAGTATCAGGAAATACTTTATTATTACAAAATTCACCGAGTGGCAATGTTCAATTTGGCAACACATCAAAACTAATAATTGATAATGCTGAAATGTATGTCGATACAAATGATTTAATAATTAGGAATAGCAACACTTCAAACTCTATTAATTTGGTTGTTGGATTATCTACAACATATGCTGATAATAAAATTATTTTGAATAGTGGAAGCAATAGCGAATTGCGAGGCGATTGGACTATTGACGGCGATATGACTTTTGGAATTGCTCATAAAATCAATTTGAGACATTTAAATAGTGATGCTGTTTTAAGATTAGAAGCATCAACAACTATTGATAGTTATATTGATGGCACTAAATATTTACAATTGGATGATACTCAATTTTCATCATTTAACGGATTTAATTTAAGTAGCGATAAGAGACTGAAAGATAATATAGAAGATGTAGAAGATGATACTGTAAATATGGTAAAAAACATTAAGATTAAAACATTTGTTAAGAATCAAAAAACCAGAAAAACTGAATTAGGATGGATTGCTCAAGATGTTCAACAATACACAAATCCGAAATATAATATTGTAAATGATTCGGGAGAATACTTAACGATGTGTTATGATCGTATGGCTTGTATTAGTTGGGATGCTTTATCAAAACTAATCGATCGTGTAGAGTATTTGGAAAATGAAGTTTTTAAAAAGAAAAAGAAAAAAGACAAGTCAAAATAATATAATATGATCCAAGACATGGAGAAACGATTTAGAATTAAAATTATTAAAAAATGATTAATTTAATCATAATCAATGATTAAATAAACCAATTATTCTACACCACTCGGCATTTTCAGCCCGTAATCTTCAAATTTGTATTTTCTCGGGAAGCCAGTTTTTTGTTTTGGTTTTTGTTCTTCGGGTGCCATTTCAATGCCACTCTCTTTAATCATTTTATCTAATCTTTTTCTATGTGCGGTGTTTAGAGCATTTTGCCTTTTTTTGGCCTTGTATGCTTCATCGTCTCTGACTTTATAATAATAGAGTCGGTTGTAATACGCCAGCATTGTTTTTATTTCTTCCAGTGTCAAGTCGTCGGGGTGTTTGTCTGTGATCATTACTATAATATTATATGTAACATTTCTTTAAGACATTTTATAGGAAATTAATTTAAATATGAATTCTTCCCTAAATTACACCTAAAGAAAAAATAATATTAATAATTAATATCTAAAATATATTATGTCATTGTCAAAAACTATAAGAAATAACATCAGGTCATTAAATTCAAGAATTGATAGGTTAGCAGGCGATACCAAGGAAAAAGCCACCGAATTGAGAGATCTATATGAACAGCGAAAAATTGCACAGTTTAGCACCGCATCAACTATTATTGACGGGTTTATCAATGCAACCACCCCAAAGGAAAAAAAGAAATGGGACAAAAAATACGACGATGTGATCCAAAACAACCGTATAAATCTACCGTTGAATGTTAGGATGAAACGAAGCACTGTAACTAACATTGTAAAGCAGTCTAAGGCGAACGATGAGTCATGGACATTAGACGTCATGCTTTACCGCGAAGGTGTTAGGGAAGGTGACAACAAAAAGCCGGCTTTCACATACAAAACAGAATACGGAGAACTCAAATATTACCCCATAACAAAGGACGGTAAGGAGAGAACATACACCGTTAACGCCAGCACAAATATAGACGAGTATGTAGGCAAACGAATTGTAAAAACCAAGGATTATGATCTATTCAGAAAGTTCATTGTAACACTTGCCCAAGATCCAGAATTTGAAACAATGCTAAATATTATGGGTGGGTATGTTGGCGTTGATCAGAAAAAAACAATCGAGATCAACAAGAAGAAGAGGTTAACCAAGAAGACTAACGCTGTGGCTTACAACGTAGAGACGGGGTATATTGGCGCCTTGAAGATCTTGAGGGCCAGAAAGGTGGAAGGTGGACAGCCTAGTAATCCACGACAAGCCAACCTGAGAAGATCGGAAAACATCAGTATGTATAATACTTACATGTATACCGAATTGGATACATCGAAAGAAACATTTATGGAAGCAATCCAGAAAGGTAATTATGTAGACAATCAATGTTGGTTGAATACACTCACAGATTATTATAAAGATACCCTAATGAACAACAAGAAGAAAGAACCAATGTCGCGAGGGATGATACTAAAACTAATAAATAAAACAGAACAGGAATTCACAGAGTCGGGGGCGTCAATTGATGACATGATCCCGGTATTTATAAAATACAGAATGCGTGTGAGAATAATAGACCAACTGGGCAAAATCATTTATTCTTATTCACCAGAGATGTTTGACCGCAACATCAGAGCCTTTTATGCAATGGTCAAAAATAATCATATCTACACACTGAATAATAATATTAAAAGATTGGAACAAAAACAAAATACTGATGATGCATTTGTAGTAAAGGCACGGCCCGACTATCATATAAGTGATAGAGAGAAGCCATCGATTTGCAAAATGTTTTCTACTATTGATGACATTTTTGAAATGGTTAAGGCAACAATTGCAAACAGAACCGACAAACAGGAAAAGAACTTTTTAGATTTAGTTCATAGAGAGAATGATCTAAATAAATTATTTTGCGATTTCAAAAATATCGGGTATGAATGCAAGATTGTTCACAAAGCAGGGACTATTTCAGAATTGAGGGCGGACTTCAATAATGTATATCTAAATATTAGGTCACAGTGTCTGATAGACGACCAGATCAATAGTGACATCACAGTAGACAGAGAAACGGTTTACAACAATATGACTGAAGCGATGTTTACATTCAAAAAGAAATTATTCAATCCAAATCACAAGTCTTATTATAGTCCTACCGATATACAAGTTTTAAATAATTATAGAACCATCGTCCCACAAGGCGAGTTATTCAAGGGCTTGGATAAATTGGATGTTCCAAAACAGGAGATCGACATGAACAAAGCGTTTACAGATGCATTTAATACGATTACCAGAATGGAGTTTTTAATCAGTTTGATAATTGGAAAGCTTATAATAGTAAATGTAAGATCAAGGATGTAAATATATATTTGGTAAAAGCAGAACTGACACATCGCAATCTGTTTTTTAATAATGATACTAATATAGTTTATGGTATGTTTCTTAAGCATTTTATGCCACTTGTTGCATCTGGCGAGTTGTCCATTACTCACTACAAACAGCCACATTTCATCCACAAGGTAGATAATAAAATGTTGGTTGAGGAACTCTGGGGAAAGCGAATAAGCGAAAATATTGAAGAAGACAAGGCAATTAAAAAAATAATAGCCAACTCGATTTTTGGCTTGTTGGAAAAAAGTAAGAACAGTAGTCAGAGATCATTCGTTTTTAATGATCTCAATGAGGCGATCAGCCTTCAAGCAGATGCAGGGGGGAAGTTAAACATGATGAGCAGGAATACTGCCAAGTGGGTTGAGGAATATGATGATAATGGCATGTGGTGCCGTGATAGAGAAGTATCTGAACAAAACGACAATTTATATTATATTCTGAATGTGGTTGATAGGTGCGAGTTGTCCAATGGGTTTCGTTTTATTAAAGAAATGCTATTGCAGTATCATAATTTCAAAATGCAATGCGCATATCAAAAATTGACAGAGAACAATGTTAAGGTATTGAGTGTCAAATGCGACGCTTTTGTCGTGGACTGTTCGGGTTTTAATAAGTTTGGTTTGAGAAAGACTCAGCAGTTGCTAGATTTTCACGATGGGATCGGTGGGTGGAAATTAGCCAAGACTCACGATGAGATCCATCATACAGGAAAGCAGTTGTATGAACAGAAGAAGTGTGAATATGTTGATATCCCGATTGTCAAAAGTAAGAGAGTTAACATCATTAATGAGTATGATGAAAATGAATTGGTTGAACTTGTTGAGAAATATAGGTGCTTGATGATTAAGGCTAAATTCGCAGGAGCGGGGAAGTCCACCATCTGCAAGAACATGGAGAGACTCAAGGGTTATAAAGTGTTGTTCGTGGTTCCTACCAATAATCTGGGTTTGGAGTGCGAAGTGGAAAGCGTCACTGTAAATAAATTCTTCAGTATAGCAGTCAATGACGAGAAGCTAGATAAATACGATCATTCGATGTTTGATGTCATTGTGTTTGATGAGATTTGTTTTAATAATACCTTTGTATTGGCAAAAACTAAGGGCTTTGTAGAGCAACATAGGGCTAATAAAATCATATTAGCTACTGGTGACGCCAAGCAATTGAGCCCTATAAAAGCACTGACTAACACTAAGAAACACGAGATTTATATGAATGAATGTATTGATAGCATTTTTCCTCATCATTTGTTTTTGGAAGAGTGCAAGCGATTGAAGACTCAGGAGGACAAGGATAAACTTAAAAGCATTTATGCCGACATCTTTGAGCATGAATTGTCTCTACATGATGTCATCAATAAGTATTTTAAATATACTGATGACATCACAGGAACAGAAAGCAATGTCGCATATTTAAATAACACTTGTAGAGAGGTTTCAAGGCAGATCAGGAAACGACAGGGCAAACAAAATGAGTTTGAAGTCGGCGAGATCATGATATGCAGAGAGTATAGGAAGACAAAAACCTATAAGTTAAATGTGAATTTTAGGTATGAGATAATTAATATTTCCGATCCTTGGATTACCATTGCTAATATCAAAACACGAGAAGAGATTACATTACATATTGGTATCTTGAGAAGTCATTTTATCTTTGCCTTCTGTTATACTTGTCATTCTGTTCAGGGGTGTTCCATTGATGACGATGTCACCATTTTTGATTGGAACCATCATCTGATAACTCGCGAGTGGCTTTGGACGGGAATCACTCGGGCAAGGGATTTAAACAGAGTAAAATTTTACAAATACAGTAGTGATTTAAATGAAGAGTTTAACGCAAAATGCATTATGAATTATTTTGATAGAAAGGTGTTAGCATACAAGGAACAGGATAGGAAAAACAAATTTGAGATCCCAAAAGACAATTATGTGGATGCCGAATGGTTGAAGGACAATGTCAACGGAAAGTGTGCAAATTGTGGCTGTGGTTTCGTGTTGTCAATGGATTCTGGTAATATAAATTCTAATCTGACTTGTCAAAGGTTATGTAATGATCTTCCCCATACAAAGGATAATGTCATTGCCTTCTGTGCTTCTTGTAATAGATGCTTCAGTGATAAAATAACATATTGATATTTATTTTATAGTGTTATATATATGAGTGAAAAAGACAAGATAATCAGTGAGGTCTACTACGATCAGGCTGGGTTTGGTAGCATCGCCACCACTTACAAAGATGCAAAAAAGAAAGATGCATCCATAACAATGCAAGATGTCAAGGAGTGGTTTCAAGAGAACGTGGAACGGAAAAAACAACTGTCTGGATACAATTCGTTTATTGCCCCTGATATCAACTTTGAATATCAATTGGATCTGTTTTTTATATCAAAAAATGATTTAGATAATCAAAAATATAGGATAGGCTTATTGCTTATTGATGTATTTTCCCGCAAAGCCGTGGTGGTGCCTATTGCATCCAAGCAACCTGCCGACATCACGGCTGGGATCATGGAGGCATTAAACAAAATGGGAGGGAAACCCAAATTAATTTATTCGGATGACGAGGGGAGTCTCAATACCCAAGATCTTGTTGATTTTTTCAAGGACGAAGGGATCCAAAACTATAAAACACGAGGGCACCCCCATTTCGCCGAGCGTTTCATTCGCACGTTCAAGGACATGCTTTTCAAGAGGGTTGATGCAGACGAGAAAAAGGGAAAGGTTAATATACAATGGGTTGATTATATCCCCGAGATCATGCTGACATACAACAGTAAAATGGTTCATTCTGCCCACGATATGACTCCAAACGATGCCCACAAAAAGGGAAACCATCTTGAGGTCAAGATGAAGCTTGAGATGAACAGAATCAAAACCCGTAAATATCCCCCTGTTAGGGTTGGTGATGAGGTCAAAATATACCGCAAAAAAGGGATTTCCGAGAAAGAAAGAACGAGCTCATGGAGCAGTGTCAAATACAAGGTTTCAAGGGTTGAAAAAAAACTTGGTCAAGATTATTATTCTGTTGAAGGGATGAACCGCCCCTACTTGAGGTCAGAGATTCTGAAGGTTTGAAAAAATAATATCTAAACGGTTCTAATAGCTGATGAATCTATTAGAACTGTTTAGTGGGACAGGGTCGGTCGGTCGCATCGCCCGTGATCTGGGGTTCAATGTCATTTCACTGGATTTGAAGGGTGCTGACATAAACCAAGATATTTTACATTGGGATTACAAACAGTTTGATCAGAAACACTTTGATGTTATTTGGAGTTCGCCCCCGCGCACTGAATACAGTAGAGCCAAGACAACAGGGAACCGCAAAGTAGACTATGCAAATTCCATTGTTTTGAAGACCCTTGAGATCATTGAGTATTTTAAGCCCCGTTATTGGTTTATTGGAAAGGGCAATGACATTGAGATGTAGATATGCCTGACCCAGCATCACCCTAGCGCAAGGGGTATCTTGGAAAAATCAACCTTGATTTTTCAGGAAAATCAACCCTGATTCTCAGAAACTAGCTCTCAATTCAGTGGAGATGAGGGTTCCCTAAATCAACACTGATTTTTTCATGGTTTCCCTATCATGCTGAGCGCTCAAGGTGGTTCTGACATTGCATGAACAAGTCAAACCCACACACACGTCGTGCGTGGAAGCATCGGCTGAGAGATGAAAAAGCACGGAAGACTTCTATGACGAGGATGAGGAATTTAGCGATAATGAAAGCACGGCTAGCTATTATTGAGATGAATGTTTCAGTTCTTGATTATACTTGGTTACAACATATAAGATCTTATATGTTGTAATTTTAGTTTAATTTTCCCGTATAAGCCGTGGGGGTGCTTTCCTACATAGGCCTTTCCCATCCGCATTTTGCCATCCATATTTTACTGGGATTATTTTCAAGATTTGGGTTAACGGTTTTAATTCTCCCTTTTCCATTGGTTAACCACTTTTCGGGGCGAACATAGGGTTCTTTTTTAGACTGTTCGTATTTGTTGGAAATGGGAAAGGGTCTCAGGTTGGATCAAGGGAGAAATTATTGAGATCTTGGGGTTGCGATCTTGGGAATGGAAAAATGTTGGTATGTAGCTTGGATTTTTTTGGTGGGATTTGTTGAGGTGGTATGTAGTTATGATTGTTGTTATTGAATGAGTGTAAGGGTGATGTTGAGATGGGGTAAGAAATGAAGAGGGGTGTGTGAATATGTGTTTTTTGGTGTTGGATTGGTTGGGTGATTGAATTTGAATGTTGAAAATAGGTTGTTTTAGTGGGTGTATTTGAATTGTGCCCAAAAGTGTGGGGGGGACCCTATGACCGGATGGCAAAATGCGGACGGGAGAGGCCACCACTAACTCTTTTGGGGGTGGTGAAACTATAACCCCACAAGGAAAGCCCTCTTGTTGGGGTGCCCCAAAAGGAAAGCCCGACCTTTTCTTGGGTGATGTGTTTTTGACTCCAAAAGGACTTCGCCAACCCCGCGGAAATTTTGGGCGAGGCGTCGGCTTCCACAGGAAAATTCGCCCCCGTCTCGCCTCGCGCCGCGGACGGCTCAGCGAACCCGGCCGAAGCGGATTCGAGCCGAGAACGTCCAAAACCATGGCGGCAGTTCAGGCGCGAGACGAAAAAAAAATCCCACGGGGCCAAGAAATGCCGTGGGGCACAAGGGGTGGGGTGTTAAAAAGGCTGCAGGGAGCGGATTCTTTTTGTTTTTTTGGGTCGAGTTTTGGCGGATTTGGGGAGGTTTGTCGGCTCTTCAAATCGGTTTTTCTCGTTTCGGTTTTTGGTGGCAGTCCATGTGTATGTTTTTGGTTGGGTCCAAGACGTGAGCATCCTTTCTTGGCCTGCTTCCAAGGATGGAAGCGGACAAGGGTCCCTAGAGTCTGGTAGTCTTGTCCACTTTGGCCGGAAGGAGGGTGTCCTCTTTGTTTCAAGGAGTTCCCCAACATGAAGCCCAGAGTCTGGAGTCAAGAGGTGCCCATTTCCGTAAGTCTTTCATTTGTTTCCCTGGAGGGAGGGTCCCTATATTTCCTTTTTGGGGTGGTTTTAAACATCACCTTTTTGGGCCATGAAAGGCGAGTGTTTTTCTTGGTGGGGGTGATGTTTTACAGGGAAATATAGAGAGCCCTGTTGCGTCCGTTCGTTGATCTTGACCCAGTTTCAGATCCCTGAAACTTGGTGCAGCCTCTGGCCAACCAGAAAAACCGGGATTGCAGGCCATTCCAGAGAAGCACGTTCCGGCCGTGGAGGTGTCTTGGAAGACCGGAATCGCCAGAGGATGGATTTGAAGACGGACGGTTTCAGCTGGGAATTTCAAGGTGCAACATAGTGTCCACCTCATAGTTAGAACACCCCCACCCCCCCCAAAATCGTGGGAGGGGTTTCTGGACACTTTTCCTGCAGATTCCAGGAGATTCCTCACATGGCTGTATTCAATGATTTTCTTGACTACAGCGGTTTAAGGGAAGGTTCAAATATTTGAGGTTTTGATTTTGGCTGATCTGCGGGGGTTTCTGAATATGGGCGTCTTTTCTTCGGATCCCTGAATCGCGGCTTTATGGTTTGCTGCGTTATCGTTGCCACTTGGTTGGATGTTTTTCAAGGGTCTTGATACCACCAGGGCTTATGTCCCAATGGGTGTTTTAAGAAACGGCAGAAACACTGCAAACTTTGCCACACCTGGAGTCGGTTTGCTGAACGAGAGCTCTGACCGTTTCGAGCCCGCGCTGCACGTATCCGTTTTCCCGGGGCCTGTCGCAAAACAAATGAACAAAGACAAGGTGACCCTGCTGTGGATGGACAAAATCCATTTCGCACCACCCAAGCGATCCTGAAATGATTCAACAAGCACTGGGTTGAACAGTGGTGCAGGATTTCGTGCATCAGTACCTTGCCTCAACCAAGCTGCTCAACCAGTTTTGGGTTTACTCTAAGTTGAGCCCCTGAGGGCCAAGAGGAGTCCCCTTGAAATCTCATTGGTTCCGTGTCATGGGTGTTTTCTGGGCTGATTAAGTAGGGGAGTAAGAGGTAACTCTGCAGATCTCGCCCGAGCCTTAAGCCTTTCCGACTCAACTGGTAACCTCTGCCGGATGTGTTGTGGTCTTTCGGGTCGGACTGACCATGAACATGGGTATGGGTCAAAGTTAAGCCACCATTGGACCGCAGGTTTTAATCCATGTTTCCACTTTCCGGGGTTTCATTTTGGCTACCTATTCTTGACCCACAGCCACAATGTCTACCTTACAACACAATGCCATAATGCCTGTGGGCCATGCTTTTCAAGGCCAGTAGGGACCCCGCGTTGGCGTCACACAGGGAATCCCCTCAGTCCGGAGCCCATAGAATTCTTTGATTTTTCCCTCGAAGCTGAGTGGTCAACCCAATGATCAGCAACCCAAGTGGTCAAGAACATGCTGAACATGGCTGCAAAACATCATTGGAACCTTCATGGTCTGGATGTAGGGTTTTGGACCTAAGGCCTTTGTTATAGTCCCAAGATTCTCGTTTGGAAACTGGTCAGATGACGCTTCAGAAAAACCCTCCATTCTTTGGGAACCCCTTTGTTGACATATGGATATGGGCATGGGGTCAAAAATACTTACCACCAGGGACCGCAGTTTTTAGTGCATGCTTCCTTCCATTTACCGCTGCTCCATTTTGGGTGCCGATTTTTGACCCACAGCCGCATATCAGGTAATCCTTGATTGCTGGTTTGGATTGTGAGGGGTTTGGCGCCTTGTGCTGGGTAAATGGTACCCTCAAAAAAGACAACCAGGGTGTGATTTTTTGGCCCACAGTCACATGTCAGGTAGATTGCAAGGGGTTCCACGACTTTGTTCTGGGTAAATGGCACCCTCAAAAGAAAGCCAACCCTTGCCCAAATGGAGGCTGAGACTCTGAGGCGGCCTCCACCGACGACAGCGACAGCGATTTGCCGGAGCTCTATGACGCCACCAGCGACAGCGGCAGCGATCAGGTGCAGGCCGGCTCAGACTTTGGGAATGCTTATCCTCTCTCTCTCTCTCTCTCTATATATATATATATATAATGTTTTTGTGTGGGAAGAGGGGGGGGGGGGGGGTGGACTTTTTTGAGGTTGTTTGAAAGGGAAGCGAAAGGGAAACCAATATCCACTTCGGGGTTGCCCCGTTTTTGGACCCAGGATGGGAGCTTTTTTTTGTTCCGAACCCCCTTAATTTGAAGAGAATATGGGGAATCAGCCCTTCGAACTTGAGGCAAATGGCTCGGTCGCTCGGTCCTTACTGGGGGAAGTGGGATAGCCACTCTGTCTAGGAAGCGAAAACTGGGCAGGTCATTTTGGAACAACCACGGAATTGGTTGCCTGGAATTCCGAACGAGCCTACCAAGTCTTGGTGGCAAGCCTGGTGTCGACACTTGGCCACCTTTTCAGGGTCTTACTTACACATTTTGACGTCTCCGTGTCCGACAGCTGAGGCGCATGGGGCTGTCAAAACTACGGACCGTTTATATCCCCTGAGCAGCACAAGGCGGCGGCAGAACCAGCCACAATTTTTGACCTTCACATGGGTATTTCTGGAGATAGTGCTCCCATTGTTTGGTTTCCTTTTGGTTTCCCTTCAAACAAGAAACCAGGGGGGCAACATTTTGCTGCTGCTCAGTAGGGAATGACACAGGGTTTGGGAATCAACCTAGGGATTCCCTTACGGGAAAGCACAAGGGATTGGTTTTCGGGGTCATTCCATTCCTCATTCCTTGCTGGGTACCAGCAACAAAACACATTTTGAGACCCTCCCATCGGCTATTGACAACCCAGAGTCCCAACAAAATTCACCGAGAGACGACGCACAGGCACAGGCCTTCCCGGAGAAGGAGGTGGAAGCCAAGGAGGAGCATTGGGGAGGGAAAAAGGGGAGAGTTCGTGTTGAAAATGGACCCAAGAAATGATCTTCCATTTGCATATGTTTAATTTTCGCCGGTTGGTTTTCAATTAAATCTATCACCGGGGATTCCCCGAAACCAAGTATCCGTGCTCAGGGCAACCATCTTGACCCTAAGCCAAGGTTTGGCCCCTCGCAACGAGAGCCCAACAGGCAGCAATTTCCTTCCCAAACCTCCAAGAGTTTGCTGCACTTCCATTTGGACACCTGACAAGAGACAGGGGGGTCTCGGCACCCGAGGCATCGCCGACGCTTGATTTAGGGCAGATATGCAAAAACATGTTTTCCTTTCCAACTGGCAGTTTTGTGTTTGTTATTCCCGGCCAGGTTGCTTTGTTGCATTTTTTCTGACCAGTGTAAAGTCACTCGTCACTCTCTCCGTTTTTTTGTTGGCCCGATCTTTTTTTTGATTTTCCCTCCAACTTTTGTGTCCCTGGGCCGAATCGCTCCTCGGCCGCAGGTGCAGGAGCTGCTGCGGCGCTACGTGGCCAAGTTCGGCGAGTCGCGGGATGGGGAGGTCCAAGGCACGCGCTTCGAGCCGGCCAGATCTGACGGGCATGGATTCTAGCTGGAGGAGGTTGAGCCAAAAGTCCAAAAGGGGCAAACGTGCTCTGAACAAATCCGTTCGGATGACACACACGCATATGTATACATATATATATATGTATACATATGTGTATATATATATATATAGAGGTGAGGGGTGAAAAAAGCGTGCAAGCCTGGGTTGATTGTGCCGTGGATAGTCTGGTGTCTTAGGCTGCCACCTTCTGCGATACCCTTGGGGAATCCCCCGGAACCATGCAGTCTCATGCAATCTTTTTCGCGTGGTTTCACTTGGAAGTATAAATTTCCCTGACGAGAGTTGATTCCTACCCTGGTAGGAACCCCCAGGCCTTGTCTGAAGAGTGAGTTGATGGGCCCCGGTCCCCTGCCGCCGAGGTCTTCGGGCATGGTGTCTTGGAGTTTCCTTTCCTCAAAAACTTCACCCTTAGAAAGGTGGCTTGAAGTTTGAAGCATCGCTGGGCCAACTTGAAGTGCGTTTCCTTTGGTTTGCTGGGGAAATAGGGACGAACACTATCAACACCCGAAGAGTACATGAAGGAAAGTAGGGGGCAGCCCCTGCCAGAAATAGATGTGGATATCCTCTGACACGGTTTTGTTTAGACTCCTTTGCCATATTTGTCCTCATGTTTCCATTTCAGAAGGATCAGATATGCTTCATCGGGACTGAATTATTCGCTTGTGGGGGTGTTGCAAAATGGCCTCAGAAATGGCTTCAGGCTTGGTTTCCCTTTCAAGCAGCCCCCAACAAGGGTACCCTCAATGACCGCTCCGGAAATTGTTGGCCGAGTCGAGGGAGCGGGGACCCCATTTTGGGTCGGGATTTGGAGGTTGTGGCGGGTGTGTCCAACATGGCTGCGGTTTCCGATTAAAACCACCAAGCAAGGGGATACCCTGGAAAGAATATGTCACCCCCTGGTGAGGGAAGGTTTTTTGTCTCTTGTTTGTGTGTGGGTTTTCTCGCCGGGACAGAAACAACAGGTCTTTCATTCCATCCCAACTTCCCAACTGGTGCGTTTTGAGGAAGGCCGAGGTCCCCGGATCGGTGAACATGTCTCGAAAGTGCTGGGGACGCGTCGCAAAAAAGCCGAGGAGAGATGTTCTGTTGAGAAGTGGTCGAAATTCTTGGCCCTTGATTTCCTTGGCACGCCATGAACCAAACAGCACGGGCTCCAAAAAAACGTCGGGGGGGCGGGGGTCACAGGTTTGATCTCCGCGGCAGCGCAGGCTACAATCGCAGGGCCTTCCCTTGGTATAGCGGGGAGAGCTTCAATGAGAAGGGGGAGATTGACATCAGGGAGATTCAGGCGCCGGAAGTCCGTCTGGGTGTGTCTCTTCTACCCTTTTCGGTTGGTGATGATGCTGCAAGAAGTTTTTTTGCCCCATTTTTTGGCGCAGCTTATAAGCAACCCTACGAGGAGACCATTTTGATATTTGTTTCCCCGACAACCAACCCCGAGCCAAGACAAAACCGCACGAACCTTCCACCTCAGAAGACAACCCAATAGGACGGTTATTTTTTCCTCCCCCCTCCCCCAGGGATGGGGGGGGGGTTCCACGAAAAAACGGCACACCCTCATGGGCACCCCAGATCGTAGAACCCATCCGATGTTTGGGCGGGTGTCGGGCCCCGCAAAAGTGAAGGATTCCCAGTAAGACAAAGCACCCCCTACTGTGGATGGACGAAATCCTGCACCTCAGAAACCCTGGAATGATGATTCTCCTCTAAATACCAACAAACGGTGTTTCCCATGGCTTCAAAGTGGTGCAGGATTTCGTCCGTCCAGAGTATGAATCACCAGAACTTTATCGTTCGGCCTGAAGCCTGAAGCCTGAGCGCCGGGAGGTGATGGGCTTGACCCGGCCCGCCTATGGCCAGATTTTCCTTTTTAGTCTCCCTTTAAACTGGGGCAACTATTTCCCCGGTTTCTGGGGGTTATCAAAGTCAGACAATGGGGTTAGCGAAGGACACGTCACCGGCCCCTCATGGTTCAAATATGTCGCTATCACTCACTGGCCACATCCAAAGCTTAGGCCTGTGCGGCCTGGACCCTTTACCTTTCCAACGTGGGTTCCCACTTTGGGTTGACACAGCGGTCCACGTCAAGACTACCCAGTCTTGACTGGTGGCGGATTTTGGTATGGCGTCACCCATGACTCGCCCTGTGAGCCAGCATGGATGTTGGCGGGGTGAAACATCAGAGCGCGGGCTGTGAGGAGGGATTGTGCCTGTGTATGTATATATATATATCTCCACAAATTAAATAAGTAAATAATACATACATACATACATACATACATACATACATTCATTCATACATACATACATACATAAATAAATACACAAATCAATAAATAAATACATAAAAAACAATAAAAACAAACATATAAATAAATAAATAAATAAATAAATAAATAAATAAATAAATAAATAAATAAATAAATAAATAAATAGATAAATAAATAAATAAATAAATAAAACATACATTAAATAAATAAATAAATAAATAAATAAGTAAATAAATATATAAATGAATAAGTAAATAAATAAATAAATACATATATAAATACATATCAGAAATGGCAATGTTACCGACGATATGGGCATGAATTTTAATGTGAACCTACAAAGTGTTGGCGACCAGCAGTCCGCACCCGCATGATGTCCAACCGTTTCGGGTCCCAAATGAGAATTCATACCAATGAGTTGTATATATATATATATACACATGCAAATACACATATAGATATATATATATATATATACATATGGTACCCCCCCCAAAAAAGGCCCAGGTTTTGTGAGAAAACACTGGTATTTACAGTGCTTTGTCACCAGAACCTGCATCTGCCAGAACACACACTTTTCAGGCCCACTGTCTGCATCTGTCAAAAGCCTCTCATTTGGCAGCCAATGCTGCAACCAAGCACTATGATTGCCTAAGGGCATCTCTTCAAGGAAGCGCTTTGGAAACCGAAAAACATAAAACAAAATGCTGAAAACAACAAAAACAACTGAAAAAGAGCAAACCAAGGATTCAGGGGGACACGGGCCTCCCACAGGCATGTCCCCCTGCATGCTTTTCAGTTTTTTTTCCTCCTTCAGTTTTTTTTTCAGTTTTTTTTTCTTCAGTTTTCTCAGTTTTCCCCTAGTATTCACCTTTACTACTCCCCTAGTATTGTCTGAGTGTTCCCCTAGTATTGCCCTGGTGAAGTAGCCAGGAAACCTGAGAAGTCAGATAAATTGAGCTTGAGAGTATACCCCTCGTATTCCCTCAGCATTCCCGTAGCATTCCCCTAGTATGCTCCTTTAGTATTCCCCTAGTCTTCCTTGAGTATTTCCCTAGTATTGCCCTAGTATTCCTTTAGTATTCTCTTCATATGCCCCGAGTATTTCCTAGTAAGGGAAGGGGAATACTAGGGGAATACCTTCAGCATTGCCCCAGTATTCCTTAAATATTATCTTGGTATACCCCTAGTATTCCCTCAGAATTCCACTAGTATTCTCCTAGTGTTCACCTTTAATATTGCCCTAGTATTCCCTGAGTATTTCTTTAGTATTGCCCATGATTGCCCGAGTAGTCCCCTATTATTGCCCTAGTATTCAGTTAATTTAGTAGTCTCTTGGTATACCCCTAGTATATCCTCACTACACCCTAGTAAAGGGATGGAATTACTAGTGGAATACCTTTAGTATTGCCCTGGTATTCCTTAAGTATTCTCTTGGTATACCCCTAGTATTCTCTCAGTATTCTCCTAGAATTCTTCCAGTATTCGCCTTTAGTATTCCCCTAGTACTTCCATAGTAGTGCCCTAGCATTGTTGAGCTTGAGAGTATACCCCTAGTATTCCCTCGGTATTCCCACGTATTATCCTAGTATTCACCTTTAATATTGCCTTAGTATTCCCTGAGTATGTACCTAGTGTTGCCCTTGTATTCCCGTAGTATTGTTTTAGTATTCCTTTAGTATTCTCTTGGTATACCCCTGTGTTTCCTCACTACTTCCCTAGTGTTCCCCAAATATTTCACTAGTAAAGGAATGTACATATTAGGGGAACTCCTTCAGTATTATCTGACTAACTAGGCAGCTAAATAGATAACTATTTGATTAGCCAATTAACTAGCTAACTGGCTTCAGAGCTAATTCATTACAACTATTTAACTGACTATAGCTGACTTGCTGACTGTTTGTTTGACTAACTAATTGAACTTGCCAACATTTACTGCTTGAACTTGAAAAATGTGCGTTTCGCAGAGGCGAAAATACACATGTTTCTCAAAAGTATCATTTTTTCCAGTGATTTTGGCAATGGTCCAGGTTCAAAACCTGGGTTTTGGAGGGGGGGTAGCATATATTTATTTATATGTACATAGCCCACACCAAGTGACCAACTGGAGGTCGGTGGCCAGACGCGTGACTGGAACAAGGGTGGTTTGTCCCCAGATAGCTGTTTTGGGGGGTGACGGTGCGTGCGCATTTTTGCATCTTGACAGTAGGATGCAGCGGGGCATGCAGCTGAGGTGGTGGTTTGGGATTCTGTTTGGGGCTGTTTGGGCTGCTCTTCAGGGTGATGGTATCACGGCTGATTTGCTGGGGGGGGTTTCGGGGGGGGGGGGGGTGATTTGGAGGTGCTGGTGTGCAAGCACTGCTATTCGGGGTCTATGCTGGTGTAATGTTTGCATTCGCAAGCCCCAAAAAGGGTCCCAGAAGAATCCACCCCAGTTTATGAATAGGGTGGTGTTGCTGGGTTCCGTGGGGATTCAGACCATTCTTGGAGGGGAACACCCGCATATTAATAAACTGGAGTTGATGAATCTGGGGTCAACATTCCCCAGCCTCAAACAAACACCAATTCACATGGGGATTTCCCAAAAACTGCTTGCAGCCTCAAACATATTTCATCAACTTATTAAATATCATTCTTTAAAAATAAATAAATACATATAATATAAATCAGTTAAAGTCCGCAAGCTCGAAACCTCAGCAAGACCAAGAATCCGCCGAGCGACCTCAAACCCTCGCACCCACGTCGCTCGTCTGCGACCCGGTCTAGGCAGTGCTGAGCAAGCCTAAGACGGAGAAGCGTCAGGCCGGGTCAATGTTTCCTTTCCGCGCGCGAAGGGAAGACGCCGGGGAAGAGTCAACAATTCATTTTGTCGAACAAAATGCGGGAGTTGGTTCCAATAATCAAAATTGCGCTGCTGCAAATAGCATTTAGATCTTTTGTTTCACGCACTGTAAAAACACTTACCAAAACTGCAAAGCTGTTGATACTTTTGGCCGTGGTACATGGGCCACTCAATTAACCCGGCCCCTTACGCTTTCCCTTCGCTTTAACCTACCACCTGGGGGGGCGACTTTGCGCATCCTCCCGGTTTCAAAGCAAAACCACGCAAGACTGGTAGCCGCCTCTAGGGGCGAGACTCAACGGGTTGACACTCTTGGTCGCGGGGTCCGGATTTCATTGCCCGCGATGGACAAATTCTGTGGACGGTTGCGAGATCCGTTTCGCACCTAAGAACCACGGGAATGCTTCCCCAACGTAAATACCAAGAAACCATGGGTTTCCCTTGGTTCAAAGTGGTGCCTAAGCGGACTTCACTCCACCCAAAGTACAGAGGGAATGTTCGGGTTGCCAGATAGGAACCCTTTGGGCCAAGTTTTCTCAGGTTCAGGTTCAGGAGTCTCAGGAGAGGACATTTCTGGGAGGTGATGCACCGGAATTTTCTTATGGGCGTGGGAATTGGGCGATGCAATACCTGAAACACCCCCCGTTCTATTTATTTCATGCCCTGAAAGTACATGTCTGTTTGAGGGGAATCTGACAAAGATCAGTGGCTGAGTACTCAGTGAGATGAGTTCTTGATCGAGCCCGGATCAACTGCCTTCGGATGTTACAGGGAAGATGCGCTCGATTTCCGTCATATTTGAGTCAACCCAGATTCAATTTTCCCACAGTTCGGGATTGTTTCAGTAATCTGGGAACCGCACACAATGGCTTTCGGCTTTCCTTTTGGTTTCCCTCTTGAAGCCACACAAAAACAGGGTGCCCTCAAAAAAGAGACCCACTCATATCTCAAATTCACAGAACTTGGCAGGACGCCCTTTAAGAACTTCCCATTTTGAATCGGCTCAGAGTCGCGTCTAGGGCTTTCGAAGCCTGGAGAGACTTCGCCGAGTTTCCCGTCTGGTTTTGACCTTTTGCGAGGAAGAGCAATCCAGTCGAGTGCCTCACAGGGCTGAAGGATGGGGCATTGGTTCAAAGTAAGTTCTTCAGATGGTGGTGCTTTCCGTTGTGCTGTGCAGAACATCGGAAAGTCGGGATCCGGGACTGGGTATGACTTGGCAGCGCTTCGGGCGGACGTCATGAGTCCACCCTGCTTTTTTGCTGGTGTTAAAGGAAAATCACAAGGACAACCACACCATTTTTTTTTGTGGGGGGGTTGCCCTAAAAGAGGACACACCCACTTGCCAACGTCCAAAGCGCAAGCCAAAAACCTCGACCAAAAACGCCGCACATCGAGGCCAAGCTTTGGGACGTGGACTCCGAGGGCGAGCAGGTCACCTTGTGCGTCGGGGGCCCCAAAGGACTTGGCTCGAAGCGCCCGACGGCCTTCGGGCTCGTGTTTTGCTGCGTTGGAGGGGGACTTGGCCTTTTTAGCACCGAAAGGACAACTGGCCCACTTTTGACACGTGACTGGGGGTTGGTTTTCCGGAAAGATCCCTAAATCTCGGCAAATCCACTTTGTCTGGCCAATTTCGTAAGACATTTTTCACAGCCGAGCAAATTTGGTGGCTTCAAGGGCAACCACCGCGCCCCAAACCCACATTGTCCCAGTTTCAACGGGTTCTGATTTTGGTGTGAGCGGGTTTCCCTCTAGAAGGGGCCGCGCATGCTGAATCGGTGGCAAATTCTCTCAAGAGAGTTCCTTTTGGCGTTTTGCTTTTCGGTGCGATCGAGGCCCTGGTTCAAAAAAACAGAAGGGCTTCGGGGAGACCGTTTTTCTTAAAAGCATCACGGAACCAAGCATTTGGGTGTGTCATGGTGTGTCTGCTTTTCAGGGTACCCTTTTTTGGTGGTTTCAAAGGACAACCACAGTTTTGGGGAGTCCCCCAGAGAAAGACTCCTATATTCTATGCGACATGTGCTACTCAAAGGCCGCCGTCTCGGTTGGATGTTTTCACCTCACTTGGATACGAAAGGGGAAACTGCACCTCGGATGGTGTTTTGAAGGGAACCCAAAGCCACTCACTCGGGGTATGTGAATGGCGATCCAAGCCAAGGGCATTGATCCAACGGGGGCTTGCTGTGAGGGAAACACAAGCGCCCAAAACCTGTATTCTATGGACGACTTGAGCAGCTGGTTCTAGTGCAAATATATGCCTTTGCAAACATGTTGTCAAAACCAGCAGTGAATGGGCAAGTGGAACTGCAGGGATTCCTAAATGAGGAAAATCTTTCCAGCGGGTAGTGGGCAGCCTTACGTTCTGTTGGCCTCGCGCCCCTCCGAGGGGATTTGTTCCCCCGTGGACAAATCCTCTCCCCCCCCCCCCCTGGCCCCGGCATGTGGCATTGGTAAGCATTGGGCAGTGACAGAGACATGCTTTTTGAGTAGAACTGCAGAAGGGACCCAAATGGCGGACGTACCACCCCTCGCGCGGATCTGCCGCATTCTCAGAGTTTCCAGTACGTACAACTCTCATCATGACCTTGGAATGTTTTGAGATTCTTGCTCAAAACGGAAGCAGAGGGTTCTGTTCGAAGCCGTAGCTTTTGTTCGCCGAGCGCGCGCAAGCGCGCAAGCGCTCCGACAATCGAAGTCCATCTTGAATTTGATAAGCTCCGCTTTTCCAGGTCAATTTCTCCAGGAAGTTTGCCAAAGCCTGGTATTTGATGAATGATATTTGGGAGGGAGTGTGTTTTGTTGGGAGTTTGATGGAAGTATTCATCCCAAGTTTGTCATCACCTACCAGTAAGATGACTTCACCAGGAATAATGCGGACGTGAAGGATTCAAGTGCCTGGCTGGAAGAGTGCCCAGAACAAGACTCGGAAAACTGGGGTCCCCGTGGTCCCAATATTATAATATGCTAGATCCCTCTTTGGGAGGGGTTGTTCACATCGGAACAAAGACACGCGCCACTCACCTTTTCCCTGTCTTTGGGCAGGTGGCCCAGGTGTTCTTTTTCCTGAAGTTTGGAGCTTGGAATGCGGATGGACAGCTCATGGAACCATGGAACCCTTTGGATTGGTTTGGATGTGGATATGGATCAGGGGTTTCCTGGTTCTACATGGGAAGCTGCCCTGAAAACATTGGTTGTCCTGTTGGCTTCCCCTTAAAGCCACAAAACGGGGCGCCCTTCAAAAGAAGAGACACCCAAGAAAAGATATGCTACCCTGAACACCCCCGGGCTCCACCGGGCTCCACCGGGCTCACCACGAATTCGGAAGCTGGCTGAAGGCGCACTGCCTCCTGCCAGTGGGCGAGGCCGGGAAGCAAGGTGAAGGTTGCTGTCAAAAGGCTCCCACTGGGTTTGGCTCCTCAAAATTGGGATGGCTTTTCCCTCTTGGTTTCCTTTAAACACCATTCTAAAAAGGGTACCCTCCGGAAAGCACCGCGTTTTTGAACGCGTGTCTCGGCGCGTTTTGAAACGCGAGCAAGTTCTCGTTTTTTGAACGCGCTTTTGTTCAAGTGGGCGTGAGCCAAAAGACCCGAGCGCTTTTCTCTCTTGTTTTTTTTCTCTTCTTTTTTTGTTTCTCTCTCTCTCTCTCTCTCGCTTTTCTCTTTCCCCGTATGTTCCCTCGTCCTCTCTCCCTCTTGCTCTCCCTCTCTCTCCTCCCCCAATCCTCTCTCTCTCTCTCTCTCTCTCTCTCTCTCTCTCTCTCTCTCTCTCCCTCCACTCTATGTCTCTATCTTTCTCTACCTCCTCACTATGCCTTGCGGAGGAAACATTTTGGCGCTTGTAGGACACCACCTTCTCCGGTGCTAGCAGATGACGCTTTCACCTTTCAGCAATCTTGTGAGAATCTTCGCATTCAGCTATGCATCAAGGACTTCCAGTATAGTAGGATCCGTCAGACATCAGGTTCTGTTCTGAGATATATCAAAGACTGCTCAAAAAGCGGGTTCTTCTAAATCAGGGGGCAGCCCCCAAGTTGGCATGTGCTATCATCCTTGAGCCCATCCCCCCCCATCCCGCCCCCATCCACCCCCCATCCCCCCCCCAACCCCCCACAAGCCCCCCCCCCCCCCATGTGTTCGAAAATGAGCCGTGGATGTCTTCGAAAATGATCCTGGTGCATGTGTTCGAAAGTGAGCCGAAATCGGTGTTCGAAAAGGATACCCCCCCCCCCCTCAAACTAAGACCCCCACCTCTCCTCAGAACCCCCAATGTCCGTTCTTGAGGGGAGTATTTTCAGTCTGTAAATTGTGTAGAGAATCCAGACGGGAAGTGCTCAAAACTCCAGCCATTCCAGGAAGTTGCTTTTTGTGAAGCATCCCTTGTAGAATCAACCTCCTTTCGGTTCCCCCTAATGTGGCCAGGGGGTTGCTTCCAGATTTTCCAACGCCTCTGTACTGGACTGGCCTATGCAGCTTCCATATGGAGAGAGGCCAGATTTTCCGTGTAGTTTGAAAGTTTTCCTTGGGTGGCCACGCTTTCGAGTTTCTGTGGAGATGTTGGGAAAAAGAGAGGAACTTGTTTCCAGAAGGAGCCGGAATGCTTCCTCTCCCTATAGGGAGTCTTGCAAGGATGACGAAAAGGTTGGATACAGTGAAATGGAGCCTTTTCAGTCGGTTTTGGGAGCAAAAACGGGAAGCTCCGCATTTTGAAAGGCCCACACCCAGGTTTTGCAAGGTGAGTGGTTGACTGCATACAAATACAAGCGGCTTGTCTCAAAATCATGAAGCCTCTCTTGAATGGCTGAAAGAAAGCTATCCACAGCCATGACCATTTTGGGTAACCCTCAGATTGGTCTGGATTGGATTTGGGATTCGAAGATTTGAGCAGCTCCTTTTGTACACCGGATGACGATCCGAACACGTGCAAGCCAGTAAAAGGCCGCACAAGACTTGCCTTTGGCCCCCTTCTGGTGGTTCCACTGCCTGGCTCGAGGTCTCCTACTCAGGGGCGCACGGCAAAGCCGCTTGGTATTTGGTTGCGCTGGGATTTGTCGTTGCGCCGAGCCTTGCGTTTAAGTATTCTGGTTCCCTGGGTCGCATCAGGGGTCTTAGTCTGTCTTTTCTTGTTTTGGGTGAGCGAGTCAACATTGACTTCGGATTCATCCGGAGGACCATACGGAACAAGGGGTGGTTCTCTCCCTTTTGGTAATGACATTATATTTGCTTTCGGGGGTTTCCTTTGACTAGGGTCCTCCGGATGAATCCGCAACTAATTACCTTTCACTTCGACGGGACTGGCGCAAACGAGGCTTCCAGACGTTGCTTTGTGTCTAGTCAGGGGCCCGGGTCCGTCCATTTCCCTTTTGTGGCGGTTTGCGTGGACTCCGCTGGTCAAAGGCGGGAATTCCGGGGATGTCAACACGAGTCCCAAATACAAATGCCGGGGGGGCAAACTGTTAAAACCCTCCTGGCCCCGTGCCTAAATTGGGAAGCCGTTCTGAGGTCCATGTTCTTGTTGGTTGAAGTGTTCCATTGGATGCCACATTTGGCTCAAGATACAAGTAGGGCTTAAGGTCTTGCATGAACTTACGTTCGCCTGTGATCGATCTGTGTGAGAGAAAACAGGTTCAATCGCGCTGCTGATATCGGACGTGTGTGTGTGGTTATTGGACAACACCCTTACAACAGTTTGCGCTGGTTTGGCTGTATCGGTTTGGCCGTATATCCTTTCTACGTGGTTGAGTACACTCAGCTGGAAGCTTGGTGGACAGCGTCGCACAGGACGTCATCTTGCGCTCTTGACAGGTTATCAGCCGTGCAACAAGCTCTACACTGGTCAGAGAGACAGCTGGTTTCTTGCGGGTACAGGAACTACAGAAGAACAATAACCTACACAGTACAATGGAATCTTCAGCGAGCCCAAGTACTGCAACTTTTGGGAACGACAGTTCAGAGGGATCCAATGGATTGATGGCTCTTCCTGCGGTCATGGATATGGTTGCTGATTCACAGGATGAACCTGGAAGCGGTGGATCCGCACTATTCAGCGACATATCCACGCCCGCAAGATCATGGAAACAGGTCGCTATTCGTCAGGAGTCGAGACAGAGAGATTCTCCACCGAGGAGATCATCATCTTCGCCGGGCGTCGCAGAAGAGCGTGAGGTCATCATCGAAGGGTGGGAGATCCAAATCGCCCACGAGTGCCGAGTTTCGCACCATCATCAAGGAGAAGAACAAGATGGAGTCGGAGATCGGGGAGTATCAGAAGACACTTGATGAAATGTCGGCGGCAATGGCAAATCCTCATCAAGAAGACTATGGAAGCACCATCCGATCCAGGAACTGGAGAGACGATGCGAGATTGCCAGCAAGCAATCGGGGCATCTTGTGAGTCATCACCAACACCATATGGCAGAAGCCTGGCGTAAGTTTGAGGCGGAAGCCCAACAGATGCGCGAGGCGGAAATGAACGCATATCAATACGGGGAAAAGAAAGACATGGAGTCGAACGCTATGATGCAGCAAATGCGACAAGCTGAGGGAATGATCATGGAGCAGAAACGGGAGATTGCAGTGATGAGATCCTACATGGCAAGCGAGAAGGCGGCCGCACAGGAATCAGCGACACAAGCAAATCAAATTCACCGTGAAGCTTCAAAGCAGATTTCCGTTTATCAACAGCAGATCAGGGGGATTGAATCGTCTACATCCATCGAGAAGTTCAACGAGGAGGAGATGGTTCAAAGCCTGAAGTCACAGTTGGAACATGCACTGGTCAAGCGCCCCGAAGTATACTCTATGGAGGACACCAGGGAGCAGCTAATGACAAGACTGAATGACGTGACGGCATTCGCAGAACAAGAATCGAAGAGCAGAGTGCCTCCTGCGAGAGAAGGAAGAGATCGTCAAACGGTACGAACCCGACGTGTCAAAGAAAGATCAGATGATTGCCATAGAGGGTGGTCATCGTCAGGATGCAATCATGGAATTAGCCCAGATCAGGGAAGCAACACAAGAAGAACGGTGCACGATGGACGAGAAGTCGAAAGAGGCTGAATTCTGGAAGTCGACGGCTAAGGGGATGTATAATGAGTATCTCGAGGAGATGAGCAAGCTTCAAGAACAACTGAAGAATCGGGAGGCGATGCTCAAGCGAGGAGAGAGCTTTGTTTGTCAGCTCGATGCGGATAACGAGGAACTCAGAACATCCCAGAAGCTGGAGATACAGGAGGCCTCGAGCAAGTTGGTGATCCAATGATCGATGTACACCTATCACAGATGCAAGGGGTTGTCGGGCTAGTCCCACAACCTACTACAACTGGTGGTGGTGGTAATGGAGGGGGAAACAATGACAATACACCTGCATTGGATTACAACGGATTCTCGTTCGGCGGAAACCAACAGGGACCAGGTCAACGTCACTTGAGTCTGGCAGGTGGTGGAGGAGGACCTCCGGATGTGCCACCCGATGATGAGGATGAGGATGACGATGACGACGAGGATGAGGAAGACGAGGAAGAGGAAGATGACAACCGGACACGGAGGGGACGCAGACGATTGAGGGATGATCGTGAGATCAAGAACGAGAGGCCGAGGATATCAAGGAAGGAGGCCGAGAGGGTATCCATTCCCAATTGGCCAAAGATCCATCAACTCGATAACTGGGAAGATGCAATTGCTGATGAATGTGCTGAGCGCATGCGCAGATCCGGATACCGATGCGTGGACAAGATGGTTGGCTCAGGCTCTCGGGTTAAACCCAGACCTCAATGCGCTGAATGACTCCGGCGGCGACAGGTTTGCTACGATTGACATCAAGATGGCTATGGGCATGCAGAACATGCTGAGACAAGCGCCAGACGAGGCCAAGGACGTATACCTCGATGCTACACGACATTCGGAACTACGACATCAACAAGGGGTGATCGTAAAGGGGCGAGAACTAGTGGCATTGGTCATGCAATCATTCAGAACATCTGATCGAACGGACCTTGTCCGTCACATCGAGCACTTATTCAACCTCGACTTTCCTGGAGACAAGAACTTGGTTGTGTTCAGGAACAAGTGGTATGACTTGCTGCTGAAAATGAGGAGCGAAGATAGACCCAGCCCACTGGCACTAAGAGATATCCTATACAGGAAGATCAAAGGGAGCAAGAAGATGGAGTTTGGCCTCAACGCCTACCATAGGTTGCCGGACAAACATCCTCAGAAGTCGTACGAATTCCTGTTGGCATTAATTGACCACCAAATCAAGTCGGATCGGGAGGACCTGATGCTTGACATGAAGGAGAAGTCAGTCAAAACAATGATGAAGTCAGGCGGCAAGGATGCAGCCCCGGCTGCCGGAAAGCAGGAGGGCCAGAGTGGCAAAGGCAAGAAGGACAAGTCCAAGGGACCTGATGCCGCTCCTGTGCTCCCAAAGGCCAAGGCAAAGGGTCACGCTGGCAAGAACGGCAAGTCCGATGGTGCCAACGACAGGGGAACCCATGCTGGTATCGGTACCACTTCAAAGCGGAGAAAGGATGCTTGAAGGGAAATGAATGCCCATTTTCTCACAGCAAGAAGACGGAGCACAAGCTGGAGAACATGCCCAAAGGAAAGGGGAAAGGAAAAGCCAAATCCAGATCTTCCTCACCAAAGAAGGAGGATGGGGTGTGCTACGCATTCCAGAAGGGAAAGTGCGAGAATGGCAGTGCCTGCAAATACAGGCATGAGCTCATCAAGAAGAATAACTCAGCTCCGGCAACGTCAGGGGACAAGACACAACCCAAGTCGAAGGCTGCCCCCAAGGCCGCAGCACCAGCGATTGTGAGAAGGGCCATCGCCATGCTTGCGATAGTTTTAAAGCAATCGGTCCCTGCGGGAAAGGTCAGCTTCAAGAAAGACGTTGATCATGTTGAACCGGATGAAGCCGAAACTGTCTATCACGAGCGTGATGACGATGTTATGAGCGAATCGTCAAGATGGTCCGGCGAATCCGAGATCCCCGAGAAGATGGTATGGTTCAAGGAGGTACTCGACGTCGACGAGAATGGGGAGATCACCTATCTTGAAGACGAGAGTAAGCAATGGGAACGAAAGGGAGAGTGGTATGGCTATGAGGGCAATGAGGATGGTTCTTATAAGTACGTGCGTATTGACGAGAAGAAGTTCAAGGACAGCGATCATCGAGAATTATCAGCCTATCAAGTCCAACGATCATTCATAAGAGCAAGGATACTGGAAGAGGTGGTGGACGATGTATATAGAAAACACTACTTTCCGGTGACCAAAGAGAACACTATCGTGTTTGAGTACGATCGGGTTGAGGACGAGATCAAGGAAGCGGTCATAGACTGGAAGAAGCAACATGGTCTGCCAAAGAACGTGCTCGGAATGTCAACATGTCTCAGCAGAAGGGCGAAATAGTTGATGGATACTGGATGCGGACATGACCTCATCGGACGAGCCAAGGCGAAGAGTCTGGGCGCTGATATCGTACAAGGAGATGATGAGATCGTGTTCCAGACGGCAAATGGATCCACATCCACATCCGACGACGAGTTGGATGAGACCGTCAAGCCACATGTGTTGGACGAAACGCCCACGGTATTGTTGATAGGGAGAAGATGCATGAAGATGGGGTACGCTTTTCACTGGATGCCTGGTAAGCTACCTTTCATGGTTACACCAAAGCAAGCAATTATTCGCACATTTACGAGGGTTTTCGTGAAACGACAACTTTGTATTTTTAAGGGTGACAGCGAACATGGTGAGCGGGCCGAGCAACTTAGCATGCTCGTCCTTCACGATGCTGCCCGTTTGCCATCCCATATGGGGCGAGTGTCTTAGGGTCATGTGCCCCCTCTTTTAAACGGCCTGTGTGCTGGAACCGTTTGGCTCATGTTAAGAAACAGGCAAGGTTTTTAACATGCTTGAGCGCAACCAATTTGAAACCTTACCTCAGGTTTCTCACCTGTACACGGTTGCGTTCGTGTGAGAGAGTTGCGTATTGCATCTCGGCTCAGGGATGGGTGGGCGGGTAACCCAAAACCTTCGCTCGAGATTTGATGGGAGGCTGTTTTTGTCTGCGACGCAGGGCTGCTCGTGTATTGGCGCGGTGGCAGAGACTGGTTTACATTCAATTCCGGCTGCGCTTTCGACAGCGCATTTTCCACAACGTGGGCACACACTTGCAGCAGTATTCCAGACAGTTTCTCTCCCGGTTGTCCCGAGCTTTGCCTTTGCAGTAACCTTCTTGCCTTTTCGCGGGGGGGATATCTGGCAAGTTTTGGGAATGTCCATTAGGAAGAGGTGGCTGGACAAGGGCGTTCTGAAGACGTCACTGCCAGGGGAGCAATCTCGACGAGGAAGCTGAGCAGCCGCAATCCTTGGGGTTGGACCAATCAAGTGGCAGCGCAGCTTTATCATTTGAAGAACTTGAGCCACTCCATTTTCTTTTGCGTGCTGGCGGTGGTAATGAGGCAATGTGTGAGCCAGATGTGTCGCAAGAGGACGAGCCCGAGGAATTACCCTTGTCTTGGCTGTCTCCCCAAGATCCGAACGCAGGCGTTGCGGAGCCCGAAAACACGGAGGCCGACCCCAACATAGTGCCCTTGCATCCATCGTCTAACCACGGCCCAGGCGCTGGCGCTGCGGATTTCTGGAATATGGATTCTTTGCAGAGGCTGGCAACGGATGCAGCCATAAAGGGCATCGCCAACAGCCCCATCAAGATGCCCTGGGAGAAGGGCCCGCTGGCACCACTGTTTACCGATCTCAATGTTCTTGGTCAGTCCTGGGCGGATCCACCTCGAGTGGGAATGCTGGATGCAGCAACGCCGGCCACTCTGGCACCTGCAGTTTCCAAAGATTTGCATCAGAGCCAGCGGACAATGGCCAAGAAGAGGTTAGTGTTTTGCCGGTTGCTAGTGCCTCAGAGTGATATGCGGGCAAGGGCTATGAACTGCTTTAAGAGCTGGTTTTACATGATCCCATGGCAACCAAGCTTGGCAGGACGTTGCTCAACTTTGCAGGGACGGTTGACAGCAATTTGGATCTTGCTCAAATTTTTGCAGATGTTTTCAGCAACAAGGCCACAGGCACCCTGTTGAAACGATCGCAGTCACTCATGGTATTTCACAGATGGTTGCAAACATGGACTGTTGAGCAGAAGGAACCGGCTCTGTACAACTACGTGTGCCACCTACGCCAACAGGGAGCAGGAGCAACCACGGCAACTCATTTTTTGGAAGGTCTTCGGTTTTCCAACGCTCTATTTGAGTTTTCAACGGTTGACCTGGACTCTGAGATCACGGCTCGTGTCAAGGGTGCGTGTCACGCTCAGTACATGACCAAGCGGAAACTCAAACAGGCCACGATACTGTCAGTTGACGCTGTTGCAGAGCTTGAGCGCAAGTGTGCAGGGTCTTCGTCCTCGAAGGAGAGGGTGATTTGTGGCCATTTCCTGTTTTGCCTGTATTCGGTGTGCCGATGGGCCGACTCTATGAACATCACGGATATCCAGGCGTCCCGATTCAAATCAATTGTGATCCTGGAGGCTGAAACTGCGCAGCATAAAACATCGATGACGAAGGAGGCAAAGACCCGCTTGCTTCCTTTCACGGCTCTTGGAGTTGGTCTAACCGGGCTGGACTGGGTCACACCATTTGTGCGTGCAAGACGTGACCAAGGCCTAGGTTTCTTCCTCGCATCATGGTCAGACTCAACATCGGCTTGGGCCTCAGAGCCAATGTCCACAGGCGAGGCAACTTGTTGGTTGAGAGAGATTTTGGAACCTCACTGCGGCACCGACTATGCGATCGCTTTGACTGTTCATGGGCTTAAAGCCACAATGCTCTCATGGGCTGCAAAGAGTTGCATGTTTACTCGTGAAGAAAGAACCCTTCTAGGGCACCATGTGGAAGGTGGCACTGGTCTCAAATCGACCCTTATCTACAGCCGTGATGCGCAGATCGAGCTGTGTGCCAAAATACACACTATGCTTTGCAGAATCAGATCCAACCATTTCTCTCCTGACAAAGCCAGGGCCGAGCGACTTTTTGAATTGGTGCACGAGGTGGCTGAGGAGCAAGACCCCGAGCCACAGCCCAACTTTGAGGTTGAAGATTCGGGGTCGGACGCGGACTTGGATGAAGAACCCACGGGTTCGGACGCCTCATCAAGCGCACCTAACAGGCCTGCGTCTGCGCAGCCTTCTCTGGGGTCTTTGTGCTGGGTGCATACCTTTTCACAAGTTACGCACTGGCAGAGAGAGGGCAGTTCGGACATTTTGGCATGTGGCCGCCGTGTTTCGCCCCAGCTCATGGACCTGATGACGGTGGCTTATCGAAGATTCGATTCGGAGCACACCTCAGGTGGTTTGAGCCCGTCGGGGAACAGACAAGCGTTGCCTGACAAGGCAAGGGATGGTTGCCTGTTGCACTCAAGTCAAGACCCTCATATCATGAGCAACCCTACTCGGACAGACATGACGCGCCACAGACTCAGGACATGTTTGCAAACCAAAGCTCGCGTAAGGATTGGGTCCTTGCCACTCCTTAGGTCTGGACATTCATACTTGTCTTGGAGCACTGGGCACACGCGATCAGTGTCGCAGGATCCAGATCGGCATCCGTGGCAGCTCTGAAATTGCATTTGTTTAAACACTCAAGGTCACCTCTGTTCAGGGTCAACACTTGCACACATCATTTTCCCGTGTACTTGCCATGTCTCTTGAATCAGCGGCGGCGTTTGCTCAGAGGGCACGAGAAGTGGGTATATCGCAGCCGGATCTGGACAAATTAGTGGCAGCAGGCATATCCACATTTGCAGAATATGCCTTTTGCAGTACTTACCAACCTGGTCAGGCCTCGGATCAACCGCTGATGGATCACTTGAGGGGCATCTTGGGTGCTGCGCCGTCAGGTGCTGCAGCTAGTTCGTATCGCAGGCTTTACTTCGAGTCCCACGCCCTCTCCCTCCAGGACCTCAAGTCTCGCTTGGAGCGGTCAGAGTCAAGCGAGGCGCGGGTCCTTCCTCTGGCTGAGAAGATGGAGCGGATCAGACAATAGAAGCAGCGATTGCAGGGGCTTATTTGGACGCCCTGCACGGAGCCTTCAAACGCGCTAATAGACAAGGTGTGCCAGCAGATGGACGACGGTTGTGTGGCGTATCTTGAGCTCAGCAGGTGCACATCTCGACAACAAGAAGCGCTGAATGAGAAGCACGACCACCAACTTCGCCCGGATTCAAGTGGAGCTTTGAAGTTGAAAAAGCAGCGAGTGGACGACTCGCCAATTCACGGCAAGACCAAGCTGCGGCAGGCCTTCTTGCGGCGCTCGCTTGCGTACGATCTGGCGAAGATTGCCAGCTTCACAGTGTTGGAAACGTGGACCAACAGACTGTTCGAGAAGATGGACGAGGCGCAGCCGAGCGGATTTCGGCAAGTGTCCTTGGAGCAAGCGTTGGCGTGTGACAGAGTGTTGTGGACCCAAGTGGCTGACGCCACCCGCGCCAAACTGGCTGCAGATCCGGTAGCAGGCAAGCCCTTCGACAAGGCCTTTGTTGAGTGGTCGCGCCACCCGGAAGTTTTGTGCTACCTTTCTCCACTGCCACAGGCGACCTCTTCCAGACCCGAGCAAGCGCCCAAGGCTCATGCCCCGCCAAAGCCTCCAGCCTACAAGGGGGGCCCAGGCGAGAAGGGCAAGGGCAAAGGTAAGGGCAAGATTCAGGTCCCAGATGGTTGCTCTATAACTATGGAGGGAGGCAAGCCAATTTGCAAGCAGTTTAACATTGGCAAGTGTCGTGCAAAGGTGGCTGCGGGGAAAGAGATGCATGTTTGGCTTTCACGTCTGCTGGAAGTGCAAGGGTCAGCATCCGCACACAGAGTGCGTCACTAACTGACTCTCGAAGCCAGCGCCTGCCCGGATCGCGCCTTCGTTGGACCCTTCGGTTACTGAGGTGGTTGCAATTGAGATGTGTTGTGGTGCAGGCGGGCTGTCGAGGGCCTTGCGCTTAGCAGACTTCAGAGTTTTTGCAGTGGATCGCGAGGCCAACAAGCATTCCCCCCTTACCAACATCCTAGAGTTAGACCTGACCGACCGCTGCCACCAAGAGGTGTTCATGCGGTTGCTGCATGCCACCCCGGCCTAAATATTTGCATATGGGCCTTCCGTGCGGAACGTGTTCACGGGCCAGAGAACGTCGTCTGCCAGGTTTGCTGGCTCGAGGTGGTCCACCACCGCTCCGCGATGAGTATCACTTGATGGGTTTACCAGGCCTAGGTGCGCTTGACTCAGCCAAGGTAGCATGTTGCTTTCTGTTTTGGTGTCAGTTGAGAACCCCACACGTTCCTGGCTATGGCGCATTCTTGCATTCTTGATCCGATCTCATGACGACACACGGCTGCAGGAATTTTGGAACAATTTGAGAAGCAATGTTTTTGATGCGTGCATGCATGGAAGTCGCAGAGACAAATCCACTATGTGGCGTGCAACCCCCCGGGTTTTCGAGTGCTTGCAGGTGGTATGTTCTGGTGACCATGTACACGCTTCCTGGCAGCCGCAGCAAGTGGGCGCCAAAACCCTTTTTCCCACGGCGGAAGAGGCGGAGTATCCGCCGTTGCTGTGTAAACGCGTGGCAGCGTGTGTCAAGGAGGCGCTGGTGAAGCAAGGCGTTTGCTTCACCGCTATTGACAAACTGACTCTGCTGTCAAAGCGAGCGCTGGGCATACAATCCTTAAGGCATCACCCGCTGGTCACGGAGTACAAATGCTTTTCGGAGACAAATGTCCAGGTGTCCGCTTGCAATGGGAAACTGTTACATGCTCCCTACAACGGGGGCGCAGACTCTGAGCATGAACTGAGTGCCGATGAGGATGAGGAGCAAACGCTTCATCCTCCAGATGCAAAGAAAGCTCGGTCCCTTTTTAAGTATGGTATATGGCATGAGCCCGAAGAATTCTTGGAGAGGGCTGAGTGTTGCACACACCCGCTGGATGACCAGGATTTTTTGCCCGGTGTTTTGCAGGAAGCTATTCAGAAGGTTGCTTCCACGGACTCAGTGGTCATGGCAAAAAGACGACTGCAGCAGCTGCTGTTGGTCAAGACTTGGGCGTCAGAGGAAGCCGACTTGAAGGAGAGAATGCACGCGGATGTGCGAAAGAATATGGAAAGCAAGAGAATCTGCCTCTTCAAGAAACTTCTTCAAGCGACGTCGTATCCGGACTTGGCAGTGGTCGACCTTTTGCGTGACGGTTTCCCGCTGGTTGGTCATCAGCAGTGCCCGGAAGGTTTCATGGCGCATGTAGTTCCAGCTACAACCACTGAGGAGGACCTGTCCAGATCGGCCGCTTGGAGGAGACGGGCGCTGATTGGCAAGGCGCAAACCGTTTCGGAGGAGGACGCGAGTGCTCTGGTGAAATCAGCAGAGGAAGAAGTAGCTGGGTTTCTTGACGGCCCATACTCGGAGGCAAGATTGACTGCCAAGCTGGGCAGCCCGGATTGGCTGGTGAGTCCCCGGTTCGTCCTATATCAGGGGGCGCGCAGGAAGGTACGTGTCATAGACGACGCAAAAAGGAGCGGTCTCAATCGGGCATACACATCGACCTTCAAACTTCGACTGCAGGACACGGACTTTGTGAGCGTGATGGCAGTGGCGACCATGAAGGCGCAGGCTAGTCTGCCGCCGGGAGTACCTCGAGAACCTTGGATGGGACGAACGCTTGACCTGAAGCAAGCTTACAAACAACTGGCAGTCAGTCCGGCGCACGGCCGATTTGCCATTGTGGCTTTTCCAATTCGGGGTGTGGCGCTTTTATCGCAGCTTGGTGCTACCATTTGGAGCAACTGGGTCAGTGTACGGGTTCACACGGGTGTCCCGGGCACTGTGGCATGTTCTGATAACCTTTTTCCACTTTGTGTCCAGTCACTACTTTGACGATTTTCCAATTTTGGAACCGGCTTCTGGCTGTGGTCTGGCGTCCAAGATCCTCTCTTCAGTATTGCAGCTGTTGGGTTGGGCGCATGCGGAAGGGGAGAAGGCCGTAGACTTCGCTCGGACATTCACTGCTTTAGGGGTCACCTTTTCCTCGAGCGCTTCTTGCAGGGCCAGCTGGAGGTGTGCAACAAGGAGGGACGAGTGGAAGCGATAGTCAGCATGCTGAAGGAGATAAAGGCCGCGGGGGCTATCACACGTGCTGCAGCCTCTGTGATACAGGGCCACTTGAACTTTGCATTGGGAGACAAGAGCACCGCAGCCACTTCCAAGCAATTGCAGGACCTGTGCAATTACGCCTGCCGGATGCTGGGTCTAATGGGCCCTCGTTTGCACTGCCTGAACATGGATGTCCGACCGCTTGTCGTCTTTACTGACGGTTCTTGGGAGGACGGAGTTGCCCTCGGAGGAATGATCCTGATCGACCCCAGAGGGCATCGTGTGGTAAGACAAGTAAACATTCCGGACAGTTTGGTCAGGCTCTGGACTACGGACTTCGGAATGAGCCAAATTATTTCGCAGGTGGAGTTGTATGTCTTCGTGAGGGTCAGACTACTCTATTCTAGCCTTCTGAAGGACCGTCGTGTCCTGGTTTGGATAGATAACGAATCGGCACGGGCGTGCTGCATCAAAGCAGCTTCTGCATCAACCACAATGCAAGCCCTCACCCGTGTTTTGCACGAGATGGAATTTCAGTCGCCTTCGTTCATTTGGTACGAACGGGTCTGTTCCTACTCAAACCCGCTGACCTTCCGTCGAGGAGGCAAGAAGTGGAGGCATCTGGCCGGTTTAATCTCCAGACGGAGTGTCCGGTGCAAGGGCATGCAGAGTTGGAAGACAGGATTTCGTGTCTCTCCAAAACGCCCTTCCTGGATGTCGCTCCTCTCACGGGGGTAGACTCCTGAACGACAAACCTGTGGTACACAGGCACGCCAGACAATTTTCGAGGAGATTTCACCCCCGACCAGAATCAAAAAAGATGTGCGCAGCTCTGATGACGGTTTGGTGTCACGTCGATCTTTGCATTCACTTGCTTGCCTTTCCACTTAAAGGGCATCGCCCAGGGCGCTGGCCGTGACGCACGCGCGACTGGCTCAACGCTGCAGCGGAATTTGCAAGGGCGCGCCGCGCGCGCGACGCGCGCGCGCTGCAGCGGAATTTGCAAGGGCGCGCCGCGCGCGCGCTGCGCGCGCGCGCGCGTCCGGGTACCAGGGTCACACACGCGCGTGCGTTTGGCTGAACGCTGTAGCGGCCAAGTCGAGGCCTCACTCTTTCAAACACGAGGGTTTTCGTGAAACGACAACTTTGTCTTTTTAAGGGTGACAGCGAACATGGTGAGCGGGCCGAGCAACTTAGCATGCTCGTCCTTCACGATGCTGCCCGTTTGCCATCCCATATGGGGCGAGTGTCTTAGGGTCATGTGCCCCCTCTTTTAAACGGCCTGTGTGCTGGAACCGTTTGGCTCATGTTCAGAAACAGGCAAGGTTTTTAACATGCTTGAGCGCAACCAATTTGAAACCTTACCTTTCTCACCTGTACACGAGAGAGTTGCGTATTGCATCTCGGCTCAGGGGTGGGTGGGCGGGTAACCCAAAACCTTCGCTCGAGATTTGCCCGCCCGCTCCTTTCAGTCGTTCCCACCCTGGGGTAGACTCCTGAGCGACAAACCTGTGGTACACAGGCACGCCAGACAATTTTCGAGGAGATTTCACCCCCGACCAGAATCAAAAAAGATGTGCGCAGCTCTGATGACGGTTTGGTGTCACGTCGATCTTTGCATTCACTTGCTTGCCTTTCCACTTAAAGGGCATCGCCCAGGGCGCTGACCGTGACGCACGCGCGACTGGCTCAACGCTGCAGCGGAATTTGCAAGGGCGCGCCGCGCGCGCGCTGCGCGCGCGCGCGCGCGTCCGGGTACCAGGGTCACACGCGCGTGCGTTTGGCTGAACGCTGTAGCGGCCAAGTCGAGGCCTCACTCTTTCAAAGACAGGTCAAGGATGACACACCGTACCTGGTGAGCGATGGTAAGCTTCGGAGTAACAGGCATCGCCCTACAATCGATGACCTCAAGGGACACTTCTCAGAGGTCTTGGCATTGGTCACGAACGATGAGCCAGACCAGGACGATGATGATGGAAATGATATACCCGCCGCTGCCGGTGAATCCGCAGAGGTTGAAGATGAACATCATAGTCGACTTCGGACCACCCGGAGGGGCCGGTCCGGTACATCCGCCTCCAGTAGCCGAGGAACCACCAGAGGGCGTCGGGCGGTGCGGAGCTGACCTTGGTTGAGAATGCCACATCAAACTGAGAGGATGATCCTCAAATCACCTCTGACATTCCCAATACAGCAGAAGTACAAAGCCGCTAACGAGACTTTGGAAGGAATCGAGATGTCTGTTGATGCAATCGGTCTAGATGCACGTGATCGCCTGACGAGGACTACGAACCCGAGTTGTTGCAGAGTGACGAGAAGCGACTGCTTGACGATGAGGTCGATCAGATATCGCTGGTCTACTGCTTGATGAAGGCCCGGAGCTACTTGTTGGAGATCGGGGGGATCACGTAGATGGAGAGGATGCTCGACCGAGCTCATCGAAAGGGAAAGGCGATGGACATGCCAAGGACGATGAAGAAGTTGTGAAGTCCGACCTTCCACACGTGTCAGCTGGGCTACCTGGGGATGGTATAACATATGTCAACGATGACGGCAAGGAGGTTGAGATCGACAAAGCCGGGAGACCATATCCTGTTGGGAAGGATGGTTTCAGGTTGATGAAGACGACAAGACCTCCACATTACACTCCCGCTGAATGGGCAATGATGAGAAAGTACTGCAACGAGGAGGAGAAAGCTGAGGTGAAAGGTGGTGGCAAGAAGAAGAAAGAAGAGCCCAAAAGCAAAGGATCCGAGATTTCTACGCCAGCCGAAGCGCAGCCGCTGCAGATGCCCGGTGCCAAGAGAATTCGGGCTATGCTTCGGAACCGATGGGGTGGAGTTGATTGGCAGTACAATTGGGGATTGCGAAAGAACGTGTCAAAGATCAAGAACCCACAGGATGGGAAGCACTTGGCTGAGCTCGATTGGGTCAGGATAATCGTGAATCCGGTCGACGGAGTGGTTGTCCTCATGGTTCCAGGAAATCCCAAGATGTCTTGAGACAGAGCGTTCAGAATACGGGTGCCTGGTGGTGATATATGCCTGGAAGTTCATATCTGAGCACGACCGACTCCAAATTGGACGAAGGCGGTCGCACCAGTCATTGATCGTCAGGGAGACGAAGCTGAACTGGTATCGGGACCAGATCCTACGGATGACATGCCGACGGATATTACCTGGTATGAATGGGAGGAGTCTGCTGAGGTGGTTTCGGGAAAAGTACCACTTGCGCTACCTGCGATAGGGGAAGAAGGCGACGCCAAGAAGTACCCATCGATGCCATGTGTGACCTCTGAGCTAATACAGCACAGAGAGAAGGCCGAGAAAGTTGTTCGATTCTTCGACGCATTGGTGTCAGACCGGTTGGTCGAAAAGAGATGTTGACTAACCCTGATGCTCTGGCATCCATGAAGAAAGAATGGTCGGGATTAATCGACCAGGGCGTCTTCGACCTTGATGCAGTGCGGGAATATGACGCTGTAGCCAAGGAGGCAAAAGCGAAAGGAGAAGAGATACACATGGCTCGCGCACATGGTATTTCTGTTGAAAAGCACTCACAATTGCCTGTTGGCGACCCTAAGAGGAAGTTCAAGGGTAGAGGCGTGTTGCTGGGGAACCAGGTGAAGAATCAAAGCTTTGAAGCTGCGATGTTTCAAGACTTGGGGAACTCTCCTGCTTCGTTCGAGGCCTTGCGTTGGGCGGATTTTTTGGGCTGTCATGATGGTTGGGATGTGCAGATGGCCGATGCCGTGCAGGCATACATTTAGGCCACACTGCGAGGCACGCCATGTTGGATTGAATTGCCTCCTGAGGCTGTGCACTGTACGGACATCCCGATGCAGGAACATTTTGGGAGCAGCGCTGTGATGAGTCAGTGCGTGCCGTTGGCTTTGAACCCATCGGTGAAGAATGGCCGTCAGTGTACATTCATGAAAAGCTCCAACTTGTTCTGGTTGTGTATGTTGATGACTTCAAAATGGCGGGGCCCCAAAAGAACCTTGCCCAAGGATGGAGCACGCTGCGTACACGCCTAAAGATTGAGCCTGAGACGGGACTTGACATGTACCTTGGTTGCAATCAAAGCAAGGGGACTGTCACCTTCGGGAATGGACACCGTGTCACAACGGTGACCTATGACATGGAACAGTTCCTACGTTCCTGTGTCGACCGCTATTTTGAGGTTGCGGGCGACGTAAAGTGGAATAAGGTTGTTACTCCTGGAACACATGAAGAAACAAAGGATCACGTCTTGCGGAAGCCTGCCAAAGAGGGCCCGTCAGTCGTGTGTAATTGGTGTAACAATCTTGTGCCCACCGACGGTTCTGCCCCCGGGCCGGACCAGCGGGGAGGGACTCCTGAGTTGGCCATCTTGCTCCGCATGCCGCTAGCGTACTGATGAAGTTGCTCTACGGCGCGCGGATTGCTCGCTTCGAGTTGCGGGAATCGCTTGGCACGAAATGTGCACAAGTGGACCGACTCCGACGATCGCGGTTTGCACCATTTGATGTGTTATGTGCATCATACGAAACATTGGCGCATGGTCGGATGGGTTGGAGATCCCATGGATGACGCGCACCTGGCCTTGTATGCAGACGCCGATTTTGCAGGTTGTGTTGAATCGTTGCGTTCCACCTCTGGTGGGCATTTGAATTTACAAGGACCCAATACTCGGTTTCCGTTGTCAGGCAGTTCGAAGCGTCAGGGTTGTGTGAGTCACTCAACTCCTGAAGCCGAGATTGTCGCGGCCGACGTTGCCATGAGAGCCATGGGCTTGCCCGCTCTTAAGTTGTTGCAACGGATTCTCAAGAAGTCGCCGAACTTTGTGTTCTATGACGATAACAAGGCTATGATCGGGGTTGTGCGGTCGGGGAGGAACCCTACAATGCGCCACCTTGAGAGAAGCCATGGCGTTTGCATTTCGTGGATGCATGAGATGTTCACGCGTGATTGTGATTACATGTATTTGGCGTATGAGGTCACTGACCGCATGGCGGCTGACATCTACACCAAGGCGTTCAATGATGGGCGCAGATGGAAACATGCATGCTTGCAGATTGGTCTGCTCGACCCAAGTTTGCTGTCTGATCCGGATACCCTCAAGGCGCTCACAGGGACAGTTGACGGTGTTCCCACGTTTCCGTACACACACATTCCGGTCATGCCCCCGGACCTGTGGTGGCCCGGCCTGACATCTAAAGAAGGATTGCATGAACATGAAGGACATGATCCGATGGTTGTTGCCAAAGGGCCCAGGTTGATGCGTGTCAAACCTCCACTCGCGGTCGAGACACCGTTCGGGAGCAAGTGGCTTCGTTCCACTTGGTTTCTGAGGAACGGGTCGTGGCTTAAGGTTGAGGACAGAGTTGATCCTGGGTTGCAATGTGAACGGATTGATGGGTGGGTTGAGCGCGCTGTTTGGCAACTTCATCCCGTTCCGGTTGCTGCGCCGGCACGAGAGCGATCTCCGCGACCACGACCAATTCATGTTGGGTCCGGTGATGCTGATATGCAGGCTGTACTGGCCGCATTTGTCGAGGAGTTGTCAGACGAGCGTGTTGAATTAACATGTGTCAATGACCTTGCTCTGGATACGTTGCTCCGGTTGAAACTGCTTATGCGTTTCATGAGCAATTTGTTCCTGGTCGTTGTTTTGTTCCATATCGCATTGCGGTGAAGCGCAAGCCACAGTTATCGCCGGGTATTGAACTCGCGCTGGTTGCCCATGATGGTAGCGCGCTTCGCGCTCCGTTGCATGTCTCGCTTCCTGGAATGAGAACTCGACTTGTCTCGGCCCATCGTGCTGTTGGCATGTTCCGAACCTCGCAACTGGTTCACTGCCCTCGCCCGGAACAAGGGGCCTCAGGTCGTGACCGTTACTTTGGTCGATGACTTAATGAGCGAGTACGGGGGGAGCATCGCTAGACATGTGCTCACTGAATCTTCCGATTTGTTGTTCTTCGCCGGGCCTTGCACGGGGGGATCATGGGCGCGCCTCAACAAGACTCGCGGAATTGACACCGCAGAGAAAATCGAGGCCAAACCAAAGGAATTTTGGAAGTTGTTCGGACGTTTTGTGGAAATCAAACGACTTGCCATGACGAAACATGCTGCTATTCTGTTTTAGTTGCCCGAAAGTTGCGATTATTGGAAGGATGAGAGACTGCATGAGGTCGTTCATGATGGCACCAGTCATGACTTTGATGGGTGTCGCTATGGTTTGAAGCAAAGGTGCGCGAAGAAACCTCTGCCAAGAAGCCATGGAGAGTTGTTTCCTGGAACTTTGAGCTTGGTGATTCGTTGTCTAAGAAATGTAACGGAAACCATGAACATGGACCTTGTGCAGGTCGTGAAACTAAAGAAACCCAGTTATACACGTCATTGATTGTGAATGTGATTCTCCGGCGTTTTATTGCTCGAGCAAAGTGCCTTCAGCAGGCACGATTGAAACCCGCTCTTGCTTGCATAGTACGAGGGGATCCACGGCGGCGACAGATTGCTGCACGTGGAAATCACACCACTTCGACTGTACCGACGAGGTTCTGGGCCAGACCCAAACCTCTGGTGACAGCTGGGTGCAGTTTGAATCCATTCAGTAGTGTTATATATTGCTGCCTATTTTGGGTTTTCCTGGTCCTGAGGAATATGACTGCCAACGCGTCCGTCGTCAACACAAATGAATTCTTCTGCGTTCCTGTTGGGAAATCCAGACAAGCGGCAATATTCCTGGGGAACCTCATCAAGAACGCCGTTGAAGAAGGCAAGCGAATTCCCAGGAGAATGGAGACGAGCAGTGACCTGGGTACATGCATAAAATGGGTCGAGGACATCGGTGTCCCCGTCATATATGCTTACTCAGCGTATTATTCTGCGAGATGCCGCGGTATGATGAAAGGTGAAGGGCAATCCATGAGGATCGCGTTGGAGTTCCTCAGCAAGATCTTCAGGCTACTTTCTGCCGACGAATGCATGTTGGGATGGAGAGAATTCTGCAAGAAAATAGTGGCGGCGCTGAACCAACTCTGTGGGGAAGCTTCGCTGCTAGCAAAGAACCCTGAGCTGTTGGACGTCACCAAGTACTGCATCGAGGGGTCCGACATGCTGAGATCCATTGCGGATATCTGGGACCTCGCTTCAGGTGTGGCCGAAGACAACGAGGAGCGATCTTTTACAGCTGCATTTCACCAAGATACTGCGGCTGGAGTGTGTTTAAGGACTTTGTCAGCGGGGAGCCGACCAGTTCTTCGTCATCGCGGCGATGGAGGAGTACAGAAGAGTTCATGACGACCGCCGAGCTCGAGAGGGCTGATCGAAGAGTCGCGAAATTCAGGGATCGGATTTGGGGGAAAGTGTTCACGCTGAGCGTGATCAAAAAGTCGACTCCTACGAGCGGAGCACAATGGCCGACTACCAGAAGAACTGGGACCTCGGATTGGTCTACCTGGCGTTTGCAATGAGGAGGGATGAGCAAGCACATCAGCATAACCTTCTTCGCTGGATGATTTGCGGATCAATTCCCAATGATATCTCAGATGCATGCATCGGGGCGATGAACTCACTTATGCGTGTATCCTTCATCCTGAGGAGGCTGCAGCCGCTGATCGGAGCAAAGAATGCTTCGGATCAATCGTACAAGGTCTGCTTTAGGCCGAACAAGTCCGAGTTGAGTGACTTGTGCAGGGAGACCGAGGCGGCAAGGGACTTCTTGTGGTGTATCGAGATGATCTATACGTCCACGCTGCCCGCGATGAACATCAATTTTATCAGCTTGGAACTTGGCGCCACATGCAGCCGACAAAGCGGCGGAGAACCAAGATCGGCGCAAGTGGGTTAAATGGCTGAAGGACATTGAGAGAGAGGCAGAGAAGGTCCACGTGATCGACTTCGATCAGAATGGCTACTGCACCTACAACGAGAAGGAAAGGGAGCTGGAAAGATACCCCGAAGAGTTCGCCGACGGTGAAGAGCCAACATGGTGGGTGATGGGCTCATCAAAGACGGAGCCGCCGCAGAAGACAGAGCGACAGCGGAAATCATGATTTCGTTCTGGGCATGGACAGCAAACTGCTGGCAGGTCATACCCACAGCAGGGACCGTCGAGCGGGGGGACGTCAGCCGACGATCCCAACAAGATTGACAACGAGATCATCGACTCCATCTTCCGGATGAACTCTGGCGGAGACGATTGACGTCACGGCTGGGTACGAGACGTATACCTCGTTCGAAGGTGGTGTCACCCTGGGCGGCGCAACTGTGAGCGTGAAGTTCAGCATCAACGCCAACACGGGATACCCAGTTGTGCAAACAGTGTTCGGACCATGTCTCGCCAAGGGGAAGGACGCGACATATTGGGAGTGTATGCTGAGGATTCTGACGTCGTCACTGGTGCACTTCGAAGAGAAATCAAGAGCCGAAAAGATCATCAATTCGTACGTCAACAAGAGTAACACTGCATGGCTTCAGCTTTATGCTTTCCTATGCGCTCAGACGGGATGCTTGATCACAGGGCGCCTCCCGGGCGCCAAAGCCATCAATGCGTTGATACAGGCAGAGAAGAATCCTGACAACGCACCTGCACGGTTGGACCGAATCATCCGACAGCAGAGGAGACGACACGTCGATGGGGCGATGGTCCGCGACATGATGATTCAGAAGAAGAGCTTCCTGGTTCTGGATTGGCCAACGAGGGCCGTCAATGCAAAGGGACACACGAAGACTTTTCAGATGATGGTCAACGAGCAGGGATGGACAAACATCGAGGAGAGATCGTGTTATGGGTCGAGCGAGCCAGTCTCATCGAACCCGGACACGGTGAACATCCTCTCCCGATTGCAACAGTTGGAAAAGCTTATCTGCGAACGACGGAGGCGACGCGGATGATTCTCCTGTATCGGTGCACATCTGGATGTCGCTCTACGACTGGATGTGCATGAGGGGTTGTGGGTGGCAGGTGACCGCCAGACCCATCATCGACTCCCTATCGAAGACGATATCAGACCTCGTCAACGTATGCAAAGGCATGGTCATTGTGTGCGTGAACCGCGATGTAGCTTTCCAGGGTGGAAGAGGGGACTTGGGTACGATTGCCAACAAAGTGAGCGAAATCAGCAAGGCGGCAGGCGCGTTGGTGACCGAGAATGACCGCATGTGGCGCATGACTCATACGCTAGCGGGCAAGAACTACAAGATTTCCGGGACCTCGAATCTGCAATACTACCTCCTCAACCGGCTATTGGTGGAAAAATCCATTGACGTGCTTGCGCCTAACCTGGAATTCATCAATGACCTGGAGGAGATTTGCATCAATGGGCCGGACCTTCAATTCAATGTCCCCAAGAATATGGAAGAATCGAAGGTGAGGTTCGAGTACAAGCCGACGTTCACCGCTCAGTCAAGAAGGAAAGAGGAGCGCCAGAACGAAAATCATAGTGGACAAGAAACATTTGGGAACGTTGATGCCAATGACCTGCGTCTACGATGGTATACGGTCTCCGAGCTCGGCGATTTCATCTGCGAACTATGCAGGAAAGAGATGCAGAGGAACAAATCGAGGGTACTCGAGTCCGACACGTCGTTCAATCCAACCGCGTGCGTGAACTGCTGTGCGAGCTGGAATGCCAATACGAACGGTGTCGCAAGATCAACAAATGGGGGGAAGCTCTATACGCGCCTTTTCGCAGAGTGCAAAGTCGCGATCCCGGGCCTCCAACACCTCATGGTGGACGTCAACAATGTTCAGGCCATGATCACGATTATACGGGAACTTGCATACTCCAAATTGAAGAAGGAGTTGTCCCACGTGGGGTTCGTGAGCATGACGTTGGATCAGGCGGCACAGTTTTACAGTCACGGGCATGGAAAGCGCAACCAGAGATGTGGTCATGTGCAGGAATTCTGAAGGGCATGAGAAGACCACCATCCACGTGATTGACAGGGATCTTGGCAACGTGGCCTACTCATCATGGATCAAGAGCGTGCTTGATCAGGGGACGATGTATGACCTCTTGGGACAAACTACCAATGAGGAATCCTTGGGAAACGTCGTTGAAATGGTGTTGGGATTCTTCGAAGTGATGTCATACTTCCAACACGAACTTCCGTTGTGGAGAGATGTATGGAAGATCAAGAGGGAGTTCGAGCAGTCCATCGTGCGGCGCCTCGCGGGGAACGTGAGCTAAGCTCGGGACACCTACAAAAGAGGTATTGGACATCATGAACACGATCAAGCCCAAACACCCATACTCCCTGGTGATCGAGCAGGCCAACCAAGGGTCCAAGAGGAAGGCGTCAGAGGGTGGAGACGATGATCGCGGCCCAGAGCCAGGTCAGAGTCGAAGCTCTCAGCCCAAAGAAGAAAAGGAGGAGAGGAAGCAGCGCGTGATTGATGGTCGGAAAGCGGCACTCAAGTTCCTGGACTGAATGGAGAAGTGCATGGAGGACAAGGGAATTTGTGCGAAGTGCGCGAACGCGGCCCACGACGGCGACTGCAAGAAGATCGAAGAGGCTGCTGGAAATGACGAGGCGATCAAGAGGATCCGCGAACTTCTCAGCAGCGATCATGTGTCCTCGGATGAAGAAATGGGGGATGCAGAGGAGCCCTCGTCATCGACACCCGAGGGACACAAGACAGGAGAGCAAATGGGGAAAGAGACAATAGGGATGTATAGCTATACCATCAATTTGGTGGAAATGGCTGACACGGCTGAAGGAGGCGAACTGCAATGCGGAGGTGTGGGCCTTACCTTCAACCCGTGCGGGGATCACAGGACTTTCAAGACAACGTTGGAGCGGGGATGCGATACCATCCCATGCTACATTCCAAGGTTTGGTGACGTGAGCAGCGTCGACTTGCCATGGGCATACGCTTCAATGACTGATCCCAAATTCTTCCCCAAGGGCGCCATTTTGGAGCAGATCGATGTGCAGCAACTTGGCAAGAGCATCAACTTCTGCCTTCAGCCGTTCAATGACGCTCCATTTGGCAAAATTGGTGATGAGCATTCTGTGTTCGGGACGAGAGATCAAGCTAATCAGCTATCTCACGACCTCTGCAGGATCCTTCGCCACAAGATCGGCAATTGCCAAGGAAGTGCCTTCAAGTGTGATGAAGGTGGGTGGGTCGACATCGATGCAATCATCAACGACTATGGGGTGAACATATTCCCACCGAAAACTACGAGAGAGAGACGCTACATGGGCATTGTAGAGGTGATGAAATGGCAGGAGTCTGGATACAAGAAATCGAGATTTCAGATCCTAGCAGTGAGGTATCCGAGCATCATGAACCTGAATGACATGAGGGCCGCCAGACAGGAACTGTCCTACATGGGTCACGATCAGGGCGAGATCAACGTGATATTCAACAGATGCGATGGATGGTACAGACCTTGGTGCATTCGGGCCACAACTGGTCACGGCGACTTTGGATTCATGAGCTCTTCCGCACTGGCAAATAGGTATTCCGCAAGGACGGGTGACTCCCTTGGAGGCGCATTCCACGTAACATATGTGGAAAACCTGCCGTTGCGGGCTAGTCCCCGGCGGAATCGGTGGCGGAAACAGATTGGCACTGCACTTCGGGGCATTCGCTCCATGGGACAAGATGAACTTGGCGACGAAGACGTCGCTACGCAACCTGCGGGTTGGGGATCCGATCGCAATCATCTACATTCCCAGTGCAACTCTCGCACGGTACGGAGCTGGAGTTGCGTTCAACGGGACGTTCATGGTTTTCGACGTTCTATGAAGTCAAGTCCATGTGGATCGGCAAGTGCAACGAAGGGAAACGCATGGACATCGAGGACGTCAAGCGGGCGTACTCGATGTGCGTCGAGAACGAGATCTGTCCTGCTTTCGTTGGCTCATCCCAAGAGTCGGCCTTGATGTTCCTTCAGAACGTCGCCAAGGTCATCGAGGGATCGCCGGAAACTGAGGCGGGCGCCGACAATCTGCATTACGTCAGAGACATGGTGGATCGGGCCTGTGAGTTGTTTCGAGGCGGCCAACATCAAGAGTTGGAAACCCTGACAAATGAGATCAGAGATGAGATCAGCAAAACCATCATCCTGAATGACGAGACTTGGGAAGGACTCAGGTGCCGAATTTGTCCGTCTTGTGCAGCTGCAATTCCTACATGCTTCTGTATATGCCTGGAGTGCGAAGCGCAATTGATCTCTACTGGAAGATTCCGTATCAACGTCAGCTCGGGTGACGATGATGACGACCACGAACCCAACGTGTCCGGAGATGCCAGGCGGGCGCAGGAGGAAGCGAACGACAAGGCGGCAGCACAAGGGAAGGATGGTGGAATGGAAGATGATCCCGGGGATGATGATATGGGCACGCAGGGTTACACATCCGGCAACGTGTCCGAAGAGGAAGACAACGAATGGGATTATCGCGACAATGACACGAGACATCATCAGCTCCCAAAGGATGGCAATCTGCATGGATGAGCCACGTGAGGCTCAATACATGGCAGGGTTCATTGCGCTGCAAATGTCAAGGATGTGGGGGATGTTTGAGGCTGGCGAAAAGCGCGCACTAAGGGGAGCTCCCGCGTGTCCATATCACAACGACTTGGCACGCTACCCCAACATCACCGACCTTGATCGTGATGGTATTGTGTTACCATCATCTGGAATGTTCGATCAAGGACTTTCAGAACAGTCGAGGAGCGCAACCAACACATTCGCTATTTGGCGCTCAAATGCAATGGGCTGTACATTTTCTACAAATTGTGGATTGCGGCAAAGATCCTCGACATCGCCAGGGAAGAAATGAAGCTGTTGGTCAGCGATCGCAAACATCCAGTGGGTGACATTGTTTACAGGTGCTTCTCCCTGGCATTCAACTGCAAGTGCATATCTTTCGCAAGGACCGGGCTAAACCTTGGTAGGCATGGGTATGTGGTCAACGTGAGCGCTATTATTGCGGCCACAGACCCGGGCAAATGTGACGGACCTCTGCTTGATTGGTGCATCCGGAAGGGACATTGGCTTGCGGACGAGCACTACAAGAAGTATGCCCGAGTACGAGACGCCCAACGCAACTTGGACGAAGAATTCCGTCGATGTATCACTAGGCTGGCCATTGTGGATCGACCTGTGTGATGCTGAACTGGATCATCGTTGCGTTTTGCGGCATGGTGCGGGCCAGACCCCATCCATCGCCAGCAACACATTGATTTCACTACGATGGAATGAACTACGACATGATGTTATTCGTTTGTCCAAGGACCATGTTTATGTATGTATTTACATATTCCGACGACTATGGCATCCCGGATATTCTTGGATGGGCACTATTACCTCATGGAGGATTTCATTTCCTTATATTATTCGTGGTGTCTGGGATGGCTATTTTTGCATACATATTGCTCGCCATTTTCTTTGCCGGTGATATACGGATGGCTTACAATCATGCGCTGCTATGGATTTCTTCGCTCAACCCATTTCTGTGGATGACAGCTGCGCGATGCGCAAATGCGGCAGCTGGGATCTCCGATGGCTGCGTTGTGGTACGGGGCATAATGCCTCATGGCTCTGTGTATAGGAATGTGCTGCGATCTGCGGATGCGCGTTTTGGTTTAATCGAACCCGGCTAAGTTTCACAATGAATAAACGGCGATGCAGTAGTGAGTGAAAGAATGTTCGACACGGTTTCGTAATCAGAGCCGTGGCCATTGGAACTTGTTGTGATGTTTGGACCGCATGATGAACAGTGCGACCCAAATGGGGGATGTTAAAACCCTCCTGGCCCCGTGCCTAAATTGGGAAGCCGTTCTGAGGTCCATGTTCTTGTTGGTTGAAATGTTCCATTGGATGCCACATTCGGCTCAAGATACAAGTAGGGCTTAAGGTCTTGCATGAACTTACGTTCTCCTGTGATCGATCTGTGTGAGAGAAAACAGGTTCAATCGCGCTGCTGGTATCGGACGTGCGTGTGTGGTTATTGGACAACACCGTTACAACAGTTTGCACTGGTTTGGCTGTATCGGTTTGGCCGTATATCCTTTCTACGTGGTTGAGTACACTCAGCTGGAAGCTTGGTGGACAGCGTCCCACGGGACGTCATCTTGCGCTCTTGACACAAACCGCGGGTTTTAGTCTTTGGCTCCATTTGCCAGGGTTCCATTTTCGTACCGGTTTTTTTGAGCCACAGCCAAGTCCTCAGAATAGTTCAGCGAGCAATGAGCTTGCGCGAGTTTCATTGTGTGAGTTCTCTGTGATGCAAAGCTCCTTTTGCCCCGTTTCGGAACGGGAGGCCTGTTGGTTTTGAAAAGAGGCTGGTTGGAAGGGAAGCGGAATGGGCGCCTCTCTTGGGCATTGAGCGGCGTGCGACCCCTTTCCCCGGGCCGAGCGGTTTTCCTTTTCCCTTTGAGCACCGGTAGGCTGGAACCGTTTTTTTGCTTCTTCTTTTTTTTGAGCTTACACCAGCGTTTCTCTTTTTTTTTTTTGGAATTTCCTCATCCCGGATTCTCATTTTTGTTTTTTCTCACAGACGAAGCTTGCAAGTGAGTGAGTGAGCGACTGGCGGTTGCAAAGAAAACAACACCTCGGTCCTTAAAAAAAATAAAAAATCACGCCTGGGGGGGGTCATGTTCTTTTTGGAATCACATTTTTGAAATCGCGCCTGGGGGGTCCAGTTTTTTGTTTTTGTTTTTGCCCGGGGGGTGCAGTCTTTTTTTCAATCCGCCTGTGTGTTTCTTTTGAAACCACGCCTGGGGGGTTTCGGTGTTCGTTTTATTTTGAAATCACGCCTGGGGGTCCCGGTGCTTGTTTTGTTGCATTCATGCCTGTGGGCCGGGGCGTTTTTGCTTTTGAATTCACGCCTTGGGGCTCCGCTATTTTTTTGAATTCACGCCTCTGGGCTGGTGTTTCTTCTTTTGACGTCACGCTTGGGGGTCCTAGTGTCTTCTTCAAAAAACACCTAGACCCCCCAGGCGTGATTAAAAAAAAAACAAAAACTTGGACCCCCCAGGCGTGATTTCAACCAAACAAACAAAAGCACCTGGACCCCCAGGCGTGCTTTAAAAGAAAACCAATCACCTGGACCCCCCAGGCTGATTCAGAATATGTGATTCCACAAAACACACCGGAGCCCGGTAGGCTCAAGAAAGATCCTACCCCACATGGGGTCCCTTTGATGGGGACACGCCAGCCAAACAAAACCGTCACCCCCTTGAAAACACCCCCTCCAAATTCCCAGAAGAAAAAAAGGAGAAACAAAAACACAAGCCACCACTGGATTTGGGACCAGTGGTCATTTTTGAGCGTGGCCCCTTTTTCTGGGGCTAAAACAAAAATGAAACCAAAGGAGAACCGTTTGGCCATCTCCTTTTGCTTTCCTTTTTCAAGTGGAGGATCGCCGGTAGAAGAGTGAGGGAACTTGGCTGTCCCTTTTTTTGGATTTGGACCTCCCCAAAAAACAGAACGTGGCGTCAGTTTTCCTTTGGGTTCCCTTTAAAACCAACCAAAAAGGGGCTCCCTCAAAAAAAAACACCCATTTCAGCTTTGGGACTTGTGTAATTTGCAGATAGGCACACTCGAGCCACTTTTTGGGCTTGGACCATTTTAGTGGTTGAAATGTTTAGAGACTTGTTTGGCCAATCCACTCGATCGGCAGTGAGTAGGTGTGACTTTGGCCAATCCACTCGATCGGAAGCGAGTAGGGTGTCGGCGTCCTTTTCTACCTTGGTTGAAAGGGAAACCCGAAGGAAGACCAGAAGGAACGTGCAGATTTCAGGCCTGACGTTGTCCTTTACCTGGATTGAACGGGACACTCAAAGGAAGACAAAAGAAGGAGCTTGCAGATTCCAGGCCACTTCGCTCCACGGAGAGTGCGCGGCGCAGATCATGCTGCAGGATATGAAGGACAAGGATGCCAAGCGCGTCAGCGACGCTCGGCTTTTGCGAGATGGCCGCATCCTTATCCTGGTATTCAAAGCGACACCAACAGGAAGCCAACGATTCTAGGGGACCAGACAGAGTTGGTTGAAGGGCCACTAGAAGCAAATCAACCATTTCAGGAATTGGACAGAATCCTGGCTTGAGAACCCCTCCAAATGTGTCTCCAGCCCACTTCAAGCACTTGTACAAAGGGGAGGCCACAGGCCATGAATTCTTGCAACCAACCCCCCGCCACCTTGCCTTTAGGTGGCCTAAGATTCAAGGTACAGTGGAATACAAGGAACCTACGAAATCTTGTTTTGCCAGAACCTCAAATGCACGTGGTGTTCGAGTTGAGGTTACCATTGGGTATCTTAATTCGGGACAAGGTAACCATCCCATGGGGAAAGCGCCTTTAGCTCCCGCTCCCCGAGGTCGGTTTCGGACTCTGGTCACTTGGGTTTGTACCGTTCGATCTGCAAGTAAGTTGCATGAACGGTGAGATTGCCGGTGGTCATAGGGCCGAACAATTCTTCACACATGTTTCCCACCTGAACTTTCAGGTGTCTTGCATGCTACCTGCATTTTCCAAGAGAGCTGCTATCAGCAACCTGAGCACCATCGCTCGTCCTGGACTGCGGGCAGCTTCACATTGAGCCAGGAAGACACAGATCCAAACACTTTGTCTTTGCGTGCCGATGCAGATCCCGGATTTTTTCCAGCCCTTATGGACATGTTAGTTCGGAATCGGCCCTGGGTGCGATGCCTTCCAGTGTCTATGGCCGAAAAGAAGCAAGGCTTCTCAGCTATCCCTGAGAAGCTATCCCAATCGTCGTATCCTATGCTGAAGGTATCGAAGGTTGTTCAGCCATCTCTCTCACAGCCAAAGCACTTCTCAATAATACTCAGGAAGGTGTGCTGAATTTCAAGTTTGTCAAGTGGAGTTGGTTGCGGTCTTTTGGAGCTAGGGCTACCGGTTGTTTGCGCGAACGATAAAGACACACAGAACATCAAGTCGCGCCAAAGCGTTTTATGCTTAAGATCGCGATTCGGGAACTTTGGCTGAGCAAGCTCCAGACACTGCCTTCTCTTTGAGCTTACCCTTTCAACTTGGTTCAAAGGGGATTCAAGAGGAAACCTGCCATTCTCAGGGTCCCCGAATTTGAACACCTGCAAAAAACGCAGCACTTGTATTGGCAAACGTGGAGTGCCCGTGTTTAAAGCATCACTCAATGGTCGAGTGTCAGGTACCTGCAGCTCAGTTGAATTCTGTGCGCATAGGCAGCAACAGCGACCGCATCATATGCGGCAAAACAACAACAACAACATCATGCACCAAGTGCTGCAACAGAATGCGCTCAGCACCCGCAACACGCTTAATTAGGACGCAACACCACGTGATGCGCTGAAAAAAACATCTTGAATTACAGTACAGACACCAATGACTCTCCCATGCATCTCGAGCAGAGTTTTGGCTAGACGTCCCGAGGCACGTGTTTGAGCGGTGATCTTGTCAAAGCTGCCCGTTGCAACAGGCTGGGTGCACATAGTAATGTGCACAGCCACGTGTGTATGCCGCAGTCAAGACACCGGACCTTGAATTGTCAACATTCCTTCCAAACACCACATAAATACGCATAGATACAGAGCGGCGGCGCAGGTTAAACGTTAGAGTTTTTGCGCTAACTTTTTTCATGTCGGCGGCTTTCGACTTTGGGGGGAGGCTAAAAGCCGAGAATTCTACAGAGATCCTCAAGTCACGTGTGTGTGTGTTGCCAGTATTAACCCTGGTGAGCATGATCACGGGAAAGCAGTCCCACAGTAGATCGCCAACTACCCAGGCTTGAGGGACCAAAACATGGCGTGTGTTTGTCTTGAGGGTCGCATTTGTTGCGTGGCTTCAAGGACACCAAAGCCGAAACCATGTTTACCATATGTTTGAAACATAATATTGACCCCACATGAATCAACCTCAGTTTATGAATCGGCGGGTGTTCCCCTCCAAAAGTGGTGAGATTCCCCCACATTTCACCCAGGGACAGCCGCCTATGAATGGACTGGGGTTGATTCATATGGGGTCCATTTTTCTTTTTTCCTCAAAAAATGGTCCTTTTCTCTGAAACTTGGGTCTGGGCGTTTGGGCGCCCACGTGGGACACCTATGGCTGCGGGTCAAAACCGTTTTGGTACCATTTTGGTTGGTAAGTGAATTCACCACCCATTTTAGAACCTATTTTAGTGGGGATTGAATCGGATGTTCACTGGGGATAACTGGGCTTTTGACGATCTGAGGAGGAGGTGGAGAAGAAGCAGAAGAGCCGGGCGGAGCACGGCATCGGCTGGACGGTGGCGCAGGTGCCGAGGAACGTGGCGACCGTGGCCCGGCAAGGGAGAGCTTTGAGGAGAAACCGCAAACGGGGAGACGAACCTTTGGTGCATTTTGCCAAGGGATGTTAGGACTTTAACTTTTGGCCAACTACTGGGGTTTCCATTAAACCACTAAAAGTTAAACTTCTAGCACAAAATCGCCTTTTCAGCTTCCCAACCCACTGACAACCTGAGAATTTAACACCTATGGACCACTTACATCGATATGGGTATGGTTCAAAATGAAACCACCAAGAATATGGACCGCAGGTTTTATGTTGGGTGCCTAATTTTGACCCACAGCCAAATGGGAAGACGAGAATAGGAACCCCAAATTCGCCTTTTCAGCTTCCCTCGGAAGAAGTGTGTCCCCCGCAAGTTCAGGGGGACACACATGCGATGGAGATCATTCGTCATCGAGACTGCTGATCTGGGTGGGAGGGGCGAGTAAAGCCTGTTGGACAGTTCCTGAAAGGAGGGCACAGGAACATGTGGCTGTGGTTGTCAAAACCGTTTTGGGGTCCCATTTTGGTAGGTAGGTGAATTCACCACCCAAACCGTTTTGGGATCCCATTTTGGTTGGTAGGTGAATTCACCACCCATGTTAGATTTTTATTTTAGGTGGTTGGATCGAATCGGATCTTCACTGCCATGTGATCCAAACCAGCCGTGGGTTTTCCTCGGAGTGTCGGCTGCTCGGAACTGGCTCCGAGGCCGCCAAGCTGGGATGCACCCCAGCGCCGCAGGGCGGGGACTCGGGGCTCGGGGCGCGGGGCTCGCTCGCTCGGTGTTCTCCGCTTTCCCGAGCTATGAGTTGGTCTCCAACGGAAAGTGTCTTGGTCAGGTTGCACCCCTCCCCCCCCCCGAAAAAGAGAAAAAATGGCGTGTTGGTTTCCCTGTATCACCACCAAACCGGTACCATCACAAAAGATGTATTTGGGGGGACCCGACAAATTCGCTTTGAACGAACCCCAAGCAGGGTACTCAGTTGAGATTTCAACGGAAGTGCTTCTGGCTGAGTGCTGCTGGAGGTCTGTTAGAGACCTTCTACCCACTTTCCGGGTTCCCCCCAGTGGTGCCTTTTCGGCACATCGCCAGAGGAGGTTTTGCAAAGCGGCGGACTCCCACTTTTACCGGTCCCCTATTTGAAGACAATCCCCGCTTCCGAAACCAACCCTCCGCGATTTAGCGCGACTCCCCCTATTTTCAGAAACCACCAATTCGCGATTGAGAAACCAAGCACGCAATTCCGGAAGCCAAAGCCTCGAGAGTCCGGAACCACACAACAACACGAGTCATTCTGAGCAACCGCTCTGGGACTGGGGGATGGGGTGGTGGGGTGGGCGGGTGTTTCGCACCAAGAGCTTCGCGCAGCTGCGCGGGGCGAGCCGAAAGTTCCTTATAGCTTATATGGCGTCTTCCCTCTCCCGGACCAACCCCCTTCAAGATTCAGGGTTCGTTAGGGCTTCCTGAGGGTTTCTTCGGGTTGCCCAGCAGCATTTGGCAAAACCCTCCCTCCCTCCCTCCCTCCCTCCCTCCCTCCCTCCCTCCCTCCCTCCCTCCCTCCCCCCCTCCCTCCCTCCCTCCCTCCCTCCCTCCTCCCTCCCTCCCTCCCTCCCTCCCTCCCTCCCTCCCTCCCTCCCTCCCTCCCTCCCTCCCTTCCCCCCTCCCTCTCCCCCTTGCAACCACCCCCTCCTTTCAACCCGTTCCGACCTCGCCTGAGCCTCGAGACGCCAGGCTTGGTGTGCCTGGCCTGGGACCAGGCGCAGTGCCGGGTGTCGGTGCAGGCCACCGCGGACCCCGCGGCGGCGGTGAACTTGGAGTACCTCGCGCTGGCGCTGAAGGCGCAGCTGCAGTTCTTCTCGCTGGGGTGGAGTGGGAGGTGGGTTGGCTGGGGTGGTTGGGGTGGTTGGGGTGGGGTGGGGCGGGTTTTGGACTTGTGGGTGGGGAGGGGTGGGGTGGTGGGGCTGGGGGGGGGCTGGGCTTTGGGAGTTGGTACCCTTGTGGGTGGGAAAGAGTTCGCAGAACAAGAACCATCAAGTTTTTGGATTTTGCCAGTCAAATGACACCCGACATCTTGATCATTTGTGAACCACACCGGAAAATCATCCAATTGATCTTCTTGGGTTGGGTCCTTGTTCGATTTGGCTCCCATGGCCCGAAAGAATCCCCCTCGGAGATAGTCTGGAGTTTGGCGTATGTGAATGTGCAGAATCAAAGGTACACCTTGTCTATTTATTGGCTGGTTTGGGGGTTCTGCAGATTGGGGGGATTTGTGCGTTCCTTCGGGTTGCTTCGGGGCGTCTTTTTTGCATGCGCGCGAAGCGGGCGTCTCAAGAATGTAAGGCCACCCTTGACGAGTGAATCACCGACATTCTGTGACAAGATTCCTGCGTACGTGCTCCGTCAACCTGGTCGCAAGGGCGCAGGGAATCCCCGGAAACTTCGTGCGAAACAGAGACAACATCCATCGGCAAGTTCTGCAATTGACATAAAATTAACAATAAGTAGGGATCTGCAGATAGAGGACATGGCTTTCGCTCGTTTCATCCCCGCATCGCCATAAAGGCAGATCCATGCTATGCTCCTTAGCGATCACCGGTTTTCTGATGCGCGATGCGCATCAATCAATTTGATTCCAGCGGTCAAATCAAAATTGGAGCCGCAACTCTATTGATGTGGGAAGTCCGGACGTCCTGACGATGGCTGAAAAAAAGTTGAGACGTGATCCCTTCCGAATGGTTTCTTGTTGGTTTCCCACGCCATGAGACCAGCTGTCCCCCCAGCTGTCCCCAGTTTTGTCGCTTTCCGTCCGCATCTCACTGGCAAGGTGTTTGCGATCAATGTCAACGCAGGCAGAAGATGTTGCAATGAGTGCGTGCAAAACCACACTCTTCGCGCAGCGTAAGTAGTGAGCAACTAGCACGTCCGCTTCAACCAAGCCGCCTAAAAGCCCAAACACTGAACCCCAACGAAAGCCCAACCCCCAAAATCCCAAACACCGAACCCCACACCCCCATCCAAGCCCACCCAATGAAGGCCCTATGTGAATTTGATTTGGGTTTGCTGCACAAAATAATGGGGAGCCCCCAACACGGAGGTTTTCTTTTTTGTTCTCCTTTACCACCGTTTTGGGTACAAAGAAGCAACCCCTCGTTCCACAAATTCCCTTCTTTTTCGTTTTCTGCGTTCCAAAACACGCACACCCATTCGGGTGGGTCTTTTTTTTTGAGGGTGCCCCTTGTCCTTTTGGGTAAAAATAAACTACAAGGACTGCCCCACGAAGCCATTTTGAAGACGAGCCACCTGTAAATAATAGGGTGTGTGTGTGTGTGTGCGCGTCCCCATTTTTTTTTGGGGGGGTTCATCACTTTTGGAGCGATGCCCCCAAAAATAGAGACGGGTTCTACTTTGGTCCGGGATCAACATTTGACCCCGGATGAATGGACCTGTATTGATGAGTATCAAGGCGGTTCTAGGTGCTTGGCAGATGCCGGCCGTCCGGTTCCTTAGCTTTTTAGGTTTTCAGTTGGCCATTTCACCCACAAGTTGTTCACTTCTAGCAGATCTGAAAGACAGCCCAGAGTGGTAGCCTTCAGCAAGCAATTTTTGTTGGTATCCTTTTGAATCCCATCTTGCAAATGGCTTGGGGACTGACCAAAATACCAAAACCAAGTGGGCTTCCAATCAGGGCTCTCGTTTTTTGGGAGACCCCCTTAGTCTTAAAGGCAAACCAAACGGAAAAAAAAGGCATGTAGTGGGGTCCAAACGCAAAACAATCGCCCAAAGAACGCCAGTTGCGGTCCAAACGCGATACACCTCGGTCCAAAAACGCCCATGTTGTGGGCTCCAAGCGTGAAAATGACGTCCGTTTTTTTTCCCAAGGGCTTGCGCCACTGGCGGTTGGCGCCGCAAAAGGCGCGCCGCGCGCCACCAGGTGCGCTTCCACGCCTGCCGCGAGCCGCTCTTCTCCCTGGACCCGGTGAACCCGGCCGGGGGCCCCGAAAAGCCACGGAGGGAGTTGGAAGACGCGACGACGCCTGGAGGGGTTGGAAAAAGTTGTCTCAAAGGAGGCTGCAAAAATCCGGCGGGCGGCTTTGGTTCCTTTGGGGTTTCCCCCCCAAAAAAAAATCCACGGAGAAGCAAGGAAGTATGTCGCCGCAAGAAAGCTTTGGTTTCCTTCGGTTTCTAAAAGCTGAGCAACAAGGTTTTTCTAGCCCGAAAAGATGAGCTGCCCATGTGTTGCTGGTGTTTTTTTTTCTCCCCCCCCTGCACAGAGCTTTTTGTTTGCTTGGTTTGTGTTTTCCCCTCAACGCAAGGGGGTTGGGGGTAGCTTAGTTTTGAGCCTGACGAACCTGAATGACGAACTGGGAATCTGAGGACTGGGAAGCGATTTGGAGCGACACGACAACAACACTTCAGGCAATTCCCAACTGGTGGTTTGGGGATTTGAACCCTGGCTTTTGTAGATGGAAACAAAGGGGAACGTTCACCGACCGGAGACTGGATACACCTTTCCTGAAATGTCAAGAATCAGAGCGATGGAGCTGCGAGTTCACGGCCGTCAGTTTTCAGCTTCCCTTTAATTGGTTGGAGGTATGGAGGTATGGAGGTTGTACAGCACTTTTGCTGCTTTACAAGGTTAGGCTGGTGGTCAATCGGCCTCCATGCTGTTGATTCCCTCAATGTTGCAGGTAGGGAACAAAGGAAGCCCTGCAGTTTGCCGCTTGGGTTGGTTTACTTTCGACCAAAACCAAATCGTCTAGTGCTATGGATGGACGGAATCCATTTCGCATAGCCTTTTAGACACCCTGCAATCATCCCCTCAGCCAAGATCTTCCCTTCTTCTCTTTGAAAGCCAGCCAGAAGGGGGGCTTCCGAACCCGAAAGGGACATTTCAGAAAATCTCAAAGAACCCGCCGCCAAAAAAAGAAGACGTAGAAGAAGTAGTTGTTTTCTTCTTTGCCTCCCAAACCATTTTGTTGAAACGTTCTAGGTGATCTTTGGGTTTCCTTCGCCTTAAAATTACACCTTGCACCGACTCATTGGACTGCACTTCCAAAGTGGGTCCTTTCGTTTCCAAAGTTGGGAACGAGTTGCCCTCTGACCCGTCCAACTTCCGGTGTCCGCGGGGCACCGCGGTTTCGGGGCACCTTTTTTTCAGTTGGAATGCCATCACCCCCGGTTGCAGTTGCGACTAAACTTGGATCCGTGAGCGTGTGTGGGACCGAAAAAAAGCGCATCTTCACATCTTCATTTGTTGGGCATTTTGGGCGCTTTTTTTCTCGCCCGGGCCGCGGGCGGGTATTTTTTTTTAACCCCGCGGGGTTCCATGGACCGATCGGGCAGAAGCCAAGTCGCTGGCTTCGGTTGCCCTATCTTTTTGCCCACAGGTCCCAGGCTTGCGGGCTGAAAGTCAAGAATAGCATTCCCGTGGGAAAAAACCCTGACCGCGTAAGGGCGTTTGGTGGCAACCATGCAAGCTTCTCAGGCCGCTGGTTGGATTTATTTGTAGCCCTGGCACGAGTCTTTGTAGGACGCCACAAAAAGGAGGTGTCACTTTTTTCAACAAGAGTGGATTAACATAATTGTTATATCCAGTTGAATCATTGAACTCTTTCAGGGCACTACACAAGTCCTCTTTTTGTGGGCTGGTTTTGTTGACGTTCCCAGTCTGCAAACCGGGCGATGGTATCAAGCTCGGTTTCAAGAACCTAGGTATTTTTTTAATGGAAACCAGAAAGCATGGTTCACAAGGCTCATTCCCTCATTCCCTACCCATTGAAGCGGCCAAACAAGGTTATTTTTTTCGGCACCCGACAAAAAGGTTCTGTAAACAAATAGTGACGTTTGGAGGGCAACTTTTCAGGGCCGTCCGAAAGGATATGGGGGCGAAACGCCGGGTGGAATCGCCCAACTCAGCTGACGGCCGCTGCAACACTTCAGGTGGGTGGGTCTTAAAATAGACGGCACCCCCAAACTCAGTTTTTTTTTTTTCTCCGGCCTTCCTTTCATTGCACCAGAAAGAAAAAACCGCAAAAAACAAACACACACACACACACATCCCCCCTCCGTCAAAAAAGAAAGAAATATAAAACACATCTCCCCGGAAAAAAAGAAGAAGAAGAAGAAGAAGAAGAAGAAGAAGAAGAAGAAGAAAACACACACACACACACACACACACACACACACACACACACACACACACACACACACACACACACACACACACACACACACACACACACACACACACACACACACACACACACACACACACACACACACACACACACACACACACACACACACACACACACACACACACACACACACACACACACACACACACACACACACACACACACACACACACACACACACACACACACCACACAACACACACACACACACACACACACACACACACACACACACACACACACACACACACACACACACACACACACACACACACACACACACACACACACACACACACACACACACACACACACACACACACACACACACACACACACCCCCCACACACACACACACACACACACACACACACACACACACACACACACACACACACACACACACTCACACACAAACACACTCACACACACACACACACACACACACACACACACACACACACACACACACACACACACACACACACACACACACACACACACACACACACACACACACACACACACACACACACACACACACACACACACACACACACACACCACCACACAACCACACAAACACACAAACACACACACACAAACACACCAACACACCAACGCGCAACCGCGCAAACGCGAAAACACACACACACACACACACACACACACACACACACACACACACACACACACACACACACACACACACACACACACACACACACACACACACACACACACACACACACACACACACACACACACACACACACACACAC
>CAUJNA010001413.1:677370-803366 GCA_963377175.1 Effrenium voratum | reverse complement strand
CCCACGCACCCACGCACCCACGCACCCACGCACCCACGCACCCACGCACCCACGCACCCACGCACCCACGCCCGCACACGCCCGCACGCGCACACGCGCACACGCGCACACGCGCACACGCGCACACGCGCACACGCGCCCACGCGCCCACGCGCCCACGCGCGCACGCGCGCACGCGCGCACCCACGCACCCACGCACCCACGCACCCACGCACCCACGCACCCACGCACCCACGCACCCACGCACCCACGCACCCACGCACCCACGCCCGCACACGCCCGCACGCGCACACGCGCACACGCGCACACGCGCACACGCGCACACGCGCACACGCGCCCACGCGCCCACGCGCCCACGCGCGCACGCGCGCACGCGCGCACGCGCGCACGCACCCACGCACACACGCACACACGCACACACCCACGCACCCACGCACCCACGCACCCACGCACCCACGCACCCACGCACCCACGCGCGCACGCGCGCACGCGCCCACGCACCCACGCACCCACGCACCCACGCACCCACGCACCCACGCACCCACGCACCCACGCACACACGCACACACGCGCCCACGCGCCCACGCGCACACGCGCCCACGCGCCCACGCGCCCACGCGCGCACACGCGCACACGCGCACACGCGCACACGCGCACACGCGCGCACACGCGCACACATGCGCACACACGCGCACACACACGCGCGCACAGGCGCACACACGCGCACACCCGCGCACACCCGCGCACACCCGCGCACACCCGCGCACACGCGCGCACACGCGCGCACACGCGCGCACACACGCGCACACGCGCGCACACACGCGCACACACGCGCGCACACGCGCGCACACACGCGCACACACGCGCACACACGCGCACACACGCGCACACACGCGCACACACGCGCACACACGCGCGCACGCGCGCACACGCGCACACGCGCACACGCGCACACGCGCACACGCGCACACGCGCACACGCGCACACGCGCACACGCGCACACGCGCACACGCGCACACGCGCACACGCGCACACACGCGCACACGCGCACACGCGCACACGCGCACACGCGCACACGCGCACACGCGCACACGCGCACACGCGCACACGCGCACACGCGCACACGCGCACACGCGCACACGCGCACACGCGCACACGCGCACACGCGCACACGCGCACACGCGCACACGCGCACACGCGCACACGCGCACACGCGCACACGCGCACACGCGCACACGCGCACACGCGCACACGCGCACACACGCACACACGCACACACGCACACACGCACACACGCACACACGCACACACGCACACACGCACACACGCACACACGCACACACGCACACACGCACACGCACACACGCACACACGCACACACGCACACACGCACACACGCACACACGCACACACGCACACACGCACACACGCACACACGCACACACGCACACACGCACACACGCACACACGCACACACGCACACACGCACACGCACGCACACGCACGCACACACGCACACACGCACACACGCACACACGCACACACGCACACACGCACACACGCACACACGCACACACGCACACACGCACACACGCACACACGCACACACGCACACACGCACACACGCACACACGCACACACGGCCGGTCAAAGTCCCGTACCCCCAGTGAACATCCCAATCTCCACTAAGATAGGTTCTAAAATGGGTGGTGCACCTACCCCAAAATGGGATCCCATTGGTTTTCACTCACAGCCACATATACATCCGTGCGGTAGGCACTCGATGCCGGTGCTCGGTATGATGAGCGTCTTCGACTGGTCGGAAGCCGACAATGTCAAGGGCGGCTGGACCGGGCGCGAGTGGTTCGTGGTGAACAAGGCCAGTCTGACGTGGGCTCGAAATGGGGAACCCGGACTCCCTTCGAAATTAGTTTCCCCTCCAACTCCCTTTGGGGGGACCGAAAACCGAAAATGGTGTTCCCTTTGTTTCGCCTTTAAACCCAGCTCCCTTTTTGGGGGCACCGCAAATGGGACATTTTTGTTTCTTTCTTTGTTCTCAGGGTGACTCAGCTCCTTGGCCGTGCTTCAAACACCGGGGCTCTCAGACACTCCTCACCTTGCCCTCGCCCACTTCAACCCACCCCTTCCGCCAGTCTCCCGTCTTTGTTTCCCAAGGTTCTTGGCTTGAACCCAACTCCTTGGGACCTCGGGTTTTCCCTCGGGTTCCCAAGAGGGTGTTTCTCAGAGCTGGGGAAACATTTCCTAAAATGGCGGTGGGTGTCCTGCTGGTTTCTCTTTGCCAACCTAACCAACCACCTTCTCTCACCATTCTCAGAGATTCCCACGTGTGTCTTGACAGGCGGGACCCCCAAGATTTAAATGTTCCGCTAGTTCCCTTCGAACATTGCAAAAGCGGGACCCGCAAAAAATAGATGTTCCATTAGTTCCCTTCAAACATTGTAATCAAAAATCGGTTTCCCTCAAACACATGACCTTATTTAACCACTAGTTCCCTTCAAACAACACACAAAAAAACACGAACGGTTTCCATTGGCTCCCTTCAAACACCACTAGTTCTCATTAGTTCCCTTTCAGCCTTACCAACACAAATGGTTTCCCTCAGAAGAATGGCGCCACGCCCACCGTTTGCCTCTTTCGCATCCGTAGGCAGAGGTGAAGCTGTCGCCGGACGGCACGCTGATCCCCTGCGTGAAGATGGGGGTGGAGGCACGGACGCAGGCGGGGCGCGGGGCGCGGGGAGAGACGTGGCCGTGGTGGTCAACACCAGTGGGATCCCATTTCTGGGTAGGTGAATTCACCACTTTTGAACCTTTTAGTGGGGGTTGAATCGGATGTTCACTGGGGGCTAACCGAGGTTTTGACCCGTAGCCAGGTCTCCATAGGAACAAGGAAGCTAAAACCTAAGCAATATTGCTCCATCCCTACCTCCGGAGCCAGCAAAAGATTGTTCGAGGAGACCCCAACAAGGTGGTTCAAACAGCAGTGGTGTGTTTCTCCAACTGAGTGAGCGTTATAATATGAAGGTGGTGTAAATCAGGTTACCCCCAATTGGTGGTTCGGATTGGTGGTTTGGGGATGGAACCCCTGATTCTGAGGGCAAATGTGAAGCCACTCAGCCTCCACACCTTCAAACCAGGGACGCTGATTGGGTGTGATTTTTAGAGGGAACCCTTATTTTTTTTAATATTTTTTTTAAAGGGAAGCCGCAAGGAAAACCAACCTTGCGCCATTTTTTTGGGGGCCCGTCCAAGCAAACCCGCGGTTTTTTGCCCAAGGGGCCATGGCCCCTTCTCAGGTGTGCCGAAACGGGGGCCTTGAGGATTCCGCCATCACCAGCAAGAACCACCCTTTGAGGACGGGGATTTGGTGGGCAGGGGAGGGTTGGGGTGGTGGGTTGGGGTGGGTTGGGGGTGGGTTGATAGACACTTAGGGTCTATTGTGCAACCTTTTGTGGGTATTGGTTCGGGCTCTTGGCTGTAAAAGTTGACCTTGAAGTGACCATGGAGAAATGAGTGGCACAAAGCCATCATTGCCTTCTCAGGTCTTGATTGAAGATCGCGGAGGATTTCTCTTTTTTCCGGGTTATTCTGGTGATTTACCAGTGGACTCCAATGTGTTCTCCAAGAAGATGCGTTTCGGAGGAAGGGGTTCTGGGGAAATTTGACTGAGGTGTCTTAACTTTGGGACTGGGCCCCAAGAACCAGCGAATTCTGGCACCCACTTGTTCGGGGTGTTGCGAAGGTGTGTCTGTTGCAAGGATTTGGCCCCATGGCATCGGTTTCCATGGGGTTCCCCTAGGCCACAAAAAGGGGTAGGTGCCAAGATCCATTGAGCGCAGTTGGTGGAAGCTTCAAAAGGCAGCTGCCACGTGTGAAGCTCGATCTGGTCGCTTGAGCTCGAGCCCAGTTCGCATGTTCCTTCCAGTGCCATCCAAAAGGTCTGTCTCGAATGGGGAGCATGTGGCGGTTGGGGAATCTCACAGTCCACTGGTTACCGTGGCAACTACGGCGTCAGGCGAGCTTTGTGAATAGCAACCTTATCCAGGTTCCCTCGCCGAAAACGGATCTGCTTGTTTGGGTATGGGCCAAAATTAGGCTACCAGCAAACCGCAGGTTTTAGTCCATGTTTCCACTTCCCGATGGGGCAACCCATCTTGGGCAACCTATTGTTGACCCACAGCTGCGAGCCCCGTTTTCGCCGCTTCTCTTGCGAGCGAAAGCCAAATGCAGGTCCTTGGGCATGGGCATGGGAGCCTCCGGGAGAGGGGAAGGAACCGGTTTTGGGGATTCCCTCCAAGGAAACCGAATCGGGGATGTTTTTTTTGGAGGTCGTTCCCTCCAAAAAAAGCCATGCTGTGGATGGCTGCGAAATCCATTTCGCACCACAGTTCAGAAACCCAACGGAATGATTCGATTCCCCTGTAAATATCAACAAACAATGGTTTCCCATGGTTTCAAAATGGTGCAGGATTTCGTCCATTCACAGTAGAGGACGGTTTGCAGGGGTCATTCCCTCATCTGACAGGCTGGCTACCACAAGTCAACGAACTAAACGACTTCTAGGAATCCCGCAAACCAGTGGAGTTAGGCGGTGGTAATTCTCTCAGAAGCCCGCAAACTCAGTACCCAATTGACAGGGTCTTCATTCCCTTATCAACCCAACGAAAAGGGCAAAGGGCGCCAGGTCAATGATTGAAGTGCTCCAACATCTTTGTCCCTTCTTTTTGTTGTGGGCGGAATCAAACCTCCCAGAAGAACTAAAGCCCTGTTTTGCCGACCCCTGTTTCAAACCTCCATGAAGAACCAAGACCCTCGTTTTGACCATATCGACCCCTGTTTTGGTCTTGGCTGGGCTGGACATAAAAATGGCCCGCATTCCGCAGATTTTCCGCCGCAGGAAGTTCGCGGAGAACTTTAGCAAGCCGCTCGGCGTCTTACTTGTCATGGCTTCCTGTTTTGGCCGCTTGCGGACATGAAGATGGAACCCATCAAAGAGAGACATGTGTAGAGGAGCGGTCGCTCAACCTATGGAATTGAACATGCAACCCTTAAGAAAGAGACCTGTGCAGAGGATACTGTTTTTTGGCGACCTTCTTGGGTTCCATGTTTTATTTGGAACCTTCAGTCATCCATTCTCAAGGTTCACTCCCCCCAAAATTGAAGAGATCACCGCGATGCTGACCTCGCCCCTGATCTGTCCGAGTGCGGGCAACGAAGGGAACCACGGCGATCGGCGATCGGGACACAGACCCGAGTTGAGTGTTCTCTTTGCGCCTTGCAAAGTCCATTGCCTTGCCCTCGCCAACGTGAAAAGTGTAGCTCCAGAAAACAACTATCACACACACACTAACTAATGTCTCCTTTCTTGGGATACCTTGTCAGGAACTTTGACCTCATCGCGGAGCGGAAGAGCGTGATCTTCGAGCTCCGAGAGCTTGCCAAGGCTCCTTCGGTAAACCCTTCGAGCCGCAGGGCTGTAGAAACGGAATGGCAGCGGGAGGAAACCCACTGAATGGGCTTTGGTTGCATGATGGGTGTGGCTTTTTAAGGGGACATAGTGGTTTTCCTTTTGGTTCCTCTTTCACGCCATAAAAACGGGATACCTCAAAAAAGACATAGCCGTATTTGTTTAAGCCACCAGACTCGATTTGGCTCCCAACAGGAAACTTCACGAGCGTGTTTTTTTGGGTCCCCCTGCACATACCCAGTGGTTCAAATGCCCAAAACTGCTTCTTACTCTCCCGAGCCCAAAAATGGGAACCCCCCAAGAGCAGTTTCGTCTAAAGGTCATAGTTTTGGGTTTCATTCTAATTTGCTAGAGGGTAAAAGGGGCTAAATAAGTACACACCGTCCCACTAGTCAGACGAACCCCCTAAAATAGCTCATTTCTTCACTAAAAGGGGACCACCTCTGAGTAGTATGGTCCTCCGGGTTAATCCGAAGTAGACATTAATGCCTTTATGTGGCTTGAAAGTATGAGAACGGACAATATTAGTGGTCTATGGTGAATTTGCAGAAGACATGAAGGGGGCCAACCCAGTTTATCGTCAAATAAGTCATTGGCAAATAACACGGATGCGGCTCAACACCATGCACCCAAAATGCCACCTTGGTAAATGAACAAGCCCAAAACCAGCGGTTCGCCCCAGCTGAGAACCCAACTTGGCGCAACAAGGGGTCTTGAATCCCATGGTTGGGACCCTCATTAATCTAAGGGTTCATTCCCCATTCTCTTCACCCATCGTTCTCTTTAGAAACCATCCATTTTCCCAAAAATTTGGCCTGTTCTTTGAAGAGAAGGATCCCTGAAGAGAATGGACATGGACGGTACAGCTAGAATTGTCCGCTAATGCAACCACAGATCGGTGCAGTGGGTGGCTAGGCCTCGGCGATGGCCAAGTTCCTGGTGGATTCCGGCACCTCGGTGCCCCAGGATCCGAGGGAGGGAGGCGGATTGGTTGCTTGGTTGGCTGGTTGGTTGGGTACTTGCTTGTTGGTTGGTTGGTCGGTTGCTTGCTTGGTTTGTTTCTTGATTGGTTGGTTGCTTGGTTTGTCTTGGTTGCTTGGTTGCTTGGTTGCTTGCTTGCTTAGTTGGTTGCCTGGTTGCTTGCTTGTTTGCTTGGTTGGGTACTTGCTTGTTGGTTGGTTGATGGGTTGGTTGGTTGGTTGCTTGCTTGCTTGCTTGGTTGCTTGGTTGCTTGGTTGCTCGGTTGCTTGCTTGGTTTGTTTCTTGATTTGTTGGTTGCTTGGTTTGTCTTGGTTGGTTGGTTGCTTGGTTGCTTGCTTGCTTAGCTGGTTGCCTGGTTGCTGGCTTGTTTGCTTGGTTGGGTACTTGCTTGTTGGTTGGTTGGTTGGTTGGTTGGTTGGTTGGTTGGTTGGCTGGCTGGTTGGTTGGGTACTTGCTTGTTGGTTGGTTGGTCGGTTGATTGCTTGGTTTGTTTCTTGATTGGTTGGTTGCTTGGTTTGTCTTGGTTGCTTGGTTGCTTGGTTGCTTGGTTGCTTGGTTGCTTGGTTGCTTGCTTGCTTAGTTGGTTGCCTGATTGCTTGCTTGTTTGCTTGGTTGGGTACTTGCTTGTTGGTTGGTTGGTTGGTTGGTTGGTTGGTTGGTTGGTTGCCTGCGTGCTTGGTTGGTTTGTTTCTTGATTTGTTGGTTGCTTGGTTTGTCTTGGTTGCTTGGTTGCTTGGTTGCTTGCTTGCTTAGTTGGTTGCCTGGTTGCTTGCTTGCTTGCTTGGTTGGTTGGTCGGTTGCCTGCGTGCTTGGTTGGTTTGTTTCTTGATTTGTTGGTTGCTTGGTTTGTCTTGCTTGGTTGGTTGCTTGGTTGCTTGCTTGCTTAGTTGGTTGCCTGGTTGCTTGCTTGTTTGCTTGGTTGGGTACTTGCTTGTTGGTTGGTTGGTTGGTTGGTTGGTTGGTTGGTTGGTTGGTTGGTTGGCTGGTTGGTTGGGTACTTGCTTGTTGGTTGGTTGGTCGGTTGCCTGCGTGCTTGGTTGGTTTGTTTCTTGATTTGTTGGTTGCTTGGTTTGTCTTGGTTGCTTGGTTGCTTGGTTGCTTGCTTGCTTAGTTGGTTGCCTGGTTGCTTGCTTGTTTGCTTGGTTGGGTACTTGCTTGTTGGTTGGTTGGTTGGTTGGTTGGTTGGTTGGTTGGTTGGTTGGTTGGTTGGTTTGTTTCTTGATTTGTTGGTTGCTTGGTTTGTCTTGGTTGGTTGGTTGGTTGGTTGGGTACTTGCTTGTTGGTTGGTTGGTCGGTTGCTTGCTTGGTTTGTTTCTTGATTGGTTGGTTGCTTGGTTTGTCTTGGTTGCTTGGTTGCTTGGTTGCTTGCTTGCTTAGTTGGTTGCCTGGTTGCTTGCTTGTTTGCTTGGGTACTTGCTTGTTGCTTGGTTGGTTGGTTGGTTGGTTGGTTGGTTGGTTGGCTGGCTGGTTGGTTGGGTACTTGCTTGTTGGTTGGTTTTTCGGTTGCTTGCTTAGTTTGTTTCTTGATTGGTTGGTTGCTTGGTTTGTCTTGGTTGCTTGGTTGGTTGCTTGGTTTGTCTTGGTTGCTTGGCTTGTCTTGGTTGCTTGGTTTGTCTTGGTTGCTTGGTTGCTTGCTTGCTTAGTTGGTTGCCTGGTTGCTTGCTTGGTTGCTTGGTTGCTCGGTTGGTTGCTTGCTTGGTTGGTTGGTCGGTTGCCTGCGTGCTTGGTTGGTTGTTTCTTGGTTGGTTGGTGGGTTGGTGGGTTGGTGGGTTGGTGGGTTGGTGGGTTGGTGGGTTGGTGGGTTGGTGGGTTGTTTCTTGGTTGGTTGGTGGGTTGGTGGGTTGGTGGGTTGGTGGGTTGGTGGGTTGGTGGGTTGCTTGCTTGCTTGCTTGCTTGCTTGCTTGCTTGCTTGCTTGCTTGCTTGCTTGCTTGCTTGCTGGGATGCTGGGATGCTGGGTTGCTTGCTTGGTTTGTTGCTTGCTTGCTTGATTGCTTGCTTGCTTGCTTTGCTTTGCTTTGCTTTGCTTTGCTTTGCTTTGCTTTGCTTTGCTTTGCTTTGCTTTGCTTTGCTTTGCTTGCTTGCTTGCTGGGTTGCTGGGTTGCTGGGTTGCTTGGTTGCTTGGTTGCTTGCTTGGTTTGTTGCTTGGTTGCTTGCTTGCTTGCTTGGTTTGTCGCTTGCATGCTTGTTTGCTTGGCTGGTTGGTTGGTAGGCAGGTAGGCAAGCAGCAGACACGCAGCCTTCGTCGCTATCCTGACCCTTCCTGGGCAATATGCCTATGATTCCACGGGGCCCTTTGGAGTTTCAACCATTGCCCATTGCTGATAAGCACAATTCCCCCCAGCGTGCCATATTTCTCCAGCATTGTAAGTCTGGTGACCCCAAGTTCGTAGTCAACACCAGAGCCTACTCTGTCCAGTGCAGCCTCAGTGGAACCCTAGGCTTCCTGGTGCTGACTCAACCCTCGGTCGGCAGTTTTGCAGAGCACATTTGGTTTGACACATCCCCTGGGCTGGCTACGTGGGGAACACATGTCGTTTGTGTGGCGCGGCTCCCAACCAGATTTCTTGTTGCTCGATGGCCAACTGAGAAGGATCATTGACAAACCGCTGGAGACACGAAGCAAACCTGTACAATAGGTGTTTACTCAAATACGTCCACCCGAACGGCCCTGACATGAACATGACCTTCCTGACTCTTGGGCGGTTGGTCACCAAGGCTCCCTTTGCCCAAGGCGCCTGTTGCCAAATGCTACCCATTCAGCTATAGTCCAATCCTTTGCAAGCACGCTTGTTGCCAATAGGGCACAACCACTCTTTTGGACGGCTTACCCCAACCTGGCCCAACCCTCAACATTTGGGACTCGGCATTTTCCTGGGCATACGGGGGTTTGACTGCGTATCTGCGGATTGCCCGCTTTGTGTCGCAGGAGTGGTGGCAACTGGCGGACGACTTGGTGAAGTCGGCGAAGCCGGGGGACAAAAACATCCCGCAGCTTTGGAACATGCGGGGCCAGAGTCGGATCCAGGCGAGTGGAGTGGAGGTTCTTCTTTTGTGGAGCCCGGGTCTTCAGTTTAGGAGGTAGACGGTTTCATGTGGGAATGCGGCAAGGCTTGTTAAGAGGGCCGCAAATCATTCCGCTTTTGGTTGGTTTTTGAAAGCACTAAGAGGGCACGAATGTTGGGGGCTTTGGGAGCCTGAAAAGGAACATGAAACCGGCCAAATACTGTCCCGACACTGACCATGGTTTGCGCATGTGGCAGAGTGGCTTGAGAGCGGTGGCTCGGTCTTGGACCATGCAAATCATTGACATCGAATTGTCATGTACTCCAGCTAAAGTTTTTTGGGGATCAAGTTGGATTGAGCTGTTGCTTCACTCCGGAAAATGGGTGCTACAAATCAACGTGAAACCAAAGGGGGAGGTCCCCCAGAAAGAGATTCCTCTAAAGATGTCAACAATTGGAGAGACAAACGAGCTGGGACAAGGAGCGGAAGGTCCGTGCTTGTCCAGGTGAGGGATGGCAAGCTGGTCAACTCGCAGACGGGACAATGCCTCTTCGACGGTTGGGGGTTGGGACTCCCAAAGGCCTCCCAAAGTATTACGAAGGACATGTGCTTTCCTCTCGGTCCTTGTCAACCAAGATGTGTTTCTTTGAACATGGGAGGCTCCAAAGAAGCCGCCTTGAGCTTCTGGCTTTTAGGGTTTCGTTTTTAGTTTCCCATTTGGCCATGAATTGGGATGTTCACTGGGCTTACGGGGTTTTGACCCATGGCCATTTGACCAACTCACTTTTCACGGATCAGTTGCAGCCCGGAAAAGCGACACGAAGCTTGGGGGAACCTGATAAAAGGTCTTCAGATGGGTTTGGAGAACGACATGTCTCAGAGCCAGCTACATTCCACGCACCAAATCCGTGTTCTTTGGTGGATAGTTGGCCTTGTTTTTCCTGTAGACATTGATGTGGCTGCTTCCAATGAACATGGCTTTCCTTTTTCCATGAGCGGGTTTCACAGTTGCCTTCCTTTTTTAAAGCCCAGGGTAGATGAGGGGCATGTTAGGAAACCTTCCTGTTCATTGCAACACTTAGCACACCTTTTCTCCACTTTTTGCCTTGGCATTCCTTCATTTCCTGATTCAGCAGAAAGCCATCGCGTTCCGCACAAAGATTGAGTCTGGCTCAGCGGAAAGCTTCTTATGGTTTCTAGGCCCATGCTGAGCTGTTTCTTTGGGAAATTATAGGGAGCTCTATCTTTTTCGACTTGGGCTGTCTCTTTTTCCGATTCCAGTTCGGGGGGAAATATGGGTATGTCCGTTTGCAGGGAACCTCCAAAGTGTTTGTGTTCCTTTGACAGTACCAAACAAAGGTACCGCCAAAAAAGACATCATGGGCTTATGTTTTCGAGGGTACCCTTGCAAAGGTTGGTCTCAAGGGAAGCCAAAAGCACAGCCGTCATTTTGGAAGCCTCTCCTAATCCCTACTTTGACACGCGTGACCCCAGCGTTTTAAGCGGGTTTGGATCTGCGGTTTTTCGAAATTTGAACCCTGGTTCTTGTATAAGTACCCAACGTCCAAGCCGCCGATTCGGCTTTGAGAGCACACCCCTGGTTTGGAACCCACAACCATTGGTGTCCTTTTTGCTCAAACAAGACTTGGGCGATTCCTGGTGCATGGTTCAATCACCTACCAGGGAAGTCCATCATATTTGCCGAAAAGGAGACCTACTGTGGATGGAGGAAATCCTGCAGCACCTAAGCCCTGGCATGATGATTCCCCATATACCAACACACGATGGTTTCTCTTGGTTTCCAAGAGGTGCGAACAGATTTTGTCCATCGTAGGCCCACGTTTTCCAACTGAACCCCTCCACCCTCAGCGACCGCCGCCCGCCTGACTCAGCCGCCCGCCTGACTCCGACGCGCGGCGCGCCCGAGGCTACCTCACCAGCGTCTACGGCGGCATCGAGTTCGGGCTGGACCGCTTTGAGCTCGCGCAGCGCCACACGCTGAGGCCCAGGGACGTGAAGGGGGGCGAAGCCGGGGCCCCAAAAAACACACACACACACATATGTACGTATAATACATAACACATATGTATATATATATATATATATAGACACTGTATATGTGTATATATATATACATATACACACAGGAGTGGGCGGGGGTGTGGGATACCTAAAAGCCAGCTTTTTTTCTTCGGATTTTAACTAAACCGCAATTGTGTGTGATTATTTCGTGCATTATATGGAACACCTGAGCCGTCGGAACCAGCGAACCCCCGGGGTATGACCCCAATGCAGACCCTCGGGCGAGCAAGCATGGTGGAAACCCACTCCCGAGAAAACATGTTCCTTTGACTACAGAAAAAGAGGGTACCAACTTATTCTAAGCTCTCCACTGGACCTATAAATGGTTGGGAGTCGAGGAATTGGCGGGTGGCCGAGTCGAGCTTAAGCCGGCAAACTTTTATTGCCCAGAGCAGCTGCACCAAGCTAGAGCATGCCGCCTTTCCCTTGCGAAACTCTCCTCTAAAATCTAAAAACGGTTTTATTTGTCTTAGGGTAGGCGAAATGGGCGTGAACTCTAGTTCGTGATTTTTGGGTGGACATCATTTCGGTGGGGATGCATGTCCATCAGCCACTTTTGAGGGGTTGTTTGTGCATGACACCAACCCTCCGCGCAACCCTCCCCTCCCAACCCCATCCCACCCCCCAACCAAACTTCCCAATTCCCCTTCGCCCCCCAACCTGCAATCCCACAGACCTCCACCCCACTCAACCACCAACTCCTTCCTCACACCCCGCACCCCAAGCAACTCCTTCTCTCCAAGCACCAAAGCTCCCAAAGCTCCCAAAGCTCCCAAAGCTCCCAAAGCTCCCAAAGCTCCCAAAGCTCCCAAAGAACAGCCCAAAACTCCCATGACAGCCCAAAGCTCCCAAAGCTCCCAGAACAGCCCAACAAGGCCCGGAGTGCAAGCCACAGGCCGGTGGGCGCCGGCGGCTCCACCATGGTGGGGGGGCTGCAGGGCATGCAGCTGGGCCCCACCGCGCGCCCGGGCTTCGCCCCCCCACGCTTCCAGCTGACCCAGCGCCCCGCAGCGCCCGCCCCCGGGGCCGAGCAGCCCCAGGCGCTGATGTCTGATGCCGAGAAACCGAGCCGGGCGTGGTGGGTCGTGTTTTTTTTTTGGCGTTTGGGTGTTTTCTGTTTGGGCTTTGGGGTGGGTTTTCTTTTTTGCTGTTGGGTTGGAGGTTTGGGTTTTCGGGTTAGGTTGTTGGGGTCGAGTTTCTTTCCCTTTTTTTGTGAGTTTTCACAGTTGACTAGTTGACTTGTGCAGTTAGGTACATTCTATACCATTCTGTTTTTAAACCAGTATGCTACCCTTGCGGAACCCCTCAACGAAGGAGTAGTGACGGGGATGGGAATCCTTCTTTGAGAGCTGGAGGATCTTGGTAGTTAACTCGAAGCTACAAGGACAGCCTTGCCATTTTAGACCACTTGTCAATTCGGATTTGGCAAGGGCTTCTTTGTATTTTTAAGGCGGCCCGTTACACTCCTACAAATTCACATGGAACCCAATTTCTCCGTCCTTTCCAGAGGAACCTCCTTTGTGGGCACCCCCTTGGTGAACCTTCCCTCCATGAATTTTCGGGACTTCCGTCACTTGGAACATGGTCGGCTCGAAGCTTGGCATTCTCTTTTTTCTTAATGGCGGCCTGAGGGCCCCTTTTACCCGGTTCAGGATGACCCATCTATTTACTGGTACAGAATTAAGACAAAATGGCCACTGAAGTGGCATTCTGGACCACTTGGCTACGAAGACGTCCCTCAAATCCACATGTTTGGGCTGAAAATGGCATCTTGCCATCGGGCGTCACCCAGACCCTCCAAACCCTCGGACCCTCCGAGCCGTGCAGGGCGTGGATCTGAACCTCGACGCCTTCGACCTCTCCCAACCCGAGAAGTTCGCGGAGGGCGCCGGCTGCTGCAGCGCCCCCTTGGGCTCGTTGGAGGCGAGCGACGGATTGGTCGAGCCGTTTTTTTTCTCCTTTTTTTTTTTTTCTCCTTTTTCTTTGTTTTTCTTCTTTTTTTCTTCTTCTTTTTTTGTCTTTTTCTTTTTTTTCTTCTTCTTTTATATATATTATATATATACACATGTTTTTTTTTGCGTAACGCAGAGCCGACGATTTTTCTTCTTCTTTATTTTTGGATTTATTTTAGTTTGCAAGGGACCGGTGGTTGGGTTGAAAGTGGGCGGGCAAATCCCTTCTCAGCTTTGAAACCGCTTCAAGCCACGAAACATCCTTTTTTCCTGCCAACGAAGGGTGAATCGCCTTCAGTCAACCAGAACCCCTAGCATCTACCAAGGGGGGTGGCCCATCTTAGAAATAAGAACCATTTTTTTGTTTCTTGAAATCCGCAGGTTGGGTTCAACCCCCTGTCCGAATTTTGGACTCATTTGATTCCTTGGCGCGGTTGGAAGGTTGTGGGCTTGTTGCTTTCCAGGGGCTCCCAATCTGGTGACTTTCTGCTCAAGTGGCTTCTCTCAAAGAAACACCCCAGCAATCGCTTCTGTCATAACCCAGAAAGCAGTGTAGGCCTTTTGAGCCACAATTTTTACACTCCTTATATGGACTATGGTCGTGGTTCCCTGGATACGAATCATGATAGTCATTCAGCATCCTTACTACCACGTGGATGACCATCCCCGTTAGTGCAAACAAAGGAACCGGTCGAAAAGACCATGGCTCATTTGAGCCACAAGAAAACCGAAGGTTGCAACATCGAAGCGTCTACCATTACCCGAGCTTTTCTCCCCAACCACACAACCTTTTCCCGGAATTCAACAGGGTTCCCTACATTTTGTTTCATGCCTGGAAGACATCCTTTCTGGGAAGACAGTTTCAACTTGGAGCATGGGACAAGGGCGTGCAAACCTCAGCTTTGAGGTTGGAACAAGTCGGGGAATTTTGTGCAGCCCCAACAACCGGCCAACCCTCAGCTAGGTTGGCGAACATATGGGACCTGCACCAAACCACCACCCATACCCCGGCTTTGAAACCGCGACCCCCACCCAACCCGCACCCCACCCCACCCACCCCAACCCAACCCAACCCAACCAACAAACCCGCACCCCACCCCAACCCCGACCCTGACCGAGTCGAACTTCCCTCGAGCGACTGACCTGACCTGCCCCGAACGCCGCGACCTGCGAGGCGCGGGTGCCGCTGGGTCTGGCGTTTCTGCGGGGGATGCAGAGCAAGGCCTTCAAGGCGGAGGACCGGAGCCTGCTGCAGAGCCTCTTTAAGGCGCGAGGGATTGGAGGTTTTGGAAGTTGTTGTTTTTTTTTTTTGGGGGGGGTTTTCGGGGCGGGGGGGCTGGCTGGGGTTGGGGGTGGGAGGTGGGTGGGGGAGGGTGTGTGGGTGTGGGTGTGGGTAGGGGTGGGGGTGGGGGAGGGTGGGCGAGGTGCGCAGGGATTGGAGGTCTTGGTGGAGGTTTGAGAAGGGAGGGCTGGGTTTAGGGGGTTTGTGGGTTTAAGGGTTTAGGGTTGAGTTGGGGGATTGGTCTGGGGTATGGTTTGTGTAGGGTTTTTGGGGGGCGTGGAGGCATGGTTTTTCGGTGGGAAGGCTGGCTTCATTGGAGCTGAGCCAACGCCGTAGGTTTCATCAGAATTCCTCCCTTCCCCCCCCCCCCCCTCCCCAAAAAACAAAGAAGAGGAAGACTGGTGGTTCCCTTTTAAACCAGGCAAGAAGAAGCAAGTTGCGTTAGTGGCAAAGACGTCATTACATGGACTGCCTGATTGGCGCCACAAAAAGAGTTGTTTCCCACATTGGCCAAAGCCAACACAACTTCGGTCATTTGGGGAGGAGGGGCGTTTCCTGAACTGGTTGTCGGCAGACTGCGTTGATACCAGTTGTTTTTAGAAAAGGTGCATGTTCAATTGTATTTCAGAGTGTGATGTCCTGGTTTTGACTCCTGGCTACGCAGTATTGTCGTGACGCGCTTGACAGTCGGGCAGTGGTCCGCGGTGGGACCGCGCGGTTGCTGTTTCGCAGTGAGTTTTCATCGAGGGCAGCGAGTTTTCTTGTAATTCGCTGCAATAGTCTGTATTAAGCTCTACATAGGCAGTGTAGTGGGGTTGCCACATGCCTGGAATGGCCCATTTGGATAAATTGCTTTTTGACATCCTTTGAGGTATAGAGTAGAGTTTGATTGTTTTCTGAAACAAATAAGTGCAAGAACCAACCAACAAAAGAGCCGAAAAAGAACACCCGTTGTATGTGTCATGTAAGGCATGATCCCAGTTGTTTTGGACGTATCAAATCAGCTGCACCGCCGCTTGTGATTTGAAGGGCAGGAGTGTGTTGCAGGAGTGGCCGCGCAAGTCAAACATGGGGCTGCGCAAGCAAAGCGCAAGTGAAGCGCAAGTGACGCAGTGATTCATCATCATCATCATCATCATCATCATCATCATGATCATCATCATCACCATGGCCCAAAGACTAACAAGTGTTCGCGCAAGTCCCGTGCAAGTCGCGCAGCCTGCAGATGTCCCCAAACTGCTTGGAGCAGGAGTGGCCCATTTCTGTATTTTGCTTTTTCTTTTTTTCTGCAGATTTTGGAAGATCATTTTCCTTTCAAAGGGATCCCCTGTCAGGTTCCATGTTACTTGGTGGGAGGGTGTATATTATAGACATAGGTGTCCTTTTTAGGTGAGCCTGGTTCAAAAAAGATGGCACTGGTTTAGATGGGTTTTGTTCCATTTACCAGGGAAACCCATCTATTTGTCCAAAAGGCCACCTATGAGTATAGATTTTTTTCCAGTCTTTCGGTACTTCGGGTGGGTTTCCGTTTCCATTTCTCCCGCGTTTTCTTTTGTGCATTTTGCCAAGGGATGTTAGGACTTTATCTCTTTTTGCTGACTAATGGGTTTTCCGCATTAAACCACTAAACGTTAAAAACTTTTAGTGGGGGTGGGGAGGGGGGGCAGAAAGCAACCGAGTATATATATATATATTATATTTACGGTCCTTCGGTGCTTCGGGTTGGTTTCTGTTTCCGTGGGAGGAGCAGCTGGCCGACCGGCTGGAGGGGGATGCCTTCGTGCCGCCAGACCCGGCGGCCCGGCTTTTGAAATCGGTCCGTTTGACCCGTTTAGATCGGCGGGTCTGGGCCGATTTTTTATCTATTCATGGCGTATTTTATCCTTACACGTTTTCCACTTCTTCTTCTTGTTCTTCTTCTTCTTCTTCTCCTTCTTTCTTTTTTTTCCCGGACTTAAACATGTTTTGTTTTGGCACTTTCTTCAAGCAAACGAAGATGTTGAATGTTTGTGAACCATATCTACAAGCTTAGTTGGATGGGTTTGTGTTTTGGAACCAGCTTTCATGTATGGTCTCCCTTTTTCGGGGCGAAGTTTGGGACAGTTGGAAAAGGAACAAAAACAAGTTTGCATGACTCCCAACCCACTTTGCCCAGTTTGGGTGGACCTCAGACCGCAATGACGTCACGGGACGTGGAGCTTTGGGACTTCCGGTTCCGAAGGTCGGCCTTTTGAAGGGGACAAGGGTTGATCAGAAGGTCCTGTTCGGGATGACCATTCAAAGCCACAGCGCAAAGGGTAGGAAAGGTCACCTCCTGGTCATTTGGGGGCCCAAGGGAAGATTGAGCCCAGAAAAAGAGTTGGTTAAGACCAAAAGTGGGCTACGCAGACACTCCTCCTTCCAATGCAGACACTCGTGACCTCGTGGTCACGTGTCCTGATATCCCGCGTTTCGGAACGGGCTTCGCCTGACGTTTTTTTCCTCAACTGGGTGGATTCAATGGAGAGAGATGGCCCTGTACCTTGTCGCTACATGTCCCTTTTGAGTATGTTGGAATATCACCATTTGTTGCATCGCCGTGTCTTTTTTTGAGTTGAATATGTTTTTTTTCCCCTCTCGGGGGACAATCCAAAATGGTTGTTGTTCCTTTTGCCAACCACTCCAAACAGAAAGACATGCCGACTCCAAAAAAAGACAAGACACATGCAGAAATATATGGATCTTTCTCCAATCAGGGCTCGCTTTTTTTTCTTCTTCTTCTCTTTTTCTCCTTTTCCTTTTTTGGAGAAACAGTCAACATCGAACCAGGCGCTGCAACCGCCTCAACTTGCCGTCGCGAAAAAAAAACCGCCGCAGCGACTCCGAGGACATGAAGTACATCTCCAAGCTGCGGGCCTTGATCTCCGAAGAGGAGCTTCGCCGAGATTTCCCCGAGGGCCGATTTTTTTAAAAACCCAGTTGACCCGTGGATTCCGCCTTCTTTTTCTCCCTTTTTTGTCGGGTTTTCAACTTCTTTGTTGGGTAAGGGTGTCCCTTTAAACTCAACCAACCAATAAAAGGATGCCCTTTTTTCCCACTGGCCACTGGGCATCTGAGTTTGCGAACGCGAGCTCGTCTGAGCCAAGTCCCCAAAACCAACTGGGGTAGACGAAGGTTAGGGGAGAATCCCCAAGAAAAAAGATGGGTGCGGATAGCCGTTTTTTTTTTTTTTTGAAACATGGTTCAGGGTAGGCCACTTTAACGCCAGGTTTTGATTGCGACTCGCCTGAAGGTAAAATGATAAAGGCCCTTCACTTGGGGAGCCGTAAATTCAGCTTTTAGAATTGCAGCAAAATCCTCTCGGTCAGGACGACCGGCCTTGTTGGGCCATTTTGTGAGTGCGCCTTCGGGTAGACTTGGGCCTATCGTTTTTGAGGGAGTTCCGCCCTTTGGGGGGCGGTTGAACGGGACACCAAGAGTGAAGCCAGCCACTTTTGGGTCCCCTCGTTTTTGGACAAACGCACATAAACCCAGGAATTGCCTTGAGTTTTCCTACTCAAACCTGGAACTCTGGATTGGCAGTCTTGTCCAGGCTCATGTTCACCTCTTTGGCCCACGGGTCCCTAGGGCTGATGTTTTGCGGGGAAACATGCGGAATCCAGAATCCTGTTGACTACCAGGTTTGATTCATGACTCGTTGTCGCTAGGCAAGCCATGTGAGCCACATCCTCAAAACCCGGGTAGATGAAGGTTAGTAAGGGACAATCCCCTTGCCATAAATAGCTGCGGAATTCCGCCTTCTTAATTCTTGAAGCATAGTTCTGGGATTGCGGCCATTTTAGTAAGCGGTTTTGATTATGACTCATGTGGGAGGTTTTGGAGATACCCCTGGGGCCCAACAGCAGCCCAGCGGGGCACCAACAGGGGCTTTGGGGGGGTGTGGGGTTGGTGTTCCCAAAAGGTCCCTGAACAAGTTATGCTTTGTTGGCTTTTGTTGGGGAAAAAGGGGGGGGCGGTTGGGATTAGTTTTATGTTGTTCTTTTGAGGGCCTTACTCACCTGCGCACTCACTCAGCACAACCGTGTTTTCGTTTGTACGTTTGTATGCTTGTTTGTTTGTTTGTTTGTTTGTTTGTGTGTTTTTGTTTGTCTGTCTGTCTCTCCGGCTGCCTGCCTCCCTGCCTTTCTGCCTCCCTGCTGCCTGCCTGCCTGCCTGCCTGCCTGCCTGCCTGCCTGTCTGCCTGCCTGCCTGCCTGTTTGTCTGTTTGGTGGGTGGGTGGGTGGGTGGGTGGGGTGGTTTGTTGGGAACTAAAAGGAACACAAAAAACCATTTTGGGGGGTCCAAATCCGAAGGAACGACACACCCAAACATCCACCACCAAGGGAAACTCACCGTGATGGGCTAAAATGGTTTTTAGAACATTCGCAACAAAGACATGTAGGGACCCCTGTGCAAGGTACAGGGGCATCTCTCTCCATTGATTGCAGCCTTTTGAGGAAGAAACATGATGTACCACAGCAGGAAAGAGAGTCCAACTAAGTCAGCAAGAATTCCTCACAGTTTCCCATTTATCGAAAGGGTGTAAGGTACGGTCGATGCCCCATATACTGCAAGTACGGGAACAACGGTCAATTCGGGGGGTTCATGGTTCCCGTGCTTGCAATATGGGTGTGGCTCAGAATTAAAATGCCAGGGCAAAATTGGGATGCATCCCTGGCACCTTTCAAGGCCCATTTGCCACAGTTTTTCGAGCCACGCCCAGCTTTTGGGAGAAAATTGGGCTGCGTCCCTTGGTTTTTTTTGCCTCTCAGGACGTTCTGCGCCAGAAGCGGAAGGCCCAGTTCTGCGACGCCGCCTTCATCGCGGAGCAGCCTGGGGCCCTCTTTCCCAGGCGGGGGGATGGCGGGAGGCCTGGTGGTCGGTTTTCCCCCCCCCCAAAGAAAATAGAGTCCGACCTAAAGGCGTCCATTTGCTGAAACGCGTATTTTTTGGTTTTCCCCTGTTGGTCTTGAGGGGGGGCTGTCACTGCTGGAGCGCTTCTTGCTTTTTTTTGGAGGGTACCCGGTTTTTGGGGAACCAAAAGGAACACCCAAATCCAGTTTGGAGGGGCTCCCTAAAAAAGGCAACCAAAAGGGGGTGGACGACAATTTTGTTGGTCCCGCTTCTTCAAAAGAAAAAAACGGAAATGGATTGGGGGGTAGGAAAAATAAGCGAATCCCGTTGCAGGAACAAAATTGAACGACAGATTCGTTTTGCTTCATGGGTATCGCAACTAGTCAACCCCCTGAAAGTGTTTGTTCAAGCGGTGTCAGAAACTAGGAGACCCCCATTTCATTAGGCCTCGGAAGGAAACCAAGATGAAGCTTCATTGTTTGGACATGTTCCCAAGTGGAAACAGGGAGATGGGGAGACAGGAGGTGGGGTGGTTTCCTATTTTTTGCAAGTCCAAATCCAAAGCAATCGAAGTCACCAAAGGGGCACCCGAAATGACGCAGGCATTGGACCTCCAACTTCCAGCTGGAGCAGGAGGCGGAGTCTCCCGTCCCGGCGGTTCGGTCTTGCTGTAGGTGAGCCCCAGAATCAGAATGGCTTCGGTCTTCCTATTTTTGAAAAGAAAAACAACCCCAAAATGGGTACTCAGGCAAAAAAGGCGGACCCATCTCCCACAGAAACTTTATCAGTTTTTGCAATATAGGAAAGAAGCACCATCGGAACGCCCAAAAGAGGGAGGGCACCTCGCATTTGTTGTCGCCGATTCGGTGGACGACCGAAAGAAGTTTCGAATTGGATATAGCTCCAGGATAGTTCTGGTGCCTACCAGAAACTGGTGGCGATCGCCTTGGGGAGGCTTCCGTTACGCTGCACGACTCCAAGTGAATGAGGGAGAAAGGAATGAGCAAGATTAGACGTGGTAATTAATGCAGAATAGAAACAACAAAAGTCAACATGAGAGAGAGAGAGAGAGAGAGAGAGATAGAGAGAGAGAGAGAGAGCACAATCTCTTCTGTTTCATTGTTTTTTGTTTGTTTTTGTGTGTGTGTGTGTGGTGCTGTTCTCATTTGCAGAGCTACTCACACCATTATCCGTTAGGGTTGGTGGGTGTTTCATCTCCTTTGGCATCAGCCCCTCCCCCAACAAACCACGTCGCATTCCTTTCTCCCTCGCAAAAAATGGGGCAGGAACTTCCCCTGACACCAAGACCCATCCATCTACCCCTGAGCTCTCTCTCGCTCGCCGAGAGAAAGCTCTCGCTCGCTCGCTCGCTCGTTCTGGCCCATTATTTCACCACTATCAAAGTCACCCCCCAAATAGTAGGTTAAAGGCCTGCAAAACTGTAACCCTCGCCAACCTGCCAAAGTATCAACGCTGCAAGACTTCCCAACCCACCCAAGCAAGTTTCCCCCAGTTTCTGACTTTGACCACCCCCCCAAAACACTCAAAATCATGAGCCTAGACCCCCTAAATGGTAGGTTAAAGGGAAACCACCCCAGTTTATGACTTTGACCACCCCCCAAAAACACTCAACATCATGAGCCCAGGCGCTCGTTTTTTTCTTCTTCTTTTTTCTTCTCGTCTTTTCTCGGCAGCTCTCTTTGCAGGGGCTCTCCACGAAGACGGTGAAGAAGGCCCTGCGCAGCGGCCTGGTGCAGCTCTCCGTGGACCCCAAGTTCCAGCGCCACGTCGCCGAGGCGCGGAGAAGCGGAAGCGAAGCGGACGCGCCGACCGGAAAGGGCGGCCGAGGGCTTCGGAAGAGCCGGAGGGAAGGGCCTTTTTTTTTTTCCTCTTCTTTCTCCGCATCAGCTTTTTGAGGGCTTTTGGTGCGTTTGCTGGGGTTCTGGTTGGGTTGGGCATCCCGAAATTTGGCTTTCCTTGTAACACGGTACTCTAGAAAAAGACACACCCATATCATTCTTTAGGTGGCTTGTAATGGTTGCATACCCCAAGTTTCCCCCCATCCCGTTGGACACCCAGTGTCATGCTTCGTTTCGAGCGGTTTTGAACAACACCTGTTTGGTTCATACTGTGGGTGGACGAAATTTTGCACCGCTTTGAGACCAAATCAAACCGTACCGTTTGTTGTTATTTACAGGGAATCGAATCATTCCTAGGGTTTCTGAACGGTGGTGCGAAATGGATTTCGCAGCCATCCATAGGTGCGTTTCCCTTGATGATTCAAATGGAAATCAAGGCCTTGCCTGTGGCCACGGCCCTTTCAGGCAAGGCACTAGGAGAAATCTGCCCTGGGACCTCTTACGTGAAGTGCTTGCAATCGAAGAGCTTGGATCGCCGGCTTTTTTTTTCCTTCCTCAGCCACTGTGACTGATTCTGGTTCATGCATCGCAGCTTGGCTATCTGGGAAGCAGCTTTTTGACTTGGAAGTAGAGGACTTCAACTTGACCAACATCCTGCGCACGGCTGCGGAGATCCGAAAAGAACCCCGAGCTTGCGCTGCGCGCGCGATTTGCGCGGCGCAGATAGAGTGTCCCTTTTGCACACCCCAGGATCATCTCACTTTTTTGCAACTGAAGTCAGTACCTGGATCGCCAGTGGGTTTTTTCCATGGCCACGGGTTTTGGGTTGTTGTGATTGCCACTGCTTTTTGGACAGCTAGGGATTTCGGACAGAGGGGTGGCGATGAAAGCTAGCAAAGATTGCCATTTTAGTAGGTGGTTCGGTTCCTACCTGTTAATTGGGGGTTGTAGTGAGGCCTATGCCTTTACAACCATCATCGCATCAAAAGTCGATGGGTTTCACTCGCTGCTCGATTCTTTTTCTGCCATGAAGCAGCTGGTCGCAGTCAAGACTTGAGACCCTTTTTTGTTGGAAGTCACTCAACTTCCCACGAAGACCAAGCAACTTACTCGTGTTCTTTCCTGTTCCCCTTCAAAACCCCACCAAAAGGGGGGAACAAACTCCAAAAGAGACGAGCCCCCCGCATATTTTGCCTCGTGCCTGCCGCTTGGTTTTTGGTTGCTAGGTCCCCCAGTAATGCCCTTTTACCCTTTTTTGGGGGAGGGTTCCCCTACTAAAATAGACTACAGAACAAAGATTCTAACCTCTCAACTGGAGGACCTAGGTCCCCGGGGTTTTTGGACGTCTCTCGAGGTGGTGCTGCCGGAGATGGCGCCGGCCTTTGAGAAGAGCGTGGAGGACTGACAAGTGGGTGAGCCCTATGCCCCGCTTTCCACATACGAAAGGCCCTCGAGAGTCAACATATGAACCACAATCAAAACCCGGATAGATGGGTGTTAAAGGGAAACCACAAGGAACATGTGAGTCACAATCAAAACCCGGGTAAGTGAAGGTTGGTAAGGGATACTCCCAACCATAAATAGCTGCCGCCGCCTTCTTAATTCTTGAAGCATGGTACTGGGTAGACCATTTCGATACCGGGTTTTGATTTTGACTCATATGGGGAAAATCCATAGTCTTGAGACTCACATGATGGGAGAATCACATGTTGGAACCCGAATGTTGAGAAAGATCTGTCTCAAATTCTGGGTCTGCCCTTTTTGGATTGAAACAGAATTGAAAGGAACCAGCCAGCGGGAGGCCCAATTTTGAGAGACAGCCTTATCTAGTTTTTGGGAACCGAAACAGATCAGGGGAACCTAAATCTCTTTGGGGAGCTCCCCATTGCTGGTTGGGATTAAGCAGAAACGGGTTGAAGCAGCAACCAAAAGGACGCCACAAACTCTTGGGCTGAGACAAACCCATATGGCTGTGACATCTATCGCGGAACACCCCCCGAGCATGGCTGGTGGACATCAATCCCCCATGTAAAATGATGTCCACCCGTACCAAGGGTCCCGAATGAACAACACGCCCCCATAACTGGGATCAAAGTATTGTTTTGAGAGATTTTCCCTTTCCATACACAGTGCCAATGACGCCTAGCGTTCTTGACACAAGCACTATTGTGCCCTGCAGCTCAGTGGCTGCTGCTGTGCATGTCTTTGGGTGTGTGCCTCGTAGCTAGCTACCTGCTTCAGGCAACCTTAAATTGGCGGTACGGATTGGTGGTTTGGGGATTTGATCCTGGCTCTTGCCGAGGGTATCAGGGAACGCCCCCCCCAAACCAACAATCTTAAGTCACCATCTAGAGGGAAGCCGAGATTTTGTTTGGAGCTTGCCGTTTCAGGAGATATAGGACCATTTATTTTTAGATGTTGGATTATTGTCTCGCTCCCCCAAAACCGCTGTCGACTTTTCGCACCCACATTTGTTCACATTGCTGAAGCTGTCTTTTTCCAGGTCCAAGCAAGTAAGGACAACTTTTTTTCCTTTTTTCCCAGGTCCTGTGGGCCAGTGAGGAGCGTGTTTTGATAGGTTCGGTCACACTATCTGACTCACAACCATCATGGAAACCGTGTATTTCGACCGCAGCTCGTATGCCTTCCCCCCCCCACCCTTCCGAGGAATACCTTTCCAAATGGTTTGTGGAAATGATGGCCACCCCTGTGTCCACCAAAGCGACTGGTTTGAAGAGGACAGGGAAAGAAGTTCCCCACATCTCCGGCAACAAATCCGGGGTTGCCCCCCCCCAATGTTCCCATGTCATGGTTTTCGCATCCTGTGCCATGGGTTACGGCCTTTTGGGAAAAGGACGCAGGGGGTAATAGCAATCAATCTTTGTTTTCCACCCTTGGCTCAAACAAAAACAAAAAGGCCATAAACATTAAGAGTCGGAACCACCCGAAGAGCAAGTTGGTGGACACAATTCCGCTCCGAACTTTGATGTCCACCATTTCGGGTCCCAACTTTGTATTCATACCTACATGGGCGTGTCTTTTTCTGTGGGAGCATCAACATGGGGCTTTCCTTTCGTTTCCCTGTACCCCCCCATCATCGGGGTACACGTAAAATAAGACAGACCCATATATTCTCACTTGCCCAAAGCAAATCGAGGTGATGACCTTTTATTTCCATTTGGGCAATTGAGTTACACATTGGAGCAAAATTGGGAAGCCTGGATCCGTATTAATAGCAAACACAGTTCTTCTTTTGTTTTCCGGCCAGTCTTTTCTAGGGCCAGGGGTTAGAGTCATCCCTACTTAACAACAAACCCCGGTTTCGACCGAGGTTTCAAAGTGGCGCGAAGGGTTTTTCGTCCATACACACTACGCATACCATGGGCAACCAGGCCGGGGGGGGGGGGGAAAACAAGAAAACGAGGCGCCGCGTGGCGAGAGCGACCGCCGCACCGGAGGACGGCTCCAGCTTCCGGATCTACCGCTGCGGCACGTTGGAGGTCCGCACCATCCAGGACCGACCGGCCCGCTTTGCGGGCCCCGAGGGCTGGGCCCTTTTTTTTTGAGGCCCGGTGGGGTTCATTTTGGCCTGTGCTAAAGGGGAAACCGAACAAGGACTCCCGCAATTTGGGGGGGGGGGGTTGCCCTAAAAAAGGACAGACCCCAATTTTTCCTGGCCGACGCAGGGGGTGCGTTCTCAAGATGGGTCTGTTTTTGAGTTGGTTCCCATTTTTGGGTTTTAAAGAAAAACCACAAGGAAACCAATTGCGCCATCCGAAAAGAAAGACACACAAACACACATGATTTCGGAGCCCTCTTGGGTGCTTGAGGGGGAACCAAAAGGACACCAACCGTGGGGGACCAATCCTATTTTCAGAACTCCTTGATTGAGAGTTCAGGGTGCCTCTTTTTTTTGTGTTTGGGGAAACCAAGGGGACGGCTCGCTCAAGAATCCAAGGGAACCAATCCAAAGCAAGACAACCAAGAAAAAAACAAAACGGCCAATGTGGTGGGGTTCTCTGTATACACTGATTAGTTCAAACGCAGAGCCTTGTTCGAATGGGGATGGGAAGCCCAAAGGAGAAAAAGTCAGCCATATTTTGAGGCCCACTGAGCGTTGTCAAGGGCCAGAGCCGCAAAACAGGCAAGGCCCAATATTTTCAAGAAGCGGCCCCAGTGGCGTTTTCGGGTTCCTATTGGGGCTTTATATTGGGGGGGCTCTTGAGAACCATAGAACAAATAGCAAGGGGAGCCGTTGCAACCTAGTGGTTATTAGTAACTAATGTTGACCCCATATTATTGAACTAAGCTGTTTATTAATAGGGGGTGTTCCTGGGTGAAATGTGGGGAATCCGACCACTTTTGGAGGGGCCAAAACCACCCCTTTATTAATAGACTGGTTGGTTGATTTTCCTATGGGGTTAACATTATGGGACCAAGGACCAATCAGGGCCATGTCCCTTAAATGGTTCTACCTGGATCACTGCGGATAATCACGTCTAACCCACAAGAAGCTGGGGTCATTTTGACTCTGGGGTTGTCAAAGTCAGAATCTGGGGTTGTTACTCTACCCACACGTAGGTGACTTTGATAGTGTCATGATACCCCTCCCCTGTAGAGTGGTCGTGGGTGGGGCAGGAAGGGTTGGCTAAGGGTTGCTTAAGATTTGGGTGTGTCGTTTTTTGAGGGTTCCCTTCTTGGGGTTGGTTTAAAGGGACGAAAACACACTCAATTTCCCCCCCATTCACAGGAAGAAAGACAGATGGTGTCGACATCAAGTGTATACCCCCCAAAGTGAGAAAGTGAAGGGTGAAGGTTGAGCCGCGCGAAGACGACGAAAAAGCGATCGAGCTCACTCACCAGAAACATTGGTTGGACCCCACCCACCCAAAAGGTTCTCAGAGCCCTCTTTAGAACCCCAGCCGCAAACCCTTCTTGGGAGGGTGGTTCAGCTTTTTACCGCAGGAGTACCCTCAAAGAAACACCCGCGCACGCGCTGGGTGCGGGGTGCGGGGTGCGGGGGTCGTTTCTCAGGAGGTGTCGGGCCCTGAGAACATCATGGCTGTGTTCTCCCTGCGCGGTGCCGCCTGGACAGCCACCCAGGGCCGCATGGAGGCGCTCGGATCGAGCGCCACGAGCGGATTTTGTTTTTCCAAAAAATGCGTCGCGTGTTCGCCTCGTGGCTGGTTTTGGTGGGGAGTTGATTGATTGGTTGGTTGCTTGCTTGCTTGCTTGCTTGATTGATTGATTGATTGATTGATTGATTGATTGATTGATTGATTGATTGATTAATTAATTGATTGGGTTGGTTGGTCGGTCGGTCGGTCGGTCGGTCGGTCGGTCGGTCGGTCGGTTATTTGGTTGGCTGGCTGGCTTGTCTGTTCAGCGGTTAGTTGTTTGATGTATTGATTGGTTGATTGATCGACGTGTTGGTTAGTTGGCATCATTTATGGATGGTGGGAGACTGGATTTTTTTTGCAACGGGACACCAAAGGGCATGCTTTCATTGGGGGGAAACAACATGTAGGGGTTGATCAATATTCCAGTCGCTCCTAAATGGCCATGTGTAACTTTTCCCATGTTGAAATATCGTGGTGGTGTTCCAACCAATGATCATCCTATGTATTTCAGGCCTTTCATCAACCCACATGTCTTTTTTCAAGAAGCAACTTTTGGGGACGCCGTTTGGGGGAACCTTATCGAGGGAGGCCTTTCAACTGATATTCGTGACCGAAACACTTTCAACCATTCTTATTTCTAAGTGGATTCCGGCAAACAATCATGACGTTGGGTGCAAGACTTTGCTTGGGAAAAAGGGCTATCTTTGGGGTGGTTTGCAAGGGATGCCGAAGACCCAAAACCGCATGCGTTCCGAAGCTTTTTGTGTTTTGCACAGGGCCGACTTCTTTTGGGCCTGCCAACCATAGATGGCGCTGGCTGATGGATCCCTTTTTGGGTTTCATGCCCGTTTGATGGTGCTTGATGGCCGGCGGGGGGAGGGGGTTGGGCTGGGGGTGGGGCTGGGCCTGTTGGGGGACCCATTTGGGTGTGTCCTTTTTTTTTTATATTCTTCTTTTTCTTTTTCCGGAGTTGGTACCCTTTTTTGGTGGTTTTAAAGGGAAACCAGTAGGACAACAACCTTGTTTTTCGTCGGGGGGACGTCCCGTAAAGGGAATAGTATGTAACATTTGTTAAATTCATCAAAATCCTGCACTTTGACAAAGGTGGCCAGTATTTGTTTGATTGAAATCATTTTATTCATTAAACTACTTTAATGAATTTAGTTTTATTCAATCAAAAAAGGCTCCAAAATGATTAAATTCATCAAACTCATTAACATATTTGAATGAATGTAATCGAAAAAGGCTCCAAAACAACTAAATTCATTAAATTCGTGAAATCATTAAAATCCCAGACTTTGCCAAGAGTGGCCACCATTTTTTGATTACCTTCATGAAATTCATCAAATTGTTTGAATACGTTGACATATTTTGATGAATTTGATGATTTTAATTGAAAAAAGGCCCCAAAACGGTTGAATTCGTGAAGTGCATTAAAATCCTAGACTTTGACAAGAGTGGCCTCCATTTGTTTGATTACATTCATTAAATTCATCAAATTCTTTAGATTCATTGCCATATTTTGATGAATTTGATGAATTTACTCGAACAAAGGCTTCAAAACGATTGAGCTCATCAAATTCATTAAACCTATTTTATTGCGTATCTCAAGGAAGTCCACTATGACAGCGTTCATGAGAGGTGGAGGTCGCATGGGCGTGGAGGGCTCCTGCTGTCCGGGCTTCGGACGAGGGACCTGCTGGATGGATTTCTCGGAGACGGCTTTCCAGGTGGCCAATCAGTACAAGGGCTCGTTTTTTTTCAATTTGATGGACTGCAGCAGACGGAAAGCCGGAAATGGAAGCCGACATGGTACGGCAAGGGTAAAATGATGAGCATGGTCGCCACGTCCGCTGGCATGGTGCATGACTTGAACGCCGAGCCCGGATGGAGCGGTACTCCTGTCTTCAAGATGGGACCCGATGGATTGCCAGCCTTGACAGGCGTGCGTCTGTTGCCAGGAGGGTGGACTTTTTGAGTTGCTGGCAACATGGTAGCGTTAACAGATTGAACGTGCACATGGTTGTTTTGTCTGGTTTCCTTGCAAAAATGCGGGCCGTCAAATGTTACATATCAGTCCCTGCCACGGGGGAGTACCATGAGCATTTCTCCCACCAAGTGACCATATGGCCATGGTTCAAAGCAAATGGTACCATTTTGGGATAGGTGCACCACCCATTTTAGAACCTATTTTAGTGGGGATTGGTTGATGTAAACTGGGGGTACGATTTGGGTTTTGACCCATGGCCACAAGTATTTCGCCCACCAAGTGACCCTGTCGCAACATTTTCTGGCCGATCCGGCTCGGATGGATGAGCAATGAAGAGATTGGACGCGGGGTGAGACCTGAGGTACCATGGAACGCTTGGATTTACAAACTTGGGGATGAACTTCAATGAGTCCCGGACTCAACATGGTGGGGTGGTTCCCTCTTAAAGTTTATGATGTCATTTCGGTGATGGCAAAAGGACCGGACCTGCTTTGAAGCCAAGCAGAGATGTGAGCAAAGGTCAATATATACTGTTTTGTGAAGGGTATGAAATGGGCACACTCGCCAAATGGACATTATTCCCAGAGCTTCCTCTGCAATTGGTGTTTCCATGTTAATCTGAGGAGATGGGGCCCAGTACACAATGAACATTGACCGTGGCTGAATGTTGGTATCATCGAACATGTGATTTTGCACATGGGAACATCCGAACGTTGGCTGCGAGTGTCAAACGGGTGGGTTGAAAGGGAGCCAAACAGAAACCACCCATTTTGGGGGCGCCATATCTTATTTGGCGCACACATACACATATTTCTTTTAAATGGTAGACCCCTTTTTGGGGGGTTTTGACGGGAACCAACAGAAAAACCATCATTTTGCGGTTCCTTTTGAGAACACCCCCTATGTATATACACATATATATATATATATATGTACACATATCTGTGTATATATATATATATATCTATATACACATGCACCCAAGTCATAGCTTGTTCTTTCAGATTTCGGGCTTGGCCCGATCTCTCTACCGGGTTTCTTCCGAGCAGTGAGAAACCTCAACGGGTTGATGAGTCAAAGACAGCATGACTGTGCAACCAAAATGGGTATGTGCCAAAATAAGGATTTGGACCCCAAATGGATGGTTTTTCCTTTGGCTTCCCTGAAAAAACGATCTAAAAAAAGTACCCTTATGGGTCGATGTTCACACAATACGGGCTGTCCTGTTTTGAGGATGCCGTTTGAAAGGGAAACCAGAAGGATAACACGCACTTTGCGATGTTTTTTGGTTTTAAAGGGAAGCCACAAGGAAAACCGACGCTGTTTTGGGATGTCCAAATTCTAGAAACGCGACACCCACATCCTATTTTGAGGTGCAGTCTGCAGTTTTCTTCTGCGCGAGCCAGTCGTCTCACTCCACAGAGCCCACAGCGCATCGACCAGATCTGACCTTTTGGTTTTCCAGTTGCAACCATTGTTCGTCGCCCCAGGCGATCAATAATCATCTTCCTTCCATTTTCCCAATTTCGGACGCCATCCATTCGACCCGCACAGAGCCGCAGTTGTTTTCTTTTCGCGTTTTTCCGGCCCGGCCACTCACCGGAGCGCTGCCCTCGCCCGCCTCGACCGCCCGCTTTCGGCTTCCCCCTGCCGCCTGTCGCTTCCTGGGCTCCCGGTGGCTGACCTCGCTCGCTCGCCAGGCCCCGGAGTCCGAGAAGGTGGTGCAGGTCAAGATGCCGGGGGCCCTGGGCCAGGGAAATGGACCCAGCAAAACGTGAACAATTAGAACGGTGTCGTGGGGTACTTTAAAGCCAAATCAAGCCATGAACATAAGAGAAGGATGTGTGTAATTACCGATTCCAACATGTTTTGCTTCATGCATCCAAGAATGGGACACCTCACTTCTGGTAGTGTTCACTTTTTTGGAGTTGCCCTCCAAGTGAAAAGGGGGCGCTCAATTTTTAGGAACTCGAGGTAGGCATTTGATGTACACAGCCCCCGTCTATGGCTTCCCCACCCCTAGGGCCTGAATGAATCGCTTTGTAGCCACTCAAAGGGATAGCCTCCCACCAGCTAACATGGAAGTGCAAAAAGGCCCTTTCCAAGAGGAAAGTCGTTTGTCAGGGGTCTGTGCACTTCCATGTTAGCTGGTGGGAGGGTAATCAGGGTACTGGTTTGGGGGTAGTGGACATCATAGATTGTTGGAGGCAGAAAAGGTCCTAGTGGGGGATACACAACCACACAAAAAAGCCACGGTGTAAAGTGTGTTGACCCCTGTCCAATCGATCGTTCAAGGCTGCGGTGTTTTCTGTCACCTCAGGTACGTGGAGGCAGTGGACATGATCGGAGACCTCACCAGGCCGAGGGGGGGGGGGGGCCCTTGGATAGTGTACATCTATCTATAGAGATTGATCAATAGAATAGATCGCTAGACAGATAGGCAGATAGACAGGTAGATAGGTAGATAGGTAGATAGGTAGATCGCTAGACAGATAGATGGACAGATGGACAGATGGACAGATGGACAGATGGACAGATGGACAGATAGACAGATAGACAGATAGACAGATAGAGACAGACAGATAGACAGATATAGACAGACAGATAGACAGATATACATATATATATATATATATACATATACATACACATGTGACACGCACACACACAATACAGATGTGACATGTGACACGCGCACACACACACATACACACGTGTGTATATATATATATATATATATATAAATAAATAGTTCCCTGGGACTCGGTCCCTGAAGAGATCGCGACAAAATCGGCTGCGAACATTGGGCATGCGCAGGATCCATGTGCTGCAGGGCATGCCTCGCAGTTTCTTTGGCGCGAGCCTTTCATTATAAAGCATGCTCGGAGCAACTCTCTTGTCACCCCGGGATTTCCACCTTGCGGTTGGAAAAGGTTCACGTGCGCGTGACAAGGGGCGGGAGGGGTCTCGTGGTTGAAAGAATCGGGTCTTGCCGTTTCGGGAGTTTTTCAGGAGGCCTTTCCCAACCTTCATAGCCGTCTTAGCAGAATCAAAAGTCAGCTTGGGTTTTGGGCACTGCTCACATGTGAACATTTTAAGTCATGTCTTTGGCCGATGAACTCCCCTGAAAATTACAATGGTTAAGGCTCCTGCTTGGCCAGGTGGTCACATCCATACCTGTTAACCTCAAGTAAAGGAACCGGTCGAAACGACCATGGCACAGGGCGTGTCTCTTTTTTTGATGGCGCCGGGCGGGGATTCTTGCCGCAGCCCACCTGCGTCTTTTGTTGAGTTGGTCCCCCCCCTTGGATTTTGGGTGGGTTTGAAATGGAACACCCAACCCCAGGCACGATTTTTTTGGGGCCCCTCAAGAACTTGCTGGATCGTAGCAGGACATGAACAGTGGAATGATCCTCCCCGATTTTGTTTCGTTGAAGGGAATCCCCAAAACCAGTTCATTCCCAAGAATCCGGACTCGTTGTCATTCCTTCCCTAGCTATCGCAGCCAGCAAGTCCTAGTTCACAGATTCCTATTTTGACCTGGAGGGTACTCTTCATGGAGAAAGAACACGTTGTTTGACATATCAGGGGAGGCAAGCAACCCACCAATTCAGGGAAACCCAACAATGAAGTGGGTTACCCAACACCAGTTCAGGGTCATCCATTTGTTTGACAATTCAAGGTGACCCAAGAAATGGGTGTGTCGTGGGGTACTTCCCATGGAACCATGAAAAGCAAGTCGCCATGGGGACAAGAATAGTTGCCATGGACAGCCAAGAAGCTACTTCCAAGGTTCCTAGGTCCCTGATGGTCATGTCAAAAGGTCAAAAGCTTCCTGGATGCCAGGTTCCTGGTTCTACTTCTCCTGGAAACCTTCACGGCCCTACCCCACGGGTTGCGCGTGGGGCGCCGCGTCGGCGACTCGTCGGCAGGTCCATCCAGGGCCGCGCGGCGGAGCCGTCCGAGCAGCTGGATGCGCCCTGGCGCAGCCAGACGCTGGACCGGGGGGTCTTGGAGCGGGGGAAGAAGAGCTTCTTTGGGTGGGCGGAGCTCCGGTGGTAAGGTGGTGGAGCTGCTGGGAGTTAGTTTTTTTTTGGGGGGGAGGGGGGTGCCAAATATGGCTTTTTGGCTGTTTTTTTTTTGTGCGGGGTAGCAACAAAAAGGCTTTTTGGGGAGTTGCAACCCAGAACTGTCGGCTGGGGCTTTGTAGAACGTTGAGAGTGTTTGCGTGTTGTCCGTTTGGTTGGTTTAAAGGGACAGCAAAAGGAGTCATATATCACGGTGGACCTCCCTTCGACATATGTTGCCATGTCTGCCAAGTGATGAGGGTCCAGTCATGAAACGAGATAAGCAGTACAACAAACAAATGCACACCGAGGCTCAGTGACGATTGATTGGGTCGAATGGGAGAGCATGTCAGGTCATGTGGACATGTTGGTTTGCAGGTTTCTACTCTTTGTACTTTTGGGGAATTGACTGGCCTTGGGATTGGATGGCTGTGAGCAGCCACTTCGGTATCACAGAAAGGCTTGGCAGCCGCAAACTTGGCTGCAGGTTGGCCAGTTTCCCTTGTCGGTTTCCTGGGGGTACCACGAGCCTCAATAAAGGGACGAGCCGCCCTTGTGGGCCAATTCGGGGCACCTATTGCCGTTGACGGTTTCCAGGGGCTGCGCAAGTCAGATGGGGTGCCACACTTTCCAGATTCGAAGGAACCGCCGGCATCGCGGCTCTCGGGGTTTCCGGCGATTCCATTTCGAGCTTCGCTCTCAGCTTCAGGCCATGAGTCGGTTCGGGGTGACTTGTTTCAGGCTTTGGAGGTCGCAGATGTTGGATAGAGCGATGCGCCGGAGGAAGGTTAGGGCCCTCAACAAGACCTTTTGCTTTTCAGGGGACAGACACCGGGGCCAGAAACCGCCCTCCTTTCGGATAGATCCTTTAAGGGTTGACCCTTCGACTTGGGCTCCAATTGTGATGGCCGGGTCCCGTTCCGTAGGGTTCTATGGCAACAAGAGGGTACCAACGCAAAACACGTCGAACTGCTTGGCTCCTGTTTTTCTTAAGGCCCTTCAGGCGCGACTTGGCTCAGTTTCGAGTCGAAACCAGGAGCATTGCCACTACTTTGTGGTGCTGCAGACAGACAAAGGCGGGCCCTGCCAGACCCGGTTTTGGGACATCGGCCTTGTGCAGATCAAACATGCATTGTTCTTGGAATCTTACAAATCATCCTGGACCGGAGGAGGACCATGTGATGGATCATGTCTTGTAGTTTTCCGGTGGATGGGATGTAATTTGGTCCCCCCTTCTCATGTGGCTTGTGCAAAGAACAAAGACACATTCCGTTCCATCTGCGGTTCCCGCGGCCCGGAAACCGAGACTTGCCCTTCTGGGCAAAAGCCCACAGACCAATTTGTGGGTTGCTTCCTTTTTCAAACTTACTGTAAAACTAACTGTAAAACTAACTGCCCCCCCCCCCCCGCCCCCCAACAAAAAAGGAGTGTGCGGGGCTGCTCGTTGGGTTGCTCTCTTCTCACGGACCCTTTGTACATGGACCTTGCTGGACCTTGCCATGGAAAGGGAGTCAGAGCATCCGGCTTTTTGTTGTGCAAAAGCCTACCCTCAGACATCGGCTTCCCTCCATTTGGTGGTTTGGAGCCGAATCGGTGGTTTGATGGTTCAGGAGGGGTTTCCCGTTTGCCCTCCTCAGGAAGCTGGAGGCTCAAATTGTTCAAGCCACCAATCGAAACCACCAATGAGAGGGAAGCTGAAGACAGCTGTGTCTCTTTTCGAGGTTGGCCCTTGTGATTCTGGAGGGAAACCAAGAGGATACCAGCGATTATTTAAACTTCCCTTGGAAGTGCGGGACGTGCCTCGCGTCGCCGCCCATGTGTTTTTGCCTTTCCGGTCGACCTGAAGTTGGTGCAGGTGCTCCAACCCAGCTTTGCTTTCCCTCCCAAGCATTTTGTTCCGCAAGTTTTGTTTTGAGGGGGTCCTTACTTTGGGCGTTTTTGTTGCTGGGGCTGTTTTTTTGTTTGCTAGGGCTGGTCTCCCAGTTGCTTGGTTGGTGGTTGGTTGGCTGGCCGCATCCCCGGCATCACCAGCCTCACTTCCTATTGGCTCTGATTGGGAGGCAGTTGAGAGTGGCTGGGGGCTGGTTTCAGTCAGACGGGATTCAGGCTGGCTTAGATCTTCATGAGGGTGGGTCTTGGGGCGGTTTGGGGTTGATTTAGGTGGGTTTGGGTTGGCTTGGAGCTGATTTGTGTTAGGTGTGTGGTGGTTTAGCAGCGGCTTTAGGTTTGCTTTTGGGGTATGTTTAAGTGAGTTTTAATCTCGTTTAGGATTGGCTTTGGAGCGTTGCCGCAAACCAGCAAAACTAGCCCACAACTCATGTGACCACATCCCTAAAGCAACCCTGAAGGCACCCCAACACGGATCAGTCCTAAGCCAGCCCCAAATCCACCCAAAGTCAACCCTGAACCCGCTCAACAGCAGACAGAATTTGCTCAAAATCACTGAACACACATGACCGGAACCGCTCAGCAGACAGAATTTGCTCAAACTGAGCGGGGCCCAAAATTGTTGGACTGATTCTTAGCACCATTGGTTTTGATCCTGCGGTGCGGATGGACAAACACATCCACCGTACCAAGCTGGTCGAAAAGTATTCACAGGGTTTCAGCTGGAAGGATTTTGTCCATGTCTGTCAAGGTCCGAGACAGTATTTGGCCTTCTTGGGTTGGCTGGAAGGGAAGCCAAAGTGGAGCCAACCATTTTTTTGGGGGGCTACTTTGACAGGAGAAGTTACCCAAAAAAGCAAACCTCAGACTCTCTGACAGGTTCCATTTCGTTCTCTGCAGGTGCCCCCCTTTTGGGTGCCTTTTTGAGGGCACCTGAATGGCTGGGTTCCCCTGCTGGTTTCGCGATTGGATATTTTTAAGACCCGTTCCAATCGAATTGTACTGTGGATGGACGAATCCATGTCGACCATCTTTCAAGAACCCAACGGAATGATTCAATTCCCCTGCAAATACCAACAGAACGGTAAGGTTTCAACCATAGCTTCATTCCGTGGTGCCTAAGCGGATTTCGATTTCAACCATCCACGGTATGAACAACATTTTTAGGTGGGTTTCAAAAAGGCGAGCCACCCAGTCGATGGCAGTTGCACCCGGGGGTATCTCGCGTCAGACACGGGTCGCCGCTCTTGAGCATAGGTGTCCTTATTGGTTGTTTTGGTAGAAAAATAGATGGCCCTGGTTTACCTGGTGGTTTTATCATCTACCAGGGAAACCCATCCATTTCCCCTAAAAGGTCACCTATGCTTTTGCGACGGTCCCCCGCGCTTTTTTTTTCAGGCACCGTGCTGGTCACGGAGAAGCTGCGGGACGGCTCTGTGCGGATGACGGACGCGGCTACTTGGCTGGGCGGGTTTGGTGGCCGGGCGGGTGGCGTTGTGCGGGTCTTGGGTCGATTTGTGCGTGGGGTTCAGGAGATGATCTACCCCTTTTCCAGTTTTTGTTGAGCTTTTGTCTTCTTTTTCCCCTAACAGCTGAAAGCTTTGGGGTCTCAGCGGGGCGGCCCTGAGGCAAGGTTCCACAAGGGTTCCACCAGGGTTCCACTGCGCGGGTGGTCCGGGGTGGTTTGAGGTAAGGTTCCATGAGGGTTTCACCAGGGTTCCACCAGGTTTCCACGAGGTTCTGCGAGGCCTGCGGGATGGTCCGGGGCGTCTCTGAGGTAAGGCTCCACAGAGTTCCACAAGGATACCACAAGGCTTCCACAAAGCTCCACAAGGTTCCACAAGAATTCCACACATATTCTACAAGGTTCCGTGGTTTGCCCTGGAGGGAAGCAAGTCGTGCGCCCGCCGTCTGAAAGGCCATCGGAGCAGTAAATTGAGGGCTCACAAGATCGCACTGCTCATGGGCGGAACACTAAGCAAAACCGAAATCAATGGTTCTCAGCACACTTTCACTGTTCAACGCGGCCCGATATTCGGGCTTTGTGGCAAATCAGGTCGCGTTGCTGAGGGACTCAGTGTGCAGCAGAGTAAATGCTTGGCATTGCTGAGTATTACTTGGTGGGCTTTGGGTTCCAAGGGTTCCACAAGGCTGCGAGGGCTACGGGGTAAGGTTCCAAAAGCGCTCTACAAGGTTTCCACCAGGTTCTGCAAAAGCTATGGGGCAGCCCTGAGGAAAAGTTCCAACTCAGTTTCACGAGGTTCACCGGGCCCAATCGGGCCCCGTCAGCCAGCCGTACCTGCCAAGCTCGCATCGCCTAGTTTTGCTAGATACAGTGGTAAGGCCACATCCTAAAGGAAAACCGGCGTTGAGCAGAATATTGGTGGCTGGGCTTTCGCGCCACGGGACCATCGGGCCCCGGTCGGGGCCCCGCTCAGGCCCACATTTCACTGTCGGGCCCCCGACCAGGGCGCGATTGCGCTGTCACTCTTAGCTATTCTTTACAAAGTTACAAGGCGACGTCCTCAGCAAGACCGGCGAGCGTCGAGCCTCGGCCGGGCTCGATCGGCCAGCAAAGGAAGGCGGCAATGAGCAACTGGGATTGGTTGGCCTGCAGGGCCCGCTTGCAGTTGGGCCGGATTGCAGCGTCGAGCGCAGGGGGGCTTCAAGGGTGCTTGAAGGCGGCCTTCGGTCGAGGACCTTCGACCTTTGCTGAAGGTGGCTGAAGCCCTTCGACAGCCCCCCTTCGAAGCCCTTGAAGGTTGAAGGGCGGCTTTGATCGGGGCCCGAAGGCGCAAACCCCAGGCCACTGCAACAAGCAAAGCTGGGCAATGAGCAAAGCTGGCCGATGCTAGCTTGATACAGCCTGACGGGTCCGACAGAGGCTGCGCCGTCGGGCCTCGGCCGGGTGCACCGTCGGGCCTCGCGCAGAACCAGATTGCACCGTCGCTGTTCGGACGAGGTGCGTGCGGGCGCCTGCAGAGCCTTGTGATGCAAGCGCGCGCGTCAACTCCAGCCACCCATAGCCCACCGCCGGCTTTGCGGGGCGCGACCAAGGCTTGACAGTCCAATCGGGCAATGTTCCCTTAACCACGGAGGTCGTGAGAAAATTGCCGACCCACAAAAGGTGGCAAAAAGACCCCCCTGCCCTTAACTGGTTGGTGAAGCTTGGGCTGTTTGCTGCCCAGATAGGCCTTGGGGTAGTCTGGGGCGGCTCTGAGGTAAGGTTCTGCAAGGGTTCAGAGTTTTGCAAAAGCTGTGCGAAGGTTCCGGGGTAGTCCGCGGCGGGTTCTGCGAGGATTCTGGGAGGGTGTGATGCTGTTGGGGCTATCGCCTGAGCTTTTTTCTTTTTTCTTTGGGGGGGGGGAGGGTGTGGTTTGCAGGTTTGAAAGGGGCTGGTTTTTTTGTGGTGTGTGTGTGTGTGGGGAGGGTGGTTTGCAGGCTTGAAAGCGGCTGCTCTTTGTTTGGCTGGGGGGGGGGGGAAGTAGCAACTAAGTGGACGCTTGAAGTGATACCCTTTGTGGGTGGACTAAACTACCTTTTAGTTGCCAAATTCTAATATAGACATGTCGGTATTTGTCCAAACGGTGATGCTTCCAAGTGAGCGCCCAACCACTTCATTGGCCTGCAGAGTAGGTATTTCTAGTTTGTGGTTTCATGGGAATATAGCAAGGGCCAGTATTAAACTTGGACCATGCTCTATCATGAACAGGTTTTAGGCGCTGCTCAAGTGGGCCGCTGCTCAAACGAGCTCTGAAGGATGTAGAATCCGCCGATGCAAGCTCGGCTGCTATTTGGTGGGATCTTTGGCCTTTAGCCAAGAACCAGGTAAATTCAGGTTTCCCTTATTTTGTTTGGATTCGTCGGAGGTGTTCCGGGGGTAGCTTCCCATCCTCAACAAGAACCAGGGACCCGTTCAAATCCAACTCCAAACCACTGATCCAAACCTCCTATCAGGCGATCAGGCAGCCCTGAGTTTGTGTTTCGTCCTGGTTGGGGGTAAAGGAACCCCAGCTCGTTTCGAGGTTCCCAACCCAGGGGATTTTTTTTTAGCACCCCTATCCAAACTTTTTCAAGCAGGGGTTTTAGCACCCCGATCCAAGGTACTCAGCCACCAACCTAGGGGGCCAAAAGGAAAAGGACACTTTGGAGGCGCGAGGCCACCGAAGAAAAAAAGGATCTTCCGCCGAGGAGAACGCCGAGGAGCGGATCTCCTTGGCGAGGCTGCTGTACACCCATTCCTGCAAGGACGACCTGCGAAATTGCCTCGGAATCTTCCGAATCGCTCGAATTTTTCCGGTTGAAATCGGAACGGCGAAGGCTTTTTTTGAGTGCTGTGCGTTTTTGTTGCCCCCTCCTTCTCCATGTGTGGTTTTGAGGGTGACCAAGCTTTTGGGGTCAAACAAAACCAAACAAAGACAACCATTCTAGGTCGAAGAATGACAAGCTCAGGCTTCTGTTCGCGCTGGCCATTTTGCATGCTGGCTTTTGGTTCGTTCTTCTCGGAGCTTCTTCGCTCTCCAGTTCCGCTCGCGTCCCGGTTTGATTCATGTGGCTCATTTTTCAAGGGTACCGGTTTGGGTCAAGTTGCGTAGTTATTTGTCTCAAAACTGGTTGGATCCAACCAAAATTTGTTGGCATGAGTTTTCCCTCAAGCCAGAAACGCACTTTTATTTGTGTATACGTATGTGTATATATATATATATATATTACGTATGTTTATCAAAATGGTCGGAGTTGGAACCTGAAAAGCGGTGGGCGGCCGTCCGCGATTGAAATTCAGACCACTTGGGAAGGTTTGCAGCTGTTTTCCATGTTCCATTTAACACACATCGACATCCACAACAACAGGTGACAAGCTCCTTGAAGGTTCCCCCTGCTGGAAGTGCACAGGCTCGCTTTCCAAGAGTGTTTTTCTTGCCATCTCTCTTACCTCGGTCCATGTTTATGAGGGTACAGGGAGATCAAGAGGACCAGCCAGTTTGGGGACCTGATTTTGTTGAGCTGATTTGTGGGGACCTCTCCTGAAAAGAAAAAGAACCCCCCCCAGTGATTTGGTTTGGTGGTTTGGAGGCGTCAGGCGTTCCATTGGTTTCAGCGGGTTTCGGTTCAAATCCCACCGAGCTCAGGGAATCAGCGCAACCAAAGCCAGAAGGTGAGCCTCTAAACATCGGTGATCCCGCGCCAGGATCGGCAACATTTTCAGGATTCGGACCCTGCAACATGGCGCACCGGGTTTTCCTCTTGGTTTCCCTAAAACCAAGCAAAAAGGGTTCCCCCCCAAAAAAAGAAGAAGAGAGAGATCATGTTTTTGGTTACAACGGCACATGTGTCCACGCCTTGACCGCAAACTGTCAGGGAAACAAAGTATATGCTCTTGATGGAGGTTTTCTGTAAAAAGACAGATTTGGACCTCAAAACTGGTTTATCTTTTCACAGGCAAGTACCGGGCCACCCCAGCTGGACTGCTTCGGACAGTGCAGGGCGATATGGCAACGCTGCAGTTGGTTGTGGGGCTGCCAGAAGCAGCTCGGACGATCTTGAGCAACGTGCAGCACGTGTCATCCGGCATTCCGGGCGCGCTGGAGGGGCGACAAGTGATGCGGCTTGAAACACATGCCTACCGAGTGGTCTACGGAGAGCCGATCTTCGTGACGGTGACGCCGAGGGAACGCGGCTACTTGAATGGCCGCAGAGGGGACCACCCAAGAAAAGGTTCACCTATATGGCGTTCATGTTGTATCGTTTTTGGAAACATGTGGACTTCTGCATTTTTTCAGTCCACATAGGCTCGAAGGGGGGAAGGGTGTGTTTCGCATGGTTGGAAGTAACATTTCCCCTTTCAAATCCATGTAGGCAACCATGCCCTTCCTTCCCTTCCCCTTCTCCCACCATATAAAGGATTTGTTGCCCCATTTTCGCTTGGGTTGTGCTTTGGGGGAAGCGAACACTCTGATTCCAGATTTCCCCTCCCACTCCATTGTCCACCCCCTTACCCTCCAAACCCCTCCAAACCCTTCCAAACCCCTCCAAACCCCTCCAAACCCCTCCAAACCCCTCCAACCTCTCCTCCAAACCCCTCCAACCCCCTCAAAACCAACCCTCCCCCCCCCATCCCCCAACTCCATCCCCCAACTCCATCCCCCACTCCATCCCCCCACTCCATCCCCCCACCCCCCCCACTCTCCCCACTCCACAGGAGGCCGCTGTGGCGCTCAAGGAGGTCCGCGTCTTCCAGGCCGCCTCCGCGCGCGCCACTGCCCAGGGCGCCAAGGCTTCCGACGCCAAGCTCTACGCCCGACGCCTTGGGGGGGTGGGGGGGGGGGGATGGGCGGAAGGGGGGGATGGGGCGGAAGGGGGGGCGGGGTGGAGGGCTTCGGCGGCTCGATTTTTTTTTTTTTAATACTACAAATAGACAATAAAAACAATAGGGTACTGTACTCGCTTGGTTGGTGCACTTAAAGGAAAACCAAAACCTCCATTTGCTTAAGTCCCCTGTAAAAAAACAAAAATATGTCCAGTAGTGATAGATTCCCTTTAAAACCAACAGGCGAAAATCAAAATATGTTTAACCAAATGGAAGAAAAGGACAAAACCGCCCTTTTCGGGGGTCCAAGTCCTAGACGAGCCGCCCATTTGGGTGATGCCATGTTTGGAGCCCCTCCCCTCCACTCCCCTGCAACGAGGAAATCAAACCACCAAACCATTGTGATCCAAACCAGGGAACCCCGCCACCAAACTTGTGGTTCTCCTTTTGGTGTCCCCCCCCCACACAAAAAATATCTCAAAGAAAGACCAACGCAAGTTACACCTTACTTAGGACCCGGTGGTTTGCAGCGGTTTGATGTTGATTGCCACACCCCCAACACGGGTTACAAAACTCCCTTTGCTAAGACTCTGTTTGTTTTTGTTGGCAGTGATTTGTTAAAGACGACACCGCCAATTCGTTTGGCCCAAGGGTCAAAAGCACTGGCAATTTTAGTGAAAAGGTGTTACTTCCTGGCTTCATGGGGTTGTGGTTATATAAATCTGCATGATCTTGTTGGTAGAACGAACAGTCTCCATGACTTTTGGTTTCCCTGAGCTGCATTGAGAGGGGAGCTGGTTGGGTACATGAAGAGTTAGTCGGCATGCGAAAGAAACTCGGGCCAATTCACGAAAACTCGGCACGACAGGGGGGGGGTCCGATTCCGAGACTAGCATCCTCCCTGTTCAACTTTTAGCGGTCTCGTTGAGAAAAGGCACCGTCAATCGAATTCACTCCCAAAAGAAGAAAACAAAAAACGGGGCTTGAGACCAAGTGTCAACCCAAAAGTTTGGACTTTTCTTGGCCAATCCACTCGGGACCTGTGCCAGCACAGCCTCCCCCCCCCCCTCTGGCAGCCTTGGCACCACCACATGCCGCCCTCGAAGACGCCGAGGCCCGGAACCTTTTCAAACTCGCCTCCGGCAAGGCTTGGCACGGGCCGAAACGAAAGTCTACAAGGGGGAAGTTGGGGGAAAAATACCCGATATGCGCAAACGCGAGGGAGTTCGATGGACGCGACTGTCACGTCTTTTTTTCGGCAGAACTGAAGCAACCCAACCCATAGGCGCGGCGTTTGGCGAGCTTCGAGGGAGCCTTTTCTTTTCACAGCCTGTGTTGGTCTGCAGGGAGTCGCGACCGGATCGGGCCGTTTTCGAGGAAGGTAGCAGCACGAATGACCTTTAGAGGAGCTCCCAGAGGTAAGCTCGACACGAGGAGATGGTTGACTTGGGCATGTGTCCAAACCAGGACCAGCAAAGCTCAGCAACTCATAGTTCCTCAATGGGCTATGAATTCTCAAAAGGGACCACCAACCTAGAGGTGTTTGGGCATGACTCCCCAAACTTGGGACTTCTGTCCATTTGGCGCCTCCCATTCAGCTTAGAGCCCTCCTAGAGCTTCTCGCAACGAATTTTTCTGGGAGTTTCCGCGGTCCGTTTTTTGCTTTTCGCTGTACGGAGCCATCGAGGGTCCAATCCCATTGGAGAAGCCGAGAAGCCGAGAAGCCAACATGGCTCATGGCTCATGCCTTCTTTGGAGACCAAGCTGCTGTTTCGTGATCTTACGGGCGTGGGTGTCGGAGCTTGGGAACGGGTCCCAGAGCTTATTGCCGAGTGGACCCTTTGGAGCCTTCATGCTTGCATAGCAAGAAGGCTCCTCAGGACGGATGGATGGCTTGAAGGCAGCGGACCATTCGACTTCCCAAAGACAAGCCCTGCCTACTCCAAGGAACACCGTTTTGGGTCCGAGAATCGAGAATTCCTTGCGGGCGGGTGAAAAGAGACCTAAAGGGAAAGTCTGTAGGTGTCCTTGTGACCATGGATTCGGCATGAGATTAGTGCTATGGCAGTGGAGCCCATCCCTTTTTCCAAAAAGAGGGAGACTACCACTGAGACCCTCTTTGTGAATGATGTCAACTGAGTAAAACAGGCAGTCAACCCCTGCAATTGAACCCGGCAGCTCTTGAACTGTTGTTTTTTGTGGGTTCCATGTAAATCTGCAAACGCTACTCACTCCCTGTTGACTTCTTGGGGAATTATTTTGGCCAAGAAGTTTGGACATGTTCGGCCAGTCCACTCAGATGTCAGGGGCCCTGAACCAAAAAGTCCGATGCGTCGGAGTGAAAAATCCTCAGGCGTGGCTGGTGCGCAAGTCCAAGGGAGCAGGTGCCGGGGGCGGATGGATGTGTCCGGGAGGCAGGGGTCAAATTTGGGACTCATTCTGCGTCAAGCCCTGGGACATTCTTACATCTTTGCCCACTAGTTTGACAGAGCTCCTCGCGGCCACGTTTTTTGGCAAGCTGAGAGGCTCAAACAGAAGGGTGGCTGGAAAAAACCACTGGCCCAATCGAGAAGATTGAAGCATGTTTTTTTTAAAACACATGGTTGAGCAGGCACTTTTCTAGGGGTTGATTCTTCATTCTTTTCAAGCATCGTTCTTTTCAAAAGCCAGTCGTTTCCCCTGGGTTCTTGATGGTTTCCTGAAAAGAAGGATCCCTGGAAAGAATGGAAATGTAAGGTACCCCTACAACTTCGCCCTTTCCCCGCATTCCAGGTGAACGCCGCCTAATTTTGTTGGAGTGCCAGAGCCTCCAAAGGTGCTTCGATGGGGCCCCGACAAAGGCTTGCCCGCCTTTTTGTTCTGGCTGTCGTTTTTTTGTGGTGGACGGGGTTTACCGAACTTCCACTTCCTTGTCACTTCCGGTTGGCAACCTGTAAACCAAAAGACATGCCTTTAGCCCTTTATATATGGGTGGCTCGTGGTCCGCCCCTCCCCCCTTGGCCCTTTGTATATGGGTGGCTTGTCTTCTTTAGGTTGGACCCCACCAAAATGGCGCAGCAGCTTTCCTTTCGTTTCGCTACAACAGCTACACAAATGGGGTGCCCTCAAACAAGACCCATGTGAGCGTGTCCAGCGTTCTGGGAAACCACATGTTGCAGATACTCTCAGATGGAACCAGAGCACATCTGAAGTTCGGACCCCTCTTCATGGTTGTTGTGGGGAAGCATTTTTCCCATTTTTGCTTCTTGTTGTTGAGTGGTTGAAATCCAACCACCTAACTGCTAAGATTTAAACAAGAATTGTTGCTCCCCTTCCAACGTCAACCAAGTTCTTTCAGGTTCCTGTTCGCTAGCTTGAATCCCCACCTGACCCAGTCACACGGATCACAATCGACAGAAGACCATGGCTAACGCAAAGGCCACGGGCAGCATGTGTGTCAGACACCCCAGCGGCGCCAAGACTTTTTTTTTGATTCTTTTTTTTTTTTTCTGGTAGGGGTGTCCTTTTTATCTTTTGCTCACTTGCAAAGCGACTCGGCCTTGGCGCTGAAGGTATCCCCGCGCTTGGCAGGTTTCCCAGGCCGCGATCACCTTTGCCTGGTTCCGAACTGGGCAAGTGAGCTCCAAGAAGGGCTCCTCCGTTGTCTTTGTTTTCGGATGGCTCCCACAGAATGGCTTCGTTCTTTTTCCCTTCTTGGTGTCTTTTTTCTTTTTATTTGACAAGCCAAAAAAACAGGGGGGAGCCACTTGGCTTCCCTGAAAAGCGTCGCCACCAAAACAGGGGTACCCCCTCAAAGAAAAGCCGCACCCTTAACACAAAGGCAAACAACAACGCACCCCACATCACTCCGAGAAAAAAAAAAAAAAAAACGAAGACGAGCTGCTTCGGTGCCTTGGGGCTGCGACCGGTGCCAGGCAAGGGCCGTCGCGCAGAAGTGCCGGCGCGGGCCCCCGTGAGTCCACCGAAAGCGGGGTCGGGGGGCAGTTTTTCTGAACGAAGGCGTCCATCTGGGGCTGAGAAGCCGTGATCCGATTTTTCAGTTTTGGAGCCGAGCTTGCGGTTTTGGTCGAAAAAAACACATGGTTTTGGTGTTGGATTTTTTCCGAGCTTGGGAGGTTTTTTAGGATGTTGGACGGATTTTTTTTTGGTGGGATGCTTGCGGATAGGTGATATCGCTCGTGAGGGGCCCAGATCGGGAGAGGATCACTCTTCATTTGTCCGTGGGGTTTCCTTTTGGTTTCCCTGTAAATACCGACCAAGAGGGGTTCACCATTTTGAGAAACTCCCATACTCGTCCGCCAAATTGATATTCTCCAATCTAACGTAGCTTTCACAAGCCCCAAACCACTAGCAGTGTCTTAACGGGGCAGAAGCCCTTTGTATAGTGGATATGCAGTGGTTGCATGACCTATTCAACTAGCTTCGGTTTGGGGGTAGTGGAAGCTACCTCACATCCGAAGAACATGGCACCCGGGCGAAGGGCGGAACCGACGATATTTTTGAGGTGATGACTTGACTTGGGGTTAAGCCTTGCAACCTTACATTGGTTTTGTTTGGTTTCCCTTGGATTCGTTTGGTTTCCTTTGACGTCCTTTGGTTTTCCCTTCTTAGACCAACGTTCCCGGTCTTCGGAGCTGAGGTGCCTGCCGTGCTTGCATCAGAGAGGCCACATCCGCGACGCAACCGAAAACCACGTGGCTGCGTCATCTTTTTCTGAGTTGATACCCCGTTTTGGTGTGGTTTTACACGGGGTTCCTGAAAAAGGGCATACCAATGTAGGAACAGCTGGCAAGTTGTTGAACTGTCTTTTGGGGTGTCCGACCGTGAAGGAACACCAGGTGTTCTACTACGCCCGTTTGCTAGACAACTTTCGCGTAGCCCCGGCGTAGCTCCCCGGCGTAGCCACTTGTCAACGAGTGTGTTCCGCATAGCCCCCGCGTAGCCAATTTTTTTTGGGGAAAGGCAACCGTGTAGCCTCCGCGTAGGTATCTGCTTCCAGTGTATAGGCCCCACACATTTTTTTTTCAAAGAAAACGGCTCACCTGGAAGGAAGCTGAGCTTTGTGAAGAGAAGAGGTCCCGGAACATGAACAGCGCAGCTTTGACACATTGGTTCCACTTTTTGACTACCCCAGGGTATACTAAAACCCGTGGGTCATGGCCCCCAAAAGGGGAACCCCTGGGTTTGAATCTATCTTGGGGTAGTCCCCTGCGACACATGACTTCATGCATGAAGCGATCAAAGCCTCCAAAGAGCGGCTGGTTCATTTGGGAGTTGTTTCAATGATGTCGCCACTTCAATCCATGTGGAACAAGTTGATACAATGCCGATCTGGTGAACACCTGGCGAAACGCGATTTGCTTCCACTTGGCCAAAGCCGCTTTTGCGGCTTTTGACCCCTACAATCCGAGCTCCACCGTAAAACCACCCCTGATGCAATTTTTGCTACCCCAAGCCAACCCTAATCCTGTCCCAAAACCCATTCAAGTGAGTGCTTGCTTTGCGAATCGTGCAGTCTGGGGCAGCTTGCTGACAATAGTTCGACTCTTTCTTCGAGGGTTCAAACAATTGTTTACAGAACCGTTCGAAAAACACACACAAAAAAAAAAACAAACCACACGCACCCCCAAACCAGGGCCTGGCCCCAAAAGGATTCTTCTAAGTACGTCTGTCACTGACGGATTTTTTTCTCTGTTAGTCCTCTTGGGGAACAACAAGCGACATTGTGCGGGCCTCACTTGCTTTTCGTGTTACGTGCCCCAACTTCCATTGTATGCCCTCTCGTGTAGCTGATATGTAGGTTAGAATCCCCACTATGGGTTTGCTCTTTTTTAGGATACCCCGTCTTATGGTTTTAAATGAAAACCACCGGGACAAACGAGAAAAAAAACCGAGCCGGCCATGTGCCGCTCATTTGCCCCGCTGCTTCGGTCAGGCGCACCTATAGCAGCAAGGTGCAGTACGGCACCCCCTGATCGGACAAGAATCTCGCTGGCGGCCCGGGGCCGAGTGGCGTTTTTTTTTTTTTTTAAGGTCAACAAGCACTTGTCGATAGTCAGGAAGCCCTTGATTGGATGGTTCTTGTAGAGGGTAAATGGGAGACCACCCACTGCATGAATTCAGTTTGTTTGGCCGTGGGGGGGAGCTCGGGGCGGGGGAGCTCGGCTCAATTCGGAGGCAGCCTGGAAATCCCTTTTGGTTTGCTTACGGGGTCTTAGGGTCCTCTTTGCTCCCAGTGGGTGAACCTTCGAAGACGCCGATCGGGTGGAATGAGGATCGGGTCGAGTGAGGATCAGGAGTCAACGGCTTTCAAACCAAGGGAAGATGGAAGCTCAATCTCAGCATCTTTGTCAAACATACCCTGTTTCCAATGGCGGCAGACCAGTGGGCTTCCCCAAAAGGCAAGCAACTCGTCTTCCAAGACCCTGTCACCTTCCAGAGGGCTGGGACGACCCAGAGGCAACATAATTTGATTGTCAGTTTCTGAGCAGGCCCTCAAACGAGTCCTGCAGGCTGCTGAGGGTTATCTTTTGTGCGAAATTCAATCGGAGGAAACCCGTCAGAAGGTCCGCTGCCTGAAATGTCTCAGGGCCGTTCCAAGCTGCGCAAGCGCAGTATATTCTGAAATTCATATTGCCAGTACTAAATTTAGTATTCCCAGTACTGAATCTAGTGTTGCCAGTATTAAATTTATCATTGCTGAACTTGATTTAGTATTGCCTATGTTTAGTATTGCCAGTACTACATTTAGTATTGAGCTACATTTAGTATTTCCAGCACTAAATTCGGCACTGCCAGCACTGAGTTTAGTATTGCCCAACACTTTGTATTCCCAGTCCTATTTTTTTGCATTGCCATCGGGGCGGGTCTCACCTTAGCAAGAAACACAACCAAAGAGAGCTCTGCGGAGAGGCCCAGGGCCAGCGGAAGAAGTGATTGAGCCTCACTGCTCACAGATTCCAATGCCTGCTTGCGTGCTCCCAAAATCTAGCCGCTTTTTCAAATATGGGGGGGGTTTTGGGGGTTTGGGGGGTTTAGGTGCATCGTGGGATTCTTGGCGTTGCCTGGTTTGCTTTTCACAAAAGTGCTGAATTTAGCATTGCCAGTACTCAATTCGTATTGCCAGCGGATTCTTTGGGGTGTCCATCCGTTTCTTTTTCTTTGCATGGTGCATTGTTCGCCAAAACGTGGCGAGCCTCAAGTTGCAGCAACCCCACGCCTGCACGGCCCCAAGTGAGTGTCTAGTTTTGCTTCAATTGTCAGGTAGTAGTTTGGGCGGTTTGAATTTGGACTTGAACCCTTCTTGTAGAGGGACCGGACATCACACCTCCACACCTCCACCAATCCAGACCACCAATAAGAGGCAAGCCGATAACAAATGAGCCTCAATCAAAACCCGGGTAGATGAAGGTTGGTAAGGGACAATCCCAGCCATAAATAGGTGCGGCCGCCTTTTCATGGTTCTGGGTTCACCATTTTTGTAAAAGGTTCTGATTATGACTCAAATTTAGACGAGAGGTCCCGAGTTTGCGACTGCTGTGTGACACACAGTGCGAGCCGTTTCCGACTTGCATTCCAAAAGGCCGGTCCAGTGGCCATGTAATTGCCATACCTCCCTCATCCCATTGGTTTAGTTTCTGAGTGCTTGTTTGATAATTTCCGTCCAGGACAGTTGCTGTCATTTTTAGCATGTCTGTCTTTTGTTGGGTTCTTGTTGGAATCTTGCATATACATAGTTTTTTTTTTTTTTTTTTTTTTTTTTTTAAAAAAAAAAAAAAAAATAAATTTCAATCCCGGACAGTGTTGCTGACATTTTGGAATTTGTGTTGATTGCAATTCTCAATGTTTTTTGGCGAAATTGGATTTTGCTGAGGGCTTTTCGAAATTTTCATCCTGGACATAGTTGCTGTCATTTGTGTGTGTGTGTGTGTGTGCGTGTGTGTGTCTGTGCGTGTGTGTGTGTGTGTGTGTGTGTTGTTTGGAGCTCTCTTTTTCGTTTTTTTAGATTTTCCACCAAACGGGGATTGTCCTCTACTGACCTTGATCTGGGCTGGAGCTTGTGCTTACTTTGTTTGGGATTGTTTGATTATAGTTTTTGTTTACTGGTTGAACTGCCAGTACTGAGTTTAGTATTGCCAGGTGTAGGTTTGGTATTGCCAAACAATTGGCATCGCCAGTACGTAAAATAGTCCTGCCATTTTTCAGTTTCGTATTGCCAATACCAATCTGGTTTTGCACCTCAGCCTTGAGTTGCCAGTTTTTCAGGTGCTGCCGGTACTAAATTCTCGGTTGCTTTCTGCTCCCCTGCTAAAAGTTTACCCTTTAGTGGTTTAATACGGAAAACCCACTAGGTGGCAAGAAGTTAAAGTCCCAACATCCAAGAAACATGCACCAAAGTTAAATTTCGTTTTGCTCTGTGTTCTATGAGGCAAACAGTCTGCTGCCCTGTTCTAACTCGTCCCTGGGGTTAGTTCAGCTGGCCTCAAAGCTGGCCCAACTTGGCAGCTTCCTTCCAGCCCCAAATCTACGAAGCAACCTGCCACACCAAAAGGAGGCGCTGATGTTTTTGACTTTCGAAGTGCGGCCCCTTTGTTTTTGGATGCTCTTAGTGTGGCCCTTTTCTACTTACATGCTGAACTACCAGATGCTCTAAGTTTGTTTGGGATAAACCGTCACTACAGACGTTTGCCAACACACGGCACCCTTGTACATTCCCACCCGGTGAGATCCACCCCGTTCCAACGCAAGATACTGAGAGAGTGAGCTTGGGTTCTTTGAATTCGGGCCTCCCAAGTTGGGCAAGCCGAGGCCGCTACATCAAGGACTTGGGAGTGCTGGTGTCACATCGAACTGTGCCTGGCACTCGCAGTTTCCGGCAACGCCGATGTGACAACTGCAAGTCGCCACTGGGGTAGACTTTTTACAAAGTGAAGCAAACAATAAACATATACATTCCATAACTGGGCCTAACTCTAATCATGGCCACAAGACGCCAAGAAATTTCGTGCTTTTCTTTTGTGCCAGCAGATTGGCCAATAGAGTCGAGTGCCGGGCGAGAGATTCTTCCGATCGTGGCAACTGCGGTCACAATAGGCGGATGGTTTGCCTTTCACACTGTCCCCCATGCCACATGGGTGACAGGCTGCCGGGTCTTCCTGAAGGAGCTTTCACAGAAAAGGTAAAAATGGCCGCCGCGGGGAGCAGCATGCTGGTTGCGAGGGTTTCTGCCCCCAGAATTACCCAGAATTATCCTGAAGAGTTCTTCTGGGTAGCCACCAGAAATCCTCGGTGGTTTGCGAGTGCCCGTGAAGAAGACTCATCGGGGCGGCGCTGTTCGGGCGGTTTGTGTGGAGCTACTGTGGATGGACGAAACCCTGCACCACCCTTGAAACCATGTGGAGCCACTGTTAGTTGGTATGTACAGGGGAATCATTCATCCAGGATTTCTTAAGTGGTGCGAAATGGATTTCGTCCATCCACAGTATCAGTCAAACTTGGTCGACCTTCCAGGCGGGCAGTGTCCCCAAAAGGAACTGGCCGAACCCCATTTTCTTCAACCACCCTGATGTGGGTGGCAGGTTTGGTTTAGGATGTGGAGCCCTGGACAACGGCTTCGGTTGTTTGCCTTTTGGTTTTCCTTTGAACATGAAACCACACACCAGGGTAGCCTCAAAATCACACACAGACACACACATTTCGTGTTCGGGACCGGTCCCTTTCCATGTGGTTGGAAGGCACTACCACCTCGCTCCGTGAGTTCATGGACTTTATACTTGTTCTGTGGTCAACAACAAGTCTTGGACAATTTCGGGTTATAAGAACTTTTCCTGGGGCGTCCCGATCCAACTGCTACGGTCCAACGCTGCTTGAGAAATACATGCAATTCCCCGGCGAAGAAACCATTGACGCCATCCTCTGTTTCTCCCCAGATACTTGATAGGCGTTTCTTGGTGCCTATGAGTAGTTTGCGTCGGCATGTCGGGGGGCGCAAACCCCAGTTGCACAGCGCCCAACCCCACGCCAAATAATTCAAAGTAAAGAACAACACAAGTCTAGTTCTACTTGGCGAAGGTTCTATTAAGGCCTTTATAACCCTTTATCGGTGTTCCTTTTTTGAGGCACCTACACTTTTTGGATGTGTTTTTTGTTGCGAAGCCGCAAAGGCGTTTCAAGGGTGGGCAGCTGATGTTTCCTGGTTCAAGAGGCTTAAGAAACACCCAAAAGGGGTGGTCAGGATTGATGTCTTTTCTTTCTGCTCTTTTTTCCATTTCTCTCTCTTTTTTTCTATCTCTCTCTCTCTCTCTCTCTGTTTGTTGACTCTTTTCAAGCAACGGCATGGTGTTTGTCGGGCCAGGGGTTGCTTGCCTACGCGAGCTATGCCCAGCAAAGCCCGGCACCCCAGATCCTGGGTCCTCTTTTTGCCATTTGAGGAGTGAACGGATATGTACACTCCCAAAGCTTAGGATGTACATGCCATTTAGGAATGAGGGGTCAAATCTTCCCAGTTTAACTTTGCCACTCTTTGCGTTTTTCAGGGTGGCCTTCTTCGGGTCGAAGAGCTAAGCCCTTCCCATCTTGTCGAGGTTGCCCCCCGCCAACTCTTGCGGGAAGTACGGGTTGGTTCCCACTTCTGCGATGACCGGTGGGCATTTCAACAAAAAAAAACAGGTGAATGATGGTCCACCAGTTCGGGTTCCCAATTGAAATTCATACTAACATGGAACCCATAGCAAGCAACATATTGCTCCCAGTGAATTGAGGCCCCACTTGCCAGACCCTTTGGCCTTTGGCCTTCGGTTCCAAATCTCAAAGCGGGCGTTTATGGGGCACCCTCGACTCCTGACCAATGTTTTGGCTGGCAAAAATGCTTCACCGGAATTTGTTTGAAGCGATTTCCAGGGAGTGTTTTGAGACTTGCTTGGGGACTCTCCGGGGAAATTTGAGATTTCCACGGCACAAGACTTTCTTTGAGGGTACTTTCTTTTTGCGGGTTTGCTTCAACGGATCCGAATCCATCTCCTGACCCTAGAATACAATGTGAAGGTCCACTAAAATTGTCACGCGTCTTGTTTGATTGGAAGCCAAAGAGGACCGGCCCTAACAACCCAGGTATCTTGTTGTGTTGTTTCAAAGGGAACGCGGAAACCAACAAAAGTTCAAGTGGTATCCCCAGACAGAACTTTCTGGAACCTCCTTTTGAACCCTGAAAGCCGCTCAAAACCAGAGCTTTTGGGCCTACCGAGCCCATAGCTTTTCGCTGGGGGGAAAGGTCAAATGGGCGTGGCTCAAAATTAAACAGGAGGGGTTACGCAGGTTTTGGTCCATGTTTCCACTTAGCAGGGCAACCCATTTTGTACCGGTGTTTTGAGCCACAGCCAAATTCCCCGCTTCCTCGAAACTCTCTCAGGCATGAAGGGCGTGGCCGAGAAAGCCGGTGGGGCCATTGGTGGGCACATGGGCTTTGCCATGCAGGCGGGCAATCCCGTTTTCTGGCCTGGCTCGGGCTGGCCAGAAGGGAAAATTCGTCTGAGGCATGTGTATTCTCCAAAAAGAACGAAGAAAATCCTGGGTTTCGGGTTGAACGTGGACCAAGTCGAGGTAGGAATCTCTTTGACCCAAACCCAGTGCTTTTTGTGTCTTGGTGTTGAGTGAGCCCGTATGAGTTTCTCATGGTATAGTGTCCAGTATTCAAAGTCATATTTTTGAACACATTTCAGTAGACTTGAGTCAGAGTCAAACATATGAGTGTGTGGTGATTTGAGGTTCGGTAATCTGTTCACGTTGGTTTAAAGGAACACCAGAAGAGCAAACACAACTTTTGGGTGACACACACACACCCATACCATTTTAGGGCAAAGGCTAAGATAAGCTCGGTGAATTCAAGTAGAGCCCTCCATTTTGAACATACCCTGCCATGAGTTGATTCCGGGAGGGGGCATTGGAGGCCTGGTTTAAGGGTTGGTGTAAAGGAAGGTTAGTCAAGGTTGGTGGCTTAAAGGTAGGTCGGATAAACCGCTTAAGGGATAGAACTACTGCCTGACAAGCTTCTGTTGGTGGTATGTTTGTTATTCTTACCTCCGAAGCCCGTTCCATAGGGATTCCCGAGGGCGGCAACAAGTCGCAAACCGGTTCCGGGGTATTGGTCGTGAATCGGTGACTTTATATAGCAGCTCGTTGGGTTTAAAGGAACCACATGGTCACGGTAAATGTGTCTCATTTTTTGGTGGCAACGATTTCATGCCACTGGAGGATAATAAGGGCTCTCTCTTTCTCCCCACACAGTTACTGTCAACTTTGGACTTTAAGGAGGGTACTGATCCTCACTGCCTGGGTCTCTACACTTCAGGCACGTTTTGGGTTTCGATCATTGGGGCAAACCAACGGCTTGGGGGATTTTTTTATTTTTCCCGGCCAACCCCAGGAAGTGAATCAGAGAATCGAAATGGTTGCCTCTCCTTCGGGTGGCCTGGCACGACCTCCCCATGGGTGGCTGGTCATTCTTGGGGTAGCCCCTGTTTGGGGTTGGTTCTTGAAGGGAAACGAAACGGGAGACCTTCTTTTTTTTGTGGGATCGTCCCCTATTTCGGGAGAACACAAATTGGTGTTCTCCTCTTTATGGAGATAAAGGGAGTGCCATTGACGTCACTGGTTTTTGGTTCATCATCGCTCTGAAGGGAACCAGCCACTGGTGCCAGCGTCCCCTGTCAAGTCTAAGCTGGCCTGCTTGCTGGCCAGCTGCTTCGACGCACAGCTTTCAGCATGTTCACCCATATCTTTTGCCCCGGGCTTGCCAGATTTTTCGCGCCCACCTGTTTGTGCCAATGTCAGGCGGCCACCATCAGTACGCAAGCGCCCGGTTCTCAGCAGTGGGGCTTTGACCCTGAGGCCACCCGGTTCCCTTTCAAGAGCTGCCCCGAAGCGCGGACCGCCGCGAAAAGATGGGGGTGGGGGAGGTCAGGTTTTGCTGACCCGAGCTTATTGCAACAGGATTCAGATGTCTTGGACACAGGCCCGTTTTTTTTTTTTGCATTTCCATCGCCATTTGGGTGTGGGTCAAAAGTAGGTGGCCAAAATAGAAACCTGGTAAAACTCAAACAAGGACCAAAACCTGCGATCCATATCCTGGTGGTTTGATTTTTCAACTGGACACGATTCTTGGGTTAAAGGGTGCGTTCCAGGAGAAACAAACACCCATTTGGCGGAAGTGCTCTTAGGGTTATACTCTACATCGCCGTGCCCGTGAGGAAAACTGGTGTATCACAAGAGTGGGCTGGAGGTTTAATGCAGAGAGATGGGTGCACCCCGATTTTGCCTGGTTCGGGAGAAGACTTTGAAACATGGTGTGTGTGTGTGTGTTTTACCCCAAGAAACAATGGCTGGTTTCCTAGGTTTCCCCATAAAACACCAACCAAAAGAGGGTTCCGAACCCCACACAAAGACGAGGCATGCGTGTATCTCCGAAGAAATCTAGAGGTCCCACACCCGACCACGCGAGGTCGCGTGGCCATAGATGATTTCCGATAGGGCACGTCCCCCCCAACCGTTGGCTGAATCACACCTCATCGATTTGGCAAAGAATTCGGAGAACATCAAGCCTTGCGGGTGAGCAGCTTTTCTCTTTTTTTGCTTCCCCTTCGTTTCCCAGCGGATTCTCCTTTTGGTTCCTTTGGGTTTCCCTTAGGTTTCCCTTGGTTGGTCTGTCTCCTGTTCCCCTAAGTTTCCCTGGGATCTGTTTTCTTGGACTTGCAGGCCCGAAGTGGCGCCGACTTCCGTCCGTGTGCTGTTGGTTTCCCTAAGCCACAAAAGAAAGGCGCCCCTCCAAAAAAGGCTCTCATTTCAGTTTTTTTTCTTCATGTGGAATGATAGGTTCAAACCAAATAGTAATTAGGTTAGGTGGTTTAGTACTATTTTCATGGGTCTAGCCAAAGAAGCTCTCCCTAAAAAGACAGGTGCCCAGGCGACAGGATGCGGGTCTGTTTTCTTGGACTTGGACCCCCGAAATGGCGCAACGGTTTGGTGTTGGTTTCCCAACCACACAAGAAAGGTGTCCCTCCAAAAAAGACGCTCAATTCAGTTGTTTTCTCATGTGCCCAGGTCGACTGGTCTTCGTTTCTTAGAGTTTTCGGTCTGCCTAGAACCCCAGGTGGATCACGTTTTTCGTGCTGCTGGTCATAGGCGGCCTGCTCATGGCATGCGCCCCAGAGCCGCGGCTCGGGGCTCGGGGCTCGGGGCTCGGGGCTCGGGGCTCATCCGCAAGCTCCAAACCGGAAGGCGAGGGAATCCGAGATAGTTTTCACTACCACCAAGCCACCACCCTGGGGAAAATGATATGTATATATATATATATGTGTGTATATATAGACCCTTTGCCTAGTGGCTATATACTGGTTGTAAGCAGTTTTCCCTCATGTTTTTAACTTCCGCCCTTCCCTTTTGGGTTTTCCTGAATTTCGCCTTGCCAGCCAACACTCATCACTTTTTGCAGGGTCCCGTTGGACGGTGTCCGGAAGGAAACCATTCCCGGTGATCCGTTTGGATCCCCGAACGGGTGTGTCTTTTGTGGTGGGTACCCCTGTTTTTTCAAAGGAAACCAACAGGAGCACCGTCTTCCTTTTTTTTTCAGGGGGAGGGTCTAACAAAAGGACACGCTACTGGGAAACCTGGATCGAAGAAACGAATCGGGAGAAATCGAACCCGTCCCTTTGGCCCACGCCCTTTGATCACGGCTGGGGGGGAGGGAGGGTGAGGGAGCCCAACTAAGCCCTGATTAAGCCCTTAAGGCCGTATGTAGGGCTTATTTGGGCTCCCTCCCCCTTCCCTCCCTCCCAAGTTCGGATTCCGAACCGTGGCAAAGCCGCGAGGCCGCGTCCTTCGCGTCGCTGCCTTTGCTGCTCTTGGCGCCCCAAAAGCTGGAGCCCCGGCTTCGACGCCGCGGTTTCGGGCGGACAGCGGCGTTCGGCGGCCCAGTGGCCCAGGGGCGCGCGACTTGGTCGTCTTTTTGCGGGACGAGAGTTGCAGGTGCGGTGTGGGTCAAAATGAAACCACCATATGGACCGCAGGTCTTAGTCCTTGTTTCCATTTAGCAAGGTTCCATTTGTGGTGGCTATTTTTGACCCACAGCCATGTAAAGGGTTACACAAGTCGAATTGGATTGTAGGATACTTTTTTCGGCCAAGTTTTGTCATGATTAAAGGAGTAGTGCTTATTTGGTCCTATGAAGGATCCTTTTTCCCATGACTCACTCCAGGCGTTTTCGGGTTCCCAAAGGAATCGGAAGGGTTGCTGCCAGGGCGACGTTTTTTTTTTTGCTTTTTAGACTTAGCCAGGGGAGATTCAGTCGGGTCCGGATTGGAAAGAACGACCCATCTCCCGCTCACTTGGGCGCGAATTTTAGGTACCCTTTGACATCATTTAGATGGGGGGGTGGGGGTGGGGGGGTGGGGGTGGGGGGGTGGGGGTGGGGGGGTGGGGGTGGGGGGGTGGGGGTGGGGGGGTGGGGGTGGGGATTCACAACCACTTTTGAGGTGATTTCCAGCCTAGAGTTCACTTGGCCACTTTCACTTAGAGAGACCCTCCCAGTGGGAAGCTGACAGCAGGGTTTCGGAAGGCTCGAGCCCTCTTCAAAAGGCTGGCAGCTGGCACTGTCCACTTTCATGATTGTTGGAAAAGAAAGGGGTAGACAGCCTTTTGGACCCGCTTGATATGGCTGTGGGTCAAAACCAGTGGTACTATTTTGGGGTAGGTGCACCACCCATTTTAGAACCTGTTTTAGTGGGGATTGGGATGTTCACTGGGGGTACGATTTGGATTTTCACCCATGGCCTATGGTCTTTTCTTGGCGGCCACATCAAATGGCAGAACGGAGCCACGTGGGTATGTGTCAAAATATGGGACCCCCCAACATTATGAACCCGCCTAAGAGTATCCTCAACAAAAGCAGACGGCCATATTGACCCCTAAGCACAGCCGAATCTCGTCCAGATGCCTTCTGCATGTTGTTTTGTTTCATGTTTCAATTTGCCGTATCCTTTGCACAGGTACTGCACCGCAAGGAACCGAAAGGAATTTCAGCGGCAACATTTGGTGGCCTTTGTATTTGCCACAGGAGCCGCAAGCTTTGGGGAGTTTTGGCGGACCTCGGCGAGAGGGGCCAGACTAAGCGAAAGGTGTGGCTAGGATACTGGGGTGGTTTAAAAGGGAAATCAACAGCAGAACCGAAGTCCTTTTTTTTGGGTCCTTCGTACTTTGAAACAAAACCGCGTGGACTTTCCTAAGAAAAGTTGTCTACAGGAGATCCGTCGTTCGGCGTGGGGTGCATAGTCCAGAGAGTTGACCTCCCAGCCCCCCCTTGCCCGGTGGTTTGTGCATCTTGGTTTCTGGGGCAATCTCCAACCAATTGAGAAATGGCTTGAAGGAAAGGACACCTGGCCTCAAGGCAGGTCCGGCAGAGAAAATTTTGCGGAGGGTGCTTGGCTTCAGAAAGCCGCCACTGGCGGAGGCGGCACCAAGGTGCCTGTCCAGGTTTGCTTCGGTCCAAATGGGTATGGGTCAGAATCAAACAACCATATGGACCGCAGGTTTTAGTCCATGTTTCCTTTTACCAGGATCCCATGTGTGGTTTCAAAGCAAGGAAACCACCTGGTTGGAGGGATCTCCTATTTTGAGGCACACATGATGATGGGGGTGTCTTGTTTTGAGACAAACCCTTTTTGGGGTTTGAAGCCATGTTCTTCTTTTTTTTGGGGGGGGTCCCGTAAAAAAGCCACACCCATCGAGGGAGCCCCTTTTCTTCTCACCGCGGGTTGCTGAGGTTCGCCTTGGTATTCACCACTGGCTCGTGTTGCATCCTTGGGGCGCTCTTTTCGCTGAAGGCGGGGGGGCAAAATGTGGGCATGGCTTTTGAAATGAAAGAGCTACCCTCTCTCCCACTAACATGGTACCTGAAAGGGGGTCCCTCCAAGAGGAGTTTGATCTTCCAGGTACTCTCTCACAGGTGCCATGTTAGTTGGAGGGTAGGCTTACCGCAGGTGTGAGTCTTGGTTTCCATTTCGCAAGGTGCCCATTTTGGGGGGAGTTGAGCCAGAGCCATTTGGATCTAATTCTGATTTCTTTGAATGTTCAACCGGGTGAGGCAAGTAGGTGACGTAGTTATATTTTGGCAGTTCAACCTACGTATGTTGAACATCCAAGTTCTGTGAACAAGACCATACATAATTCGAAGAAGGGGTGTGGGGTACTGTTAAAACCAAGTTGAGTCGCTTTCCGTCCCCCCCTGCAGCCCTCTAAATTGGCCGCCGATCACCATTCATTTTGAAAGGCACCCCCTTGAGTGGTTCGTGGACATCAACCCCCACCGAATTTTGATGTCCACCATTTCAGGCGCCAATTCAATTTCACACTGACATGTCCCCCCCCCAAACCCTCAAAATGGTCAAGGTCGATTCGGCACATGCAATGAGTAACTCATGTTACTCGCTAGTAACTGATGTAACCTCAGGGGACCCGTCCGTGACCCTGGCAGAAAGGATAGGGACCGGGGCCCCTGCATGACAAGTGTCCTTTTTCTTCAGCCACCTGAAGTTAGGGTGTATTCAACAGGGATCCGCGTCATTCACTCCCAAGGTTTTGGAAGCTCCGGCCTCAAAGCATTCGTGGAGCAGTACTCGGTGGCTCCCAGCCATCCGGTTTAGCCTTTTAGCCTTTTAGCCTTTTAGCCTTTTAGCCTTTTAGCCTTTTAGCCTTTTAGCCTTTGAGCCTTTGAGGTTTAGTGGGGTTTTCTATTTCACCCCTAAAAGTTAGTCGAACTTTGAGCGGATCCGAAAACGGGCAGCCCAGAGTAGTCGCTTCAAAGACCAACGAACCTCGAATTCGAGTTCGCGAATTCGACGCGCGCGCATGCGATGCGCAGGGCTTCCACGCCTTTGCGGCCCACCTCGCGTCGCCGGAGCGGCGGCCCTTGTCGCTGGGGCCGGGAGACCCAAGCGACGCCGACGGCTGGACGGCTCGAGAGACGTCGAAAAAGCGCGATGCGTGGTGCGGGACCTTCCTGGTGACCTGACTTTAGCCTGCAAAAGGTTTGGGGAAAACCAGAGGAGACCAAGTGGGTGCGTCTTTTTTGAGGGGTAAGAAGGGAGCCGAACCGCCCAGGGAGCCTCTTGCCTGGGGTTATGGAAGCATCACCAATTAGGGAGGCATGGAAAAGGTGCGTTTGCTTGAAGTAGTGAAGGGAACCCAGGCGGGGGGAATCCTGAGTTTCATGTGGGTTTCACTTGGGGTTTGGTTTTGGAGGTGGTTTTGGGGTTTTCGGTTTGGTGTTGTCGAGTTGAGCTTGTGTGCTCGCTGCACCCCGCTGCCCATGGCATTTCTTTTTTTGCGTTTGGTGACTTTCTACCAGCAAGAGGCACCAATTGGGCTGGACGAAAATCGACGGACGTGCACGAAAGCTGGTAGATCATTGGGACCAAACAGATGAAGCGCATGAAGCCAGTTTGCCAGTTTGGTTCCATCTATCTTCAACCAAACCCATCAAAAAGGAAGACCTGCGGTTTATCCCCCAGCCCGGGTGAACACTTGGAGTCTCTGTGGGGCTGGGCTGGCCATGGTCAGGGCCCGTTCCATTTCCGCACACAATGAGCTCATGGCCAAACGGTGCTTGCTCGACTCTGCCTATGAAGGTCCCTTTTGTTTGGATCCATTAGGGGGGTCTCCTTAAAAGGGAGCGTCGGGTCATATTCGGGTGAGTTAAGCAACCTTAAAGCACCCTTACGGCAACCTTGAACATCTTTTGGGGGTCATTTTGTTGGGTCTCCCTTTGAAGCCCTTCCTAAAAACTCGGGTGAGCGCCTCTCCCAAAAATCCCCACAAAAAAATGCCGAGCCGTGCGAACCGGAGGTTTCTGGGTTCCATGGCTGCCACGCTCTGGGCCTCCATGTGGTACAGGCCGGGGCTCCGCTGCTCCGCCGTCGTATGTGGAAGTCGTGAGTGGTGGTTCCCTGGTTGCAATCCTGCTTGGGTTGGTGTAATATAATTGAGTTTTTCTTCTTTTTGTTTCTTCTCAGAATCCGCGAAAAAAGGATCCGGATCAACCAACCATCGTTATGTCACTTTTAGCCGTTACCTGTCCAAACACCCCGTGAAAACTCTCAAGTCCTCGGGGCAAACTTTCGCAGGTGGCCGTGAGGTGGGCCTTGCGAGTCAGCTTGGAGTCGACTGTGGGCAAAACGCCCCTAGGCCCTGAAGGGCGAGGGCGGTCATGGGCCTGGCCGGATGTTTATTTGATCTGCGCCCAAAGTTTGAGCAGGGTGTTGCGGGCTGAGTCGGCCAGTCACCTGCTTGCGCAGGTCCGCGATTCTCACCATCGTCAGGGCCTAAGTTTGAAATCAGCTTGTATCATCTTGTATCACTAGGCGCGCTTGGTCAACCTTGCAGACCATCTTACATCTTTCTTCTTGACTAGAAAGATGAACCAAGAAAGGTTTAGATCCTGGGCTCAAGATCCCCTTTTGCTCGGTTCTCGGGAAAACAACCAATTTCGGGGGGGTTTTGGGGTGTGGGACAAGAGGAACTCCATGGGTCCTTTTGCCGATTTGAAGCCCTTGAAAGGGAGATCCATGATCGAATCTGGCTCAGCCCCTAAAATTTTCCCAACGTGTGCATGTACTTGTCATAAGCGTGTGGGTTTATAAGTTCCCTCCAGCTTTGAATAGTGCCCGAAAGTTGATCAAAGCAAGGCCCCCCCTTTTCCGGGGCTGCCCCCGCGAAGGATTGATTTCGAAATCCCTACTCTGTTTCTGGTCCAGCATGCTGGTCGGAACCGCTCCGACGGGAGGTGGTTGCTCTAGACACACGAGCCATTCTTGTTCTTTTTTTTTTGGGGGGGGGGTTGCGGATGGAAGATTTAGGATGCCGCTGTCTGTGATGTTTTGCGCGGTAAGCCAGTCATGGCCGCCATTGTCCCCTATGATTCGGCCAGTTTCTGGGGGCGAATGTTGGGACCCCCAAGATGGTGGTTTCCCCTTTGGTGTCCTTTTTGAACCAACCGTCACAGCAATGCCTTGGCTTCATCAACCCCTTGGTCCTGAGTCACCCCGCCTGGGAGCGCCAAAAAAAAGAGCAAGAGAAGATGAAGATGATGATGATGATAAAGAAGAAGAAGATGAAGAAGAAGAAGATGAAGAAGAAGAAGAAGAAGAACAAGAGGAAGAAGAAGAAGACGAAGAAGAAGAAGAACAAGAAGAAGAAGAAGAAGAAGAAGAAGAAGAAGAAGAAGAAGAAGAAGAAGAACAAGAGGAAGAATAAGAAGAAGAAGAAGAAGAAGAAGAAGAAGAAGAAGAAGAAGAAGAAGACGAAGAAGAAGAAGAAGAAGAAGAAGAAGAAGAAGAAGAACAAGAAGAAGAAGAAGAAGAAGAAGAAGAAGAAGAAGAAGAAGAAGAAGAAGAACAAGAGGAAGAAGAAGAAGAAGAACAAGAGGAAGAAGAAGAAGAAGAACAAGAGGAAGAGGAAGAAGAAGAAGAAGAAGAAGAATAAGAAGAACAAGAAGAAGAAGAAGAAGAAGAAAGAAGAAGAAGAAGAAGAACAAGAGGAAGAATAAGGAGAAGAAGAAGACGAAGAAGAAGAAGAAGAAGAAGAAGCGGCAATCTTAGTGAGGCAATATGGGTGGCTCGTCTTGTTGTTGTGGCTCGATACCCCTTGTTGTCGTTTTTTCAGACCCGAAATGGTCTGCAAGAACCACCTCACGCCATATGGCTGTGGCTCAAAAAACCGGTACCCAAAATGGACGCCTGGTAAGTGGAAACATGGACCAAAACCTGCGTAACCCCCCCTGTTTAATTTTCAGCCACAGCCATATCTTGCTTTCCGCATGATCCGCCCACATATACTACCGAAGTTCTCAAGTGCTGTTGGCTTCCCTTTAAAGAAGCCCAGCAGAAGCTTCCCCCAAACATATACACATCATACGGCTGTGAATTGTTTAAGAGCTGGAGCCACCGAATCCCTGAAGTTTGGATGTCCACCGATTCGGGTCTATTCCAACCTGCTTCTCTTCTAGGAAAAAATCATCCCGGCGTGCCCTCTTTTTAATGGTGCACCTTTTGGGCTCAGTGAAAAATGGAGCCAAAGAGAAGCCGCCATTCAGAAATTCAGACCTACGCCATTCAGAGCGATGGCCCATCGCTCGGACCGATTCACCCCGGTTGAAACGTCCAGGTCTTCTCCTCGGCACAGATCAGCAGCTTGCTGTGGCCTGGGCCCAGAAGCGGAAAGAGACCAGGGCCCACGTGCGTGTGTGTGTGTGTGTGTGTGTGTGTGTGTGTGTGTGTGTGTGGGTGTTGAATCAAATTCGGTGAACACCCTCCTAACATGGATTTCGGTTTTCCTTTGGTCTCCTTTTGCAACCACCCCAAAAGGGTACCCTTAAAAGGACATATGCTGTTCAATACAGATGCGTGACAGTCACGGCGATTGTGTACGTACTTGAGTTTTCTGCCGACTTTGTGCGTCGGTGCACTTTGCCCCTGTTCCTCGATAGAAAGTAGTCACACATTTGCAGCTTTACATGCGTGAATGCTTGTCAATATTGCTTGACTTGGGAGTGAATGGGCATGTGTCAAAGCAGAACCCTCTTCGGGATGCACAACGAAGCCGCATGCCAATCTTTCATGCGACTCTGGGACACGCCTGCAATGACCAGCTGAGGTTCTTTGTGTCCTACATACCCGGAGGATCTTATGCGTTCCTCGGCTGCAAGAGGGCCGGGCTGAGCATTTGTTGTTTTGAGGCAAGTTGGACTTGCTTCAGGTACCCTTGGTGGTTTGGATTGGTGGTTTCGGGAATTGACCCCCTTCCTTTGAGGGTAAAGGCAGCCACAAGAGAAAAACAAAAAACACAAGACTGTCGTGTCCACTGGAGCCACCGTCACAAAACCACAGGAAAAAAAGAAAGTCTCCGGGCAAAGCCAACGGAACCTGCCTGCTTCTTCTCCGTGCCACGCCTGGAGATGGCCACGCCCTGTCCGGGGCCGTACAGTCGCACTGTGTTGGCTTTTTTTGGCTGTTTGGGGTCCAGGCGGGTGGAAATCTTGCAGGTACCACTTGTGGTTTTTTCTTGCAGGTACCGCTTGTGAGTGTTCTTGCAGGTACCACTGGTGGTTTTTCTTGCAGGTAGTGAGTTTGTTGCAGGTACCACTGGTGGTTTTTCTTGCAGGTACCGCTTGTGAGTGTTCTTGCAGGTACCACTGGTGGTTTTTCTTGCAGGTACCGCTTGTGAGTGTTCTTGCAGGTACCACTGGTGGTTTTTCTTGCAGGTACCGCTTGTGAGTTTGTTGCAGGTACCACTGGTGGTTTTTCTTGCAGGTACCGCTTGTGAGTGTTCTTGCAGGTACCACTGGCGGTTTTTCTTGCAGGTACCGCTTGTGAGTGTTCTTGCAGGTACCACTGGTGGTTTTTCTTGCAGGTACCGCTTGTGAGTGTTCTTGCAGGTACCACTGGTGGTTTTTCTTGCAGGTACCGCTTGTGAGTGTTCTTGCAGGTACCACTGGTGGTTTTTCTTGCAGGTACCGCTTGTGAGTGTTCTTGCAGGTACCACTGGTGGTTTTTCTTGCAGGTACCGCTTGTGAGTTTTCTTGCAGGTACCACTGGTGGTTTTTCTTGCAGGTACCGCTTGTGAGTTTTCTTGCAGGTACCACTGGTGGTTTTTCTTGCAGGTACCGCTTGTGAGTTTTCTTGCAGGTACCACTGGTGGTTTTTCTTGCAGGTACCGCTTGTGAGTTTTCTTGCAGGTACCACTGGTGGTTTTTCTTGCAGGTACCGCTTGTGAGTTTTCTTGCAGGTACCACTGGTGGTTTTTCTTGCAGGTACCGCTTGTGAGTTTTCTTGCAGGTACCACTGGTGGTTTTTCTTGCAGGTACCGCTTGTGAGTTTTCTTGCAGGTACCACTGGTGGTTTTTCTTGCAGGTACCGCTTGTGAGTTTTCTTGCAGGTACCACTGGTGGTTTTTCTTGCAGGTACCGCTTGTGAGTTTTCTTGCAGGTACCACTGGTGGTTTTTCTTGCAGGTACCGCTTGTGAGTTTTCTTGCAGGTACCACTGGTGGTTTTTCTTGCAGGTACCGGCTTGTGAGTTTCTTGCAAGTGCCACTTGTGGCTTTCTTGCAGGTACCGCTTGTGAGTTTTCTCGCAGGTGCCACTTGTGAGTTGTCTTGCATGCACCACTTGTGGTTTTTCTTGCAGGTACCGCTTGTGCTTTTTCTTGCAGGTGCTACTTGTGTTTTTTGTTGTTGCAGGTAACACGTGTGGTTTTCGTGTTTTTCTTGGTGGCTTGCCTTGGCTTATTTGGCGGCTTTACTTTACTAACCAAAAAAGGGTCCGGACCCCAAACAAGACACACATTCATGATTCGCGCGCTGAGGATGGGATTAGTATGCGACTTCCTCAAAGGTGCTCTGAGGCGGGGGCTTTCTGATGGAGTGAGATTCTTTGGACAAGGGGCGACATGCGACCGGAGGAGCATAGGTGCCCCTTTTCTTGCTGGATTTAAAGGGTTAGAAGCAGATGGGTTCCACTGGTTTAGGTTGGTTTTTGTGAACCATGTGCCAGGGCCATCTATGTTCGCACGTCACTACCAAGTTCTAGAATGGCGGATTTGGCGTCCATCTCAAGTGGCAACGGGTCAGAGACCTGTGAGGCACGTCTGCTGCAATATGTGCGCGAGCAAAGCAAGCCGGGCCCCCAGCATCAAGGACCGAGCTCAGCACGCCGTTAGCCAAAGGTGCACGATCATCAGTAGTTGTCAACGAGGAATATGGAGGTAACAAGGGGGATCATGATCATAGAGCTTGACTCGATACAGCTATCTTGTCCTGTCGTGGCAAAATCTAATCATTTCTACATTCAATAGAAAACAGAAATCACCACAACTGTCTGGAAACAAATCAATCGATTTGAATCTATGATCCATTTCCAAAATACTGAGGTTTACCTCTTTAAAAAACATCTCATCAACATTTTAATCATACATATATATATATATAATAATAAATATAATTTTTATTTGAATAATAATTTGAGGAATATATATAGAATTAATGATTATTGATGAAATAAATAATATATATTTTTTGAATAAATATTTTATTTGAGAATATATTATATATATATATATATATTTTATAAAAAATAATGTAATTTGATTTTGATTTGGTATTTTTTAATTTTGGAATATCAAAAAAAAATATAACAAATTAATATTAAAATATATGTTTTTTATATTGGATATAAATATAAAAAGAATAATTCTTTTATAAATTTAACTAGATTATAAATATATATTTTTATTGGAATATTAATTGATAAAATAATTCGAACTAGACGAATTAATAAATTAAAATTGGTTTTGAATACTTAACTTAAAAATAATTTAAATAAAGAATTTATGATTTTCTTTGCAAATTGGTAAGAATTTGATTTTTTTAATTAGGAATATATTTTTATATAATATTGATTTTTTTTGAATTTATTAATTTTTTTATTTAGATTTAAATAATATATTGACGATGGGAAACCCATTAACCCTTTGCATTGGATTGGTATTATTTTTTTTTCTTTTCCGGTTGGATTTTATTATATTATTTATATTCTTTGTTAATATTATTATATTAATTTAGATAATTAATATATTATATAGAAATTTAATTTTGAATAATTTGAATTGGGAAATATGAAAAACATAAATCTTTTAATTCGGATTAATATCTTTATAATTTTTGAAAATATATATATATTAATTTAATATTTTTTAAATTTATATTTAAAATCTTCGATAATTTTAAATATTTTTTAAATTATATATATTTTAATTAATATATTTTTTATAATATTATTTCTTTGTATAATATAATTAATTTAAGATCTTTGGATCGAGATTCTCGATTTTTCCTCTAGCTCGGGCCTCGTTTTAGGAGCGGATTATAAAAATTTCCATTGGATTATAATTAATCAAAATATATACTCGACCATGTCGAATTATAATTATAAACAACAAAATATATTCGATTTGATTAATATTATAAATACCATAATTTATTATATTTTAAAAAATTAAATAATTAAGAATTCAATAAATTTTTACCTTCTATATAATATTCAATTAACCATTTATATGTTTAAATTGCCTTTCATAATATTACCATCCTTTTTTAAAAACATACATCATATATAAATCATAATAATTAATAAATTTATAAATATTCAATATTATCATTAATATTAATTATATATTAATTTTTATATATTATATTTTGTAATATATATATTTATTAAAATATATAACAATTTCATTTTAAAAATAGTTGTAAATTTCTATATATTATATTTTATTATTCAATATATTATTTACATTAATATTCTATATTTAATATATTTAATTGTATTTATTCAAATTAATATAATTAATTTCAATATCTATATTTTATATCCTAAATAAATACTATAGAATTTAATCTATTTTATATATATTAAATATCTAATAACTAATTATATTAATTATATTTTAAATTATATAAACCACAATTATTTACCAAAAACAAAATAATATATTAATTTATATAATATTATATTTATTATTAACTCAATTACATATAATTAAATTCAATATATAAATTCAACAAATTATTACAAACATTACTAATTATTTCCCCTATTCAAAAAACGAAAAATATTTTTTTCATACGAAAATAATCAATACCAAATTAAGAAGATTAATCCAATTTCATTAAACTTCTCCCCTCAATGGCTCATAAAACCTCAACAAAAGAATTCCCATGATTCTTAATTCGGAGTAACCTTATACTAGAATCATTTCATCTAATTTTTCAATGATTTTTAAATATCAAAACACCAACCTCCAACCCAAGCATAATCCGTGTATTTGCCGACCCCTATATCGGAAGCTCCCATCCATGGAAATATAGGAGCAAACTATATTATCAAAGAAATTTTCTATTCAACAAAATTTTCCAAGAAACATATCAATATACAAACCAGTTTAAGGAGGACCTACCCAAAGTACTACAAACCTTCTTCCAACTCCAAACAGAGTTATCAAAAAAGACTTAATCATAAAACAAGCCGTAATCCATTGAATGGGTTCGTTCCATCTCCTTACTAAAACAATCGCCTTAAGCAAGTCGTCGGAATGTAATCAGGATGCTAATATGCTGAAATAAGGCCAAAAACACACAAAAACTAATTATATCACAAAGCCCAACCAAATATTAACCGGAGAAAATCAACAAAACCTAGCCAAAATATCTATAACGTCCCAATCGTTGTTCAATTGCCGGAGGATCCAGCAATAATCGTCCACAAAAACGAGGTGCGAGTCCACAAATAATGAAATAGTCTAAGTATTAAGACCGCCTACCTATCCCGTCACCGGTCTACATGCATCATGGCCATCTGAAAAACAGTCTAATATTCCGTGGCCAATCTTAACCAATAAATAGCATAGAGACAATCTCCCACCATCGGTGCCGTAATCCTTTCTTATGTATTCGTCTAGATATGGGCGTTAATTCCCCCCTTTAAGCCATCATAAATGGTGCGGATTTTGTCCATCTCAGCAATGCCTGCCAACGGTCCCGGGCGGAGGACATCTTCCCCTGTCCAGGTCGTTCCTCCGCCTGGGGACACCAGAGTAGGGTCCGAGACCCCTAATATAACTCCAGTTTTCAATTAGAGTGGAAATTCCCAGTCAGAGTCTTTCGAAAGGTCATAATGAGGGCTCCCCGTGTGGCGCTTACGTAGGCAAATTCCCTGCAAATCCCGGTGAGGGTTTTCCTCAGGGAATGGCCGGATATTCGCCGGGTGGCCGGAGCCGGGCCGTTGGCCTAGCCTCGAGGGGTGAGACCCCCCTTCTTTCAACCATGCAACAATCCTTTTGGATGGGAGTTGGGGTCCTTGTCATCGGGTGGTTGGGAGAGGTAGAGGGAGAGAGGGCGAGAGAGGGCGAGAGAGGGAGAGGGAAAGAGGGAGAGGGAGAGGAAGAGGGAGAGGGAGAGGGAGGGAAAGAGAGGGAGAGAGAGGGAGAGGGAGAGGGAGGGAAAGAGAGGGAGAGAGAGGGAGAGGGAGAGAAAGAAGGAGAGGGAGAGGGAGAGAGAGGCAGAGGCAGAGGGAGAGTCCGGCGGCCGTAGAATGTCCACTGCTACGACCATGCTGGAGATGCAGGCAGTCGGCGTGCAGGCAACTATCCAGGGAGGAAGGGTCCTCCTTCCCAGCACGATCAGTGGTCCACTCGACGGCGCTTCAGGAGAAGTGGTCGCAGCGTAGTCGCTGTGCAAGCCGCTCAGAAATGGTCTGCATCCACGGGAATGTGATCCTCCCCGCCAGACGGTATCATCCTGGCCATCGCGGAACGTAACGCATAGAGGAAGATCCATGAGAAGATGCATGAGGGAAGCGCCCTCAAAGAATCCATGGTGGCTGTCAAACAGGACACCCTCTTGTGGACCAGTACGGGAAGATCCGAACCTCCTCCAGGAGCCGTCCAACCACGAGGCCCACTCGGATTATGTGCAATCTCATCTTGGCGGGCCGCATTTGCTTGGGGGATCATCTTTTGCAGGACTGCCCCGCTTGACTAGGGGCGGAGACCCCTACCCCGCCTCAGGTGCCGGGCCCTGACAGGCACGGCTCGGCCGGCCGGACAGGTCCAGACAAAAGGACATCCAACTCCGCGCATGTGAGCCTGGTGCCGAGGGCCCTGACAAGGCCGGAAAGCCCGGCCTGCGCCTGTCAACAACACCACCTAGCAAGGCACCAAGCCTCCTCCCGGCTCCCAATGTCATCAAGCCGGTCCGGTGGTCTTTCACAAGCGCTCTGAAGCAGTGTGATTCGGAAAGCCGCTTGCATGCGTTCCAGTTGGTGGCGGTGCGGGGTTCCCATCGTTCCTCCACCTCGTCCTCCCGGTCCCAGCCGTCCACCGTGCTCTTCTTGGTGGTTTTAAAGGGTCTGGTTCCGGCAGGGCACTGACCAGGTACTTCATGGGGATGTAGCAAATTTCGCCTCCCGCGCAGTTTGAATCGGTGCTTCAAAGAGTGAGGCTCGGGGCCATATCCCCGGTGTGCATGGCCCCGCCGATGAGGCTGCGTGAGCTCCAACTCCTCTCCTCCGCCAACTTGGCCTGGAGGAACCACGGAATGGCCTTGAGGATCTTGAGGTTCTTTGCCTCTGGAGTTTTGCCACCGAATCCGCATAGGCCAACGGAATTTCCTGTGGCGGCATCACTGTCTCATCATGTGGAGGGGGTTTCACATCAAGTAAAGACTGGTTTTGGTCCACTTGAGACAAACTGTTGCCCAAGTGGACCCTTACTCTGAGTTAAGTCAAGCGCACACCTACGGCTACACGTTTGCCAAAACTATATATAAATTAATATAGTTATTTTATAATATCACATGTTGTTATTTTCTTGTTATATATTATTATTATTATTATTATTATTATTATTATTATTATTATTATTATTATTATTATTATTATTATTATTATTGCTATTTTGAATATTTATAAATCATTAATATGAATTTAAATAATAGTTTTCTTTTTATTATAATCAATGCCAACTATTCATTATTTAAAACTATAAATTATCACATTCCTTCCATTAATTCATTCAACCATCCTTTTATTCTTCATTGTTCATGTTTTAGACATATAGTTCGATACATATATATATATATATGTATATATATATATATATATATTGTGGGACATGCTTGCAACTTTGTCATACAATAGAAACATGTGCAATAATTACCAGTAATACTGAATATGTTTTAGACATTTAATTGCCACATACAAAATGTTGTGGGTCCTATGAATGGACCATCTTTTATTCGAATTAAGATTGCCTGAATATCCAACGGAGGTCACTTAAGTGCATTGTTATGGGACGCCGGTCGACTTAGCAACCTCCCATCGTTTAAGTTGGTTTCTGAAAAGGGCCGTGAGTCTTACTGGGGGGCGCTTTTCTCTCTTGACATCATTTTGGTGGGGATTCATGGCCACCAATCATACTGAGGTAGATCCATCTTCAAACCCGTGACCATACTGTGTGTGCACAAAATCTTGCACCGCTTTCAAACCAAGGGAAACCATGGTTTGTTGTTATTTGCAGGGAACCATCACTCCAGGGATTCTTACATGGTGTGAAACGGATTTCGTCCGTCCACAGTATGGGGCCTTATTTTTTCTCCGGGCTTCACCGAGTCCTTCAGCAACTCCGGCGCTTCCCTTGCTTCCGCCCGCATTCGAAGGTGGATCGTCAGGGATGACACTCGCCGCTCCTGGAATGATTTATGGCCCCTGCCTCGAGCTGCTAAGATCTTGGGTGGAAGGGTACTCATCAACCTGGATCAAGAAATCCCCAAGGAACCCTTATAGCTGCGAAGAATTTGGGAACCAACATGCCCGAATTACTAAAAGGAAAACACGTTGCGGGCAACTTACACTCCCTCCAATGTTATAGTGGGAGGCAGGGCACTGTGTACCATGTAGGGCCGGCAATGGCAATCAACACATGGATCAAGGGCAATTGGGTGAGCTGATGTTCAAGTGTGCACCTTATAATTTGCCCAATGAAATTCTGTGAATTTCAAGGGGTGTTGCCGCCTGTGATATCGAAATGAGACGCTCATCGCTGGGTGCCACGCTCGGAAAGACTTCCGCACGATTGATATCGCTTGATTGCCTAAACAGTGCCTTGACCATGGTTTTCTGTATGGATCCGTATAACCAGCATCGTTCAAGAAGGCAACCTTGGTTTCAGAATGCATCAAAACTCGCTTTTCAGTCAAACGCAGAGTTGTTTTTAAGTGCAATGGGTGTAATCTGCAGATATCTCTGCCAACAGAACCCCTGAAGTCAACGTGCAGAAACGTGAAAATAAAAAGGCCCGCAGCGCAGCATCTTCTCCTATGGCATAAGGTAATATGCTTGGCACATGCCATACTTTGCAGCAAGCTACATATCCCTGAGGCGAGAAGTGCGAAAGCCAGCTGTGCACGCACATAGTTTTTCTGCACTTTCAGGAGACTGGCCAAAAAGTAGCCGCGGACCAAGCTCTTATTGCTCCGCTGCGCACCAAATTGCGCGCCTTCCCTTCTCGCATGGTTCGCGTAGCAATACTCTGCTGACGCCTTCCGACACCCAGAGAACAGCTAGATATGCATTAGTTTTGCCAGACACCAAGGCAATGCCTACAGAACGAATGCTCACACTTGATGCCTGGCAACCCCTTGCTTGGAGGGTTGTTGTTTTGTTCTCTCTTGTTTCCTCGAGTTGTTGCTAGAGATAGCGCGTACACACACATATACATATATATATATAGAAATATGTGTGTATATGTTTATATATGTATATATGTAGGCTCGACACGTGCTAGTGAGGGCAGTCCAACCCAGATAGCTTGCGGAAACCACCCTGAACACCGATCAAAAGTCCGCAGAAACACATACCACACAACAACAGCCAAGCCCCCAAAAATGTGCAAGCTTCAATCTAACCTCTTGTCCGGGGCGTTTTGATTATTGTTTTTGTTTCCTTTCTGGTTTACTTGAGTTTTCTACCGTTTCCTCAAGCTTTTGGTCTTGAAGGCGGGCAAGGTTCTCTGTGCTGACCGAAGTCGGTCTTCAGGAATCAGTTGCCTCTGGTTTGCGATCAAAGTATCCCAGCCCTGCGATGAATTTGAAACCGCGGTGCTCGGGACATGGCTTTCTGGAATGCCGACTGGGCCATCAGTGACAACTTCTTGGGGGAACAGGAGGAGAAGCTTCAAGCCGAAAGGTGCAACCAAGGCTGGCAAAACACGGAGGGAAGGCACCTTAGTTGGTGGTTTGGGGATTTGAACCCCTGGGCTGATCAAAATGAACACTTGGCCAATCCGATTTTCAAATTAGGAAACGACTGCACGGGGAGCCCGGAGCCCTAGTGCAGTTTACCTCCATTTGCTTTGCCCTCCCTCCATGAGAAGATATGTCCAATAGTGAAATTGATTCCCTTTAACCTTCTGAAACAACAACTATGCCTCCCAACATGGCCTCGGTTTTCCTTTTGGTTTCCTTTTAAACCAGCCCGAAAAGGGGGTACCAAACCCAAACAACAACAGGACAGACCCAGCTTCCCACATCTCGGGCTAGCTCTCCTGGGCCTCGGTGTCGTAAGCGGTCACCAGGTCATCTACCACCTCCACAGTGCCATGGCGGGCCTCCATGGACAAGCGCTCCCCATAGTGCAGTAAGAGGTCCTGACAGCTCCGAAAAAAATATAATTCCTTGGTACAGTACACCAAATGTTGAGCCTGGAGCAACATAGTCCGTCCGATTGATAGGGGTGGGGGAATGGGGTCGGGCTCCTTACTTCCGTTTGTGTTTTTGCCCCTGGAAAAACGATACCATATTTCCAGTAGTGAAATCTCGCCCCTTTAAAGCTAACAGGGGAAAATAACACAACATGCTTAAGCAAATGGAAGCTCATATATTTTTTGAAATCTAATGCTGACCTCGGATCTAAGTAGAGCCCGTCCTATTGATAGGGGGGTTGAGGCCCTCTAAGAGTGGTCTGAGACCTAGGGACTTCCCCTAATTTGATATAAACATCTGGGGTCAACAATCACCTTCAATGGCCAGACCAGGTGATGTACTTTTAACCCATCGGGGCATACCAACCCTGTGCCATGGGCAAGTGCAGCTGCCGGCAATTAGCCCAACCTGTGCATGCGTGCACATGGACCTACAATGATGCTTAGAGGGGCTCTGACGTAGGCAAACCACTGGCTGATGCAGGCCAAGAACCTCACATTCGTGCAAAGACTGTCATGTGTTGCATACACTCCCGCTTTCAACATTTTTGTCGCAGACAGTCGCATGTGCAGCTGTGTGTATGCATGCGTACAGTCGTTCAGATGTAAATCTTGGCTTGTTCATGTGTTCATATATTCATACATGTCCATTTTTAGGGAGGTCATGATTTCATGACCCTTGGCTTTCACACGTTCAATGTCAACTCATGCATGCCGGCCATGCAAACTTGAGCACGTTTCCTTTGTCATGAGGTAAGCTCTATGAACATAGGGGTGCCTGCGTGCGAGCGTGAAGGATGCAGCATGGATCAGTGCTTGGGCTTTTGGCAGGGCACGCACGGCTGTCTCTGTGTATCGTTCCTGGCTTGACGCGGTGTGGCCAGTCCGGGCCTACTCCAAGCAACGGGGGGGGTTCAACATGTATCCATCCTTCCTTTTCTATTGTATGTCTGCCTATGTCCGCCTATGTCAGTGAAAAGCAGTCACTCAATGTGGACGTTTTCTATGAACATGCCAAGTGTGCAATGACCATCGGGGTCTCTCTGTGCACAAGGTGCATGTTGCTTGCATGGCGCGTTGTCATAGGTTCGCACGCCATGACATTGTTGTGCTATGTGCTGAGGCAATCTCTATCCCCCCTATCTCCATCCCCCCACCCTCCCCAACCCCTCATCACCCCTCGTCCTGGGTCACATGCAACGCTTTGGTGATGCTGGCGCCCATGCCGTGGATCAGCACCTCCGAGTGGTTGCCGCGGTCGAAGAGCTTCCTGGACCAAAGGTCTGCCATAGCTTTGCAATCCATACCCTTCTTGCTGGCGCTCAGTAGGGGATGAAGGCATGAACCTGGTGGTCCCTTTAATGGAAACCACCACTTGGATGGGTTTACAGGTAACATTCCCTCATTCCCTGCTGAGCACCAGCAAGCCTTCCGCCCATAGTGAGTAGCCGTGACTTAGCGTACTCAGGACATTGGGGGTCTATGTGCTAGTTGGTTATGTGCGTCGTATTTGTCTGACATCACTTTAGCATGCCTCCAGCATATGCGTGCGGCCTATATGTTTCCAAGCATGTCTCTAGCATTCTGCTAGCAAATGTCTGGCATGCGTCCAATCGATTTCTTCCAATCGTTTCAAACACGATGTTGCAGTATCAGTCTCGTAGCAGAATTCTATCAAGGTTCTAGTGTAATCCAGCATATGGCTGCCACATTCTGTCTAGCATGCTTACGCATGTAACATACTAGGTATGTGCAGAGGATAGTCTATGCTGGTCCTTACTTCCATTATATGTCGAGCTTGCTTCCAGCACATTCCCAGCAAGTTTCTAGTCCGTGTAGAGCACGTGTGGCACGCTTATAATATCAGTCAAGCTTAGCTATGTCACAATCTCTTTGTCCCGCAAATGTCGAGCTCATTAGAACCCTGCTCAGCGCATGTCTAGCGCTAGTGCATTTGAATTTGAACATGGTATCCCCGGCTCGCCACGCCAGAGGCGAAGGTCTGCGATTTGAGTCAGCGCGACTTTCCTGAAGCGGGAGAGAGGCGGGGGTGACTGGCTACTATTCTTGCACGTTTGCTCGTGGCGCTTCGATGATGTTGTTGTTGTTGATGATGATGATGTTGTTGTCGCGGCGGCGGCGGTTATGGTCGTTGCAAAGAAGTTGTCTCCCAAAAGAAGCACTGATGCCACAATAAATACCGGTACATTCAAGAGTATGCTTGAGAATGCGGCTGAAGTCCTCAGAAAAGCCGATCTCAAAAGCAGGCTCACCCACAAGGTGGTTTAGGGGTTCCTTCGCTAAATTGTCAGGGTGAGGTGGGCAAATCCGCAAATGCCTCACCGGGCTCAAAGCGAGGGGTCTAAACAATTTATCATTCCCTTTCGGCGTTGTTTTGGGGGACATTTCGCAAATTGTGGGCTACTCAGCACCCAGGCAAACTGGAGAGCGATAGCGATGGATGCAGAACAATCCCAACCCCTCCCAACCCCTCCCAACCCCTCCCAACCCCTCCCAACCCCTCCCAACCCCTCCCAACCCCTCCAAACAATCCCAACACCGCCTTTCCCACAAAAAAGAAAGAAAGAAGTAGCCCCAGCGGCCTGACCATCTTGAAGAGCACTGCTAGGCTCTGGTGTCGGGCAACATATACCTGGAAGCGTGATGCAGCCAAAGCCTGGGGCGTCTCCCCTTGTAACCAGCAAACAACATGCGCTTCTCGAAATTGGATTCGGCCTCCCGAAAACGGCAAGGTTTCCCTCTTCCCTTCAAACACACCAAACAAGTGGTCTTTCCCCCCAAAAACACGCCGGTCTTCACGGTGCACTTTGAACCGGAGCCATTTGGATTGGGAGCCGGCAACATTTTCGGGGCCCCATCAGCTGGTTGACCCTTCGGTGCACAAACCAACCAGAGTTTCTTAACCCTGGATTCAGAAACCTCTGGTTGATATGATCCGGGGGCGTCCCCTTTTAGAGGGAATCCTGATTACCTGATTACTTTCGCGGTTTATCAATCCGGGACCTCCAATCCCCCACCCCCAAAAAAAGACAACAACAAGAGAAAAAGGCACACAACACAATGACGTGCAACCCGAAGGTCCTGTGAATCAGCTATTTGCCTCCTCACCTTCGCATGTCCTTGTCTGCTTGCACCACATTTCATCAGGCAGGCAGGCCGAAGCTTCAGTTTTTGCCTATGGCAGCATCGGCTTCCACGAAAACTTGCTGGTGTTAGGGAATGCCCGAGTCCAGGTGTTGGGAATGAATACAGTCCCCTTAAAGAAAACAACCAGTTGGATGGTTTATAGGGGTCATTCCCATTCTCATTCCCTGCCTGTTGAACCAAATCCAGTCCCCTTAAAGAAAACAACCAGTTGGATGGTTTATAGGGGTCATTCCCATTCTCATTCCCTGGCTGTTGAACCAGGAAGACATGTAGTGGAACCATGGGAGGATTCTGGGGTTTGGCCATTTTCATGAAGCAAGACGCTGGGCGAGGTAATTTGTGGGCTGCCCAACCCAAGATCCTTGTTTCGATGAGCTCAAACATTGCATACACTCGTTAAAATGGGTCTGTGTTTTTTGAGGGTGCCCCCTGTTGCGTGGTTGTAACGGGAACAAGGTCCAACTGTATTTGCTGACCAGCCATTTTGGAAGAGTTCCAGCTCAAACTCACGGATGTTCAGGTGGTACCACTTTTCACGAACATGTGCTTTTTCTTTTAAGGTCAGTTCAAGCGCCAAAAGAGCACCGTATTTCGGACTAAGACACGGGGCTCGAAAAGTCAACGTCACCCCATTGACATCAGGAGCCCCCCGCCGCGCCCGTTTTTGAATTGGAGTGCAGTTGCAACACTCCCTGGCTGAGTGGATGGCCCAAAAAAGTTTAAGCTTTATATCTACCACTAAAATGGTCTTCCCAGAGAGTTTAAAGTGAACTCAGGAAGTGAGAACAGCTCCAACAACAGGCGCGTCATCAGATTTCCCACTCAAGCGTTTCTGCGAAAGATTAGATCGTTTAGATTTCAGATAGCATGAAACTGCGTTTATTCCTCCAAAGAAGGCAGCTAATTTCTGATCAGCAGGGTTTTGTTAGGATGAATCCGAAGTTGATGTCATCAAGAAGCCACTATCACGGGCTCATTGTGCAAGCCATCGTGGAACACAAGTGAAATTGTAGTGAGCTCTACTTAACTTTAGTAAACATGCGTGACTTTCAGTGATATCCAAGGTTGCAAATCCGACCAAGCAGCCGAGATTTGCGCCACTCTGACCTGCCTCGTTCTCGCCGGTGCTGTGCAGCAATGGCCGCCGTTGCCGAAGGGGTTTGTCGCTCTCCTGAAGCCAGGCGACTGTGCAGCGCTTCTCAGCTTCCCTCTACTTGGTGGTTTGGAGTTGAAGGTTTGGTTTTTGCCGGTTGCTTTTTTCTGGATTTGCATCTGGAGTTTGGTTGAGGTTGCGGGAGGTTTCCCATTTACCCTCTGCCGCCAGGGCTTCAAATCCATCTCGCCACCAATCCACCCCTTTGGCTTACCTCAGCTTCAGGGCCGCGGGAAAGTGAGCTCGGAGCGCCAAAGAACACTGGGATTCAGCTCTGGAGACTCCCCCCCAAAAAAAAACACAACAACAACAGAAAACCACGCACACACACACACACACCAAAAGAAAACAACAACAGCTCACTTCTGGAGAGCAAATGCGTGCCCCCAATCACCTTCCCAACAAATTGGGAAGCCCGCATTTGGCGTGTTGTCTGGAAGGGGGGGAGGTTGTACAGTTTGTAGGGATTACGCAGGAACCAGCGTCTTGACTCTCCGATCCTCTCTCTCTCCCTCTCTCTCTCTCTCTCTCTCTCTCTCTCTCTCTCTCTCTCTCTCTCTCTCTCTCTCTCTCTTGCCAACCGCAAATACCTTTGTTTTCCCCTTTTTTTTTTCTCCCTGTAGTCTATTTTAGTAGGGGAACCCTCCCCCCAAAAAGGGTAACAGAGCACTACTGGGGGACCTAGGGTTCTTTCCCGGAGAGCTTGTGTCAACAGCTGCTAGGTTCAGCTAAGTGTCGACAAATATCAGCAAATATAGGGCCCCAGTCGTATCCGCACATATAGGGCGCTTTTGTCGTATCCGAACAACTTCCGCCAAAAAAACTAACGCCGCTCAAGAAGGCTTGGAAGGGAAGCTGATGCCATAAAACTCCCTCTTTGCAGCTTGCGTTTCTCGCTGAATGGTCAGGGAGGCAGTTACCACGGAACGAATCACCGAACAAGTCCAGCACTTGGGGAAGTGTGACGATCCCCCAAACAAGAAGGGTGGCCCACTTCCATTGGTCTAGTAGTCCACAAAGGGGAAATGGCACCAGAAAGGAACTCCATGGGTCAACCCTCCCTCAATTCCATTTTTAAGAGGGGAAGGTGCGACTTTCCAATTCAGCAACCGCTTACCCTGAAGGGCTGGTTGACCCCTCGCACCCCACAGGTAGAAGATACCCAAAAAACAACCCTCGGGCCCCCCAAGCAGCCTCAAGTACCCCAAAACCTCCTCTCGCAACTTGACTTTCCAGGACCAACACTTTGAACCAGCCCTACTCAGTCCTCTTCGCGGAACTTCCCAGGCCGACCATCCGCAGTAGGATGGTTTTCTACCTCCTCAGCAGCCAGCGGAGCCACGCGCACGTTTCACCCACTTCTGTCGACTATCCCAGACTGACCGGGCCAAAGCCCTCAAAATATACCCTCCCTCCCACTAACATGGCAACTGACAGGGGGTCCCTTCAAAAGGAAAATTATCTTCCAGGTACCTCCCCACAGGTGCCATGTTAGTTGGAGGCAGGGTAGAGGCTCAACTTCTTCTTTGCCTTTAGTTCAGTCCGCCCAAGTTTAACAGATCATTCTCGGCGAACATGTGCGTTTCTCCAAATGCTGAGCCCCTTTCTCTTGGTAGTTGAAATGGACAACTCAAAGGAAACCTATTGTTTCAGGGAAACACCCAACTGGCAACACGGGGCTCTGTGCTGAGTTTTGCACACACACACGCCCCCACCCGTCCCATCCGTCCTCAGGCACGGTGGCAGCAGCAGTTTCCATCGGTAGCTCCATGGCTGACTGAAGTCACGCTATCAGCTCACTCTGCTTGGCTGTGGGTCAAACGTAGGTACGCAAAACTGCAACCCTGATACATGGAAACGTGCACTAGAAATTGGGGTCCGTATACCGGTCGCTTAAATTTAGCCCATACCCAGCCGAATCCTTGGCTAGGCCGAACTTGGACAGCCAAAAAAGCTCTCGGGTCGATCAAGTGAAACCGGCCCCACCCCAAAAGTGGTAAGCTACGGGGAAAACCATCTGCTGACTTTGACTTTCATAACACCAAGCAGAAGCCTTGGCCCAGTCGAAATCATGACCAACATAATGACCCACCAAAATAATGACCCAGGCAAAGCCATTCGCCCCCAGCCAAGTTCTGAAACATGGATTCCAGTGGTCGCTGGGGTCCCGCATTGCAAGCAGCGAACCTGCAACTCAGTCGCCCACTTCGAACCCAGGAATCAAGGATCACCTTTTGAGGGCATGCCGAAACATGGACCCCAACAAAGGGACACTGAAAAGTGAAAAGGTGGATTCGCTTTGGGCAAGCGAGCCAACATCCTTCGCCCCTGCAAATGCAATAGCGGGGCCTTGCAAACGCTTCCCGAGTAGTAACCGATGAAAGACTGTCCCGTTTCCTGGCTCAAAGCCCATCTTACCTTCACCCCACATATTCCACCAAATTCCGCGTTTCCGATTGAAGACGTCCACTTCTGCCCCCTACCAAACAAGTCCGAGCATTCGAAACACTTTTTTGCAATTGCAGAAGCTATTGCCAATACGCTTGCCAGTGTTATCGCTACACCCAGCTAGCCCAAACCAGCAAGTCTGTTCTCTACATGCTGTTTCACAAATTCGAGTTTTCCCCTAATGATAATGCAAATACCCCCATCTCAATCATGGGCACCTCCAGCAAACATCACTTCCATTCACTTTCCTTTCCGCAATTGCAGGCCTATTAGCCAAAGAGAGTGCGCGAGAGGACCGCATTGATCAGGGGGGCCTTCCCTGGAAGGGTGGTTGCCAATGGGGACTGTATCGCTACCATGTCCTTACAGAACTCCTAGCTCCAAAGCTCCCTCGCAACCAGCTGGTTTGATCCGAAGCAACAAGTCTCACCATGACATGGGCAACTGGGTGGACGGCCCGCCCAGTCAAACACAATGCCCAAAAAGAGCCTCACTTCAGACGATTGGCTCCCCTTCTGAGTGGACTTGAAGGAAAAAGTAAAAACTTCTTGTTTGCCACTAAAATAGTCTTCGCAACAAGTCCAAAGTGCATAAACTCAGGTGAGTTGGTTCCTCAGGCGAAGGTTCCATCATCCGATCTCTGGACTTCCTCCCTCTCCAAAATAGGCCAAGGATCTGAGCATCCTATGATTCAAACATCAAACAAAACAACACAAGAGCGGTGCCACCGGCTTTTTGACCCCTGACTCCCTGGCTTTCGGTGTGGGCCACTTTTCTGCTGGGAGCTAGTAGGCGAACGCCCCGTCCGGCTCGAAGATCTCCTCGCGGGCGTCCTGAAGGTAGCCCTTGCTCTGGGCCCACTCGATGTAGTTGGCCCAGGTGGGATCTCTCTTCAGGGTCCTGGCGTTCCCCACCTGCAGCGTTTCGCTGGGCTTCGGCGGGCATTAGGAAGGCTGGGCCCAGAGGCTGGTTGAAACCCAACGGAAAATCCGGGAGTGCCACTCAAAACAAGGGCTCCCAGGATGCGCATCAAGAACTCTCTTTCCAACTGGCCGTTCCAAAGCAGGACGGTAGAAGGATCTAAATCAGCTGGACGTCGAAACAAGTGGAACAAGCGGATAGCAAAGGCACCTACCCCCAACAACGGCTTTTATCGCAACATATCGCAACTTTGTTCTGCTCAATCTTGGGGAAACCAAAGGGGGTTATTAGGTAAAAATATACCAGAAATCCAGTGGCCAAGACACACTCCGGGGCTGCCCTTTTTGGCAGCTCCTGTTCTCCCGAGAAGCGACATGGTCGACCATGCCAATGAAGGTGTGAAACAGATTTGCGCACCGATTGTTCCAACGAGCCCGCTTTTGGTTCCCCTTTGAATGTTTGAAGGGGGGCCAGGCCCGGCGAACCAACACAAGAAAACAGATTCTGCCCCTGCTTGCCCAGTTCCAATTGGACCCCACAAGATCTGAAGTCCAACTCACGGAATGAGCCATGAATCCCAACCAAGGAAAGGCACCACGAAACCATTTGGGCGTGTCTTTTTGGCTTTCCTGTTGGCCTCCCTTTGAAACCACGAGAAAAAAACAAGCCTATCCTCAAAACCGACGACGCCACGAAAAACGGGGGGGGGGGGGCTGCCTCCAAAAAGAGACACACACCCAGACAGGGCCGGCCACGTCCATCTCTCTCGCTTCGGGCTCCAGGCCCCCCGGCGATCACCAGGCCCCGCCGCGCCCTCGTGATCATCACGTTGAGACGGCGCCAGTCCGCCAGGAACCCCACGCTGCCGCGGGGGTTACTCCGCACCGCGCTGAACAAAATCAGCTCCTTCTCCCCTGAGCTGCAGGGTAGACGCAGACACCCAGTGGGCCGTTCCACACGAGGGTATTCAAAACGTGGGTCATTCCTAAGGAGAAGCAACCTGGGTGGATTGCACCAAACAACTCCTGATGACATCGGGGGTACAACGTCGAAATACGCCATCGGGGCCAAATGTCATTTCCTGCATCGACTCCCTCTGGCGATTTCATCAACAGGAACTGGTTGCCAAGGTCCGTTCGTTTTCTTGTACAACTTCATCAGAAGGGCGTGTCTTTAGAATATGGGAACCTGGGAAATAGTGGTGTGCCTTTCGGCTTCCCTGCAAACAGAACCAAGAGGCACTGCAGTTCCATTCCGAATCGTCTTGGGTGTCTGTCCCTTTGGAATTGGATCATTCGCTCAAGCCAAAGGGGCACACGTGGAGGGACTCGGAGGCTTGGAGTCGGAAGGAGGAGAGCCGTTGGCTCCCCGAACTTCGCGGCTTTACGTTCTATGACCCGAAATTGAAGTTTGGATGCAGCTGGGAGTTCATCAACAAGCACGAATACGCACACAACATACTGTGGAGGGTTGCGAAATCCGTCTCGCACCTTAAGAAACCCCTGGAATGATGGCGATTCCCCTGCAAATTCCGCCAAACCAATGGTTTCAATCATGGTTTCATGCCCTGGCGCCCAAGCGGATTTCGCCACCATCCACATCGCTTGGGCGAAGCGCCAAGCTAAAGGAGGCCACGGAGCCAGTTTTTGGTGGCTGCCTGCAGAACACTTCCCGCAAGGATCTGGCGTCACACCAGCCTCCGCTTGCGCCAATGCATCCCGTGCTGTCCCTTCCTTTATGCAAGGGGGGTTTGTGGGGGAGGCCACGTGCAGTTTTTGGTTGCAAGGTAAGGTCCAAGATCCAGCCAATCTAAGACTTTGGGTGTTGCACGCCGGGACAAAACTACCGATTCCATCTGCAATACCACAATACCTGGACATAATCTGGCTGTGGCTCAGAAAAACCGGTACCCAAAATGGCTTGCTTTGGGTAAGTGGAAACCTGGACCAAAACCTGCGTAACCCCTCCTGTTTAATTTTGAGCCACACCCATCTCAAAGCAGGTGGTTTCCCACAGGGCGTACCAGACTCCCTACCCGAGAACACGCTTCGCCTGACGCCAAGCGGCTGCCCTGGAAGGAGTCAACGGAGGCCACAAGCAGATCTCGAGGCTCCTCGAAGCTGCACGCATCATGTTGAGGCTTGTATCTCTGCATCATGCATGCAGGTATGTATGAATGAATGAATGTATGTATGTCAGTAGGTCAGTAGGTCAGTATGTCACTATGGGTACGTGTCAAAATAAAACCATCAGGGGACCGCAGGTCTTAGTCTTTGGTTCCATTTGCCAGGGTTCCATTTTGGGTACGCATTTTTGACCCATGGCCAGATCTCAGTATGCCTGTATGCCTGTATGCCTGTATGCCTGTATGTATGTATGTATGTATGTATGTATGTATGTATGTCAGTAGGTCAGTAGGTCAGTATGTCACTATAGGTACGTGTCAAAATAAAACCATCAGGGGACCGCAGGTCTTAGTCTTTGGTTCCATTTGCCAGGGTTCCATTTTGGGTACGCATGTTTGACCCATGGCCAGATGTCAGTATGCCTGTATGCCTGTATGCCTGTATGCCTGTATGCCTGTATGCCTGTATGTATGTATGTATGAATGTCAGTATGTCAGTATGTATGTATGTATGTATGTATGTATGTATGTATGTGTGTGTGTGTGTGTATGTCAGTAGGTCAGTAGGTCAATATGTCAATATGGGTACGGGTCAAAATAAAACCATCAGGGGACCGCAGGTTTTAGTCTTTGGTTCCATTTGCCAGGGTTCCATTTTGGGTACGCATTTTTGACCCATGGCCAGATGTCAGTATGCCTGTATGCCTGTATGTATGTATGCATGTATGTATGTATGTATGTATGTATGTATGTAGGAATGTCAGTATGTCAGTATGTTTGTATGTATGTATGTCAGTATGTATGTATGTACGTACGTACGTATGTATGTGTGCATGTATGCATGCATGCCAGTATGTTTGTATGTATGTATGTATGTATGTATGTCAGTATGTCCGTGGGTATGAATGTATGTAGGTATGTATGAGTGTATGTATGTATGTATGTCTCTATGTATGTATGCATGTATGTATGTCTGTATGTCTGTATGTATGTATGTATGTATGTCAGTATGTCTGTATGTATGTATGTCAGCATGTATGTATGTATGTATGTATGTATGTATGCATATGTATGTATGTATGTATGTATGCGTGCATGCATGCATGTATGTATGCATGCATGTATGTATGTATGTATGTATGTATGTATGTATGTATGTATGTATGTATGTATGTATGTTAGTACTGTGGATGGACGAAATCCTGCACCACCTAAGAATCCCTGGAATTATTCGATTCCCCTGTAAAAACCAACAAATAATGGTTTCCCATGGTTTCAAAGTGGTGCAAGATTTCGTCCATCCACAGTATGTCTGTATGTATGTATGTATGTATGAATGTATGTACGCATGTCTGTATGTCTGTATGTATGTATGTATGTATGTGTGTAGATATGTATGTATGCGTGTAGGTATGTCGGTTGGTAGGTAGGAGTCATGCATGTAGGTAATGTAGATGTGAGGGTATGTAGGTGTGTAGGTGGATAGGCAGGTAGGTATGCATGCATGCATGCATATTCACCTTCAAGCTATTGGGAGTCTTTGTTTCCGTTTCAAGCTAGGTAAACCCAACCCCGTTTTCCCGTTTTCCAGCCTAATTGTTGATTTCAAAGTAGACTTCAGCCCAGTTCTCCCCTTGGACTTTTCACGTACACACAAAAGTTCCCTTTGACCTAAGTTGAAGTTCTCCCTTTGGACTTTTGTGGACATGGGCCACATGGGCCACATGGGCCACATGGACCTTTGGGTCAAATCTGCCGGTTTTCGGGTCCTCGAGCCACACCTCCTGGCGAATGGCGCGGCGCAAGGTCCGCACCTCGCGGCGGCGCCGTGTTTTTGTCGTGGGGGTGCTGGGGGAAGTATGTCGCCCTTGGTTTTTTACCATGGCTTCTTTTGATCACCATTGAATGTTAGGTGACCTTCATTCCACGTTTCTTTGATTTAATGCTTGGAGGTAAAGAGTTCCTTGGATTTCTTGATTCAGGTTGGTGAGAAACTGGCTGGGATAGGCAGGGAATGAGAAATGGAATGAGCCTTGTACACCATCTGAGCACCAGCAAGTCATACCATCTACGAAACCATCTCCGGGACATTGTCCGGGAAGTTTGCCCACACCCCCGGGTTTTTGCTGCTTGGAAAATGTCATGGAGAATGTCCTAGAGATGGCTTCTTAGATGCCCCTTAGTTACCCTGGTTACCGACCCACATCATAAGGATTCATAAGGAGTGTCCGCCCGAAGGCTTCGCTGCTCCGTTTCTATCAGTTGACTGGGAGCGCTGTGACCAGCCCTGGGCTGGTGCTAAAGCTGGGTGCCAAGTGGGTCCAACAAAAACACAAGCCCATCCCTTTTGGCTGCTGCTTCCCTTTGGGTAAATCTAACATTTGCTGTCTAGCACCCAGTTTTAGTTGGATATGGAAGAAATGCCTCCAATCCCTAAGCGTTAAGGATTGGAACGCTCGGGTTTGACCATTCAGTTCCATCTTGAGTGGGGAACCACGGTAGGTGACTTCTGCGATATTAAAGTAGGGGAACCCGGAGCCACTTCATCACTTTCGACTCTACATATGGCTTCCTTGTCGCACAAGCGGGGCCCGAAACCGCATTTTCCACATGGCCAAAAGGGGAGACGGGTGGCACTGACCACTGGAAGACCTTCCCACACCATCCCTGGAGTGGGAACCCGCACAAACCCGGCGGGGCTTGGTGTTCTGTCTGTCGGTGTACCAGTATCCACGTTGGGGCCCCCCACTCAGAACCCGAATGTTCCTGGCGAACCTTTCCTGGGCTCTTGGCTTCCAAAGCAGAAAGCCATTACCCCGAACCACGATGATTCCGTCCTTTCAATTCTTACTTCACAACCCGTGGTATGGGCTCGCAAAAAGCTTTAAGTTTCTTTTTGCAGCCCAAACCTTAAAAACAGAACCAAACAACCAAACAACCAAACACAAGCCACCCCCCCAAAACAACACAACCACAAACAAAGCCCTTGGTTCAAGAACAGTGACGCATTTTTGACGTCCGGTGCCTGGCCCATGTAGGGCGTCACTACCCCGACCTCGGAGGGCTTCAGGCCCGTTCTCAGCACCTTGGTGCGAAGAAAACACCGACTGGGATGCGAAAACGTGGCAACATATGTTTGGGGTTTGGACCATTTTAGTGGTAAAAATCAAAGTTTGTTACTTTCTTTGGCCGATCGACCATTCTAGAGGTACATTTAAAGAGCTTGGCGACATTTTCTGGATCCACTCGATCGATGGGTAACTTTTCCCATGTGGTGAAAGTCAAATCTTTTTGGGTGGTTTCGCGAACCACCTTTTGATCAACCCCCATATGGCTCATGGGGTCTAACTCACTTCCGATCGAGTGGATTGGCCAGAACAAGTAACCAAACTTTCTTTTCAGGGGGCATCTACAGGTCTCAACAGGCCTTATTAACTTAAATAAGCTTTCTAAGACGAGGTGCTAGAAACTCATACTAATATTGTCTTGCATCGCTTTTGAGTGCCCATGTGGCTTTTCAGTCAGGGCCCAGCTTTTCCAGTGCTTCCGGCGACCGGCGAATTGGTCGCGTGGAAGGCTTGAGGCCGCAAAAAGGAGGGGCCTCCTAAACGGATCCCAAGCTGGCTGCTTGGATCGTTGCTGAGGGAGTTGCGAGCCTTTCACGGGACAAAGGGGTCACTCGCCAGCTGGTCCTTAGGCCCAAAGAGGAGTCCACAGAGCAACCAAGAGAGCCAGGGTCACTCGCCAGCTGGCCTTACGCCCAAAAGAGGTTCACAGAGCAACCAAGAGAGCCGGTCCCCCTTAGGCTCAAGAGAGCACCACCTTGCCCAACCCCCAAAGGACCTATGTCATCCCCTTCCCCCCCGTAGCAAGGACGCGTGCGATTCCATGGCACGGACTTCAGCATGCGCGCGATCATCGCTGCCTCACGCTTGTTGCACCAGGATGCCTGTCGGGATGCCAAAGGATCCCAGGCAAGCAGAGGGTCAGAAGCTGATAAGCGGGTGCCGCTTTCAGGCGTCTTCATTCAAGGACTTGGGCTCCATTCCCTGACTGATTGTGTGAACATGGGGCTTGAGCACTGTCCCACTAAGTGTGGAGAGCACACAGTTTTTCCGGCTACACATTTCTGGAACCTGAGACTTGCGGAAGGTCGGTGACAACCAGTTGAGTTGTGATTTTGGGAAACCAGGGGATCCCCTTACATGAAACTCCAGGTGCCGTTTTTGGGGGCCATTCCCCGAGCAGCAAGCCTGTGACGAGCCAAAACGGGCCGCCCGGAAGGGGAGAGCAAGCCCAGGGTCCATTAAAGGGACCTTTTCAAGGACAACAAATCCAACCACCAAAGGGTTACCCCAGTGAACGTTGTCCTTTCTTTTTCTTCTTTTTTTTTTCTCCTCTCAGCTTTCAAGAGATCCCTGTTAATGCCGTCATTTTGGGCTCGAAAAGTCAGCAACTTCAGCCGAGTCGCACGGTCGCGCTCCTCCCGATTGTCCTGTGAGCGCTGGAAGAGTCACGTAGGAAAACGGTTCGGTCGTTGGGCCTCTGACCCCTTACCAAAAAGGTCGACTTTTTGCTACAAACAACTAAGCCCAGGTGCTATCCCAACAACAACCGGATCGTACCGACCCCAAAGTTTTCAGCTGGGGAAAAAGGTTAGCGGTCTTTCGTTTTAGGGGGTACCACATTTTGCTGGTTTTAAAGAAGAAACAAAAGGAACATCACAATTTTGGGAGCCCCCTAGAAAAATCACACACCCACATGTGATTTGTTTTCCTTGGCTCTCTTCAGTCTGTGACCAATTTAAGCTCGACAAGGGTGGTCCTTCTACTCCCTTCGAGGACAAAACCGTGTGGCATACTTTGAGTGCACCCTTCCATTCTGTTTAGGAACCTCGATTTGCTTAAGTCCCCTGGAAAGGAGAAAGACCATTTCCAGTAGTCAGTCATAGATTCCCTTAAAACCCAACAGAGAAAATAGCAAATGTTATCAAGCATGGAAGGGGCGGGTTTTTCTAAGCATAACTTGGCAAATCCACATCGTACACAAAAGACTCAGTGTTCTGACTTTGCTCCGTATTCAGCCCACCCTAAAATATGAACTAGTTTTGGAGGAGCCCACCCGAGATGGTGAAGAGTATTGGCCGACCCGAACTTTGAAGAGTCAACCTTTCGTGCTTGTGAACTCAAACCACATTCCCAGCATAAGCCCAGTGACCCCGGCAGAAAAAAATGGACGCCTCTCTTGCGAACGAATTTATGTGGGAATGTTTCAGCCCAAGAGTGATTTAGGGGTTGTTACCACGCAACCGGGTTTAGCTAAGGTTCTCTTCGAGGGACGGTTGGATTTGGAGAAGGAGCCCCAGCTCTTTTCGGGGCCGAGGCCATGCGGACAAACGCCAGGGATTCACTTGCCACGTACCTGGGTTCAGGTCTACTCGTCGCTCCCCTTTTTGGGGCTCAAGTCAAACCGAAGGAAGGGCAGGAAAACCCGGGCCCAAAGCACGAAGCATCGGATTCCTTGATAGGTCCGGAAAATCACATGGCCAACTTCCTGGGCATGTTCCAGGAATTGGTCTCTTTATGAAGGCTTGGCACTGGCCGGGTGCCAACTGAGGGCGTCTGGCATTTTCTGGCATCTTCTTAAAAACAATCCCCATGCTTCTTTTCATTCGAGCAAACAAACAAACAAGCAAAAAACAGGCCATTTGGGTTTGTCTCAACATTAGAAACACCTCCCAGAAGCCTGGTTTCCCTGCGGTTTTCGCCTTTTAAACCCCGACCAGAGAAGCTCCCCCGCGTTTTCCCTCGCCTGCATGCGCTGGGTGTCCAGCACCGCGATGCCCGCGCCCGAAGGCCAGCGGATTCCCTCGAAGGGGGGCTGAGGGAGCTGAAGCGCTTCGCTCAGAAAAGCACCGGAGAAAGCCTGGGTATTCTATCATCATCCTCCTCCTCCTCATCATCATCATCCTCCTCCTTACTATCATCATCATCATTTTGGGGTCATTTCCCGGTGCAATGCCAAGGTGTAATAGGGAATTTTTAGATTGGTTCATCCCCCCTGGCCCTCAAGAAGCGGAACGTCAAGAATATGCTTATCCTCAGGTGCCACCCACAGCATTATTTTGCCACTGGGGCGCACAGAAGTCGTTTTCTTCTGATCCCCCCCCAAAAAAACAACAACAACAAAACGCACAAAAAGGAACATGGAGTCATGGGGTTCCTTGAGGTTCTGGGGGTGGGGATGCTCGTCATGATGGGGCGCTTCAACAAGGGAACCGCCCCTACCAAACTCGGTTCAAAAGGCCCCAGTTCTGATCCGCAACCCGTAGACCACAAGGGAAACAAGCCCCGATCTGGTATAAGGACTAAGGATTGACATTTGTGCTTTTTGAAGCTACCCTCTTGGAGGTTGGGCTTGAAGGGAAACCAAACAGGAAATTCTCATATCTTGGTTGGGCCTACCATGCTTGATTTCGAGCGACCCGGTCCCTCCCACGTTGACGTGACACCTGCGTGGGGATGCTGCCCTCTGAAGGCTCCAAGTTAGTGGGCGAGAGGCTTAACCTAGGCGCGTCCTGGGTTAAATCCCTGCGAACGTTCCAAGGGTCACGATTGATGGACAACCCTGGTTGACCAACAGGGATGGTGATGGCCAATTGCGGTTTTGGGCGCTGCTCAGCTTAGTTACGTTACCAAAGTGGGCTTCTTAACTCCCCAGCTCAAGCTTGCTTCACGCTGGTTCCAAGGGACACCGGGACCCAAAAGACAATCTGATAGGGCCCCTATGAGGCATAGTGAAAAGAAAACACGCATGGACCGCAACCATTTTCGGGAAATGCACCGATTCCTAGTTGGAGCCCCCGGCCGCCCTCCAGAAATTTCCCTTCAACCGCCGCAAATGGGCCGAGAACGCCTCCGGTGCCGGCCGCATCTGGGCGGTGACTCCAGATAACAGCCGCCCCTCGTAGAACTGCTCCGCGCTGTGCTCGGCGATCGCCGGATGCATGCGGAACTGGGTGTCCAGGAAGAAGGAGGGAAGGCCTCAGAGGGAACCGACCTTATAATTGCTTCAGCCAATATGTAGATCAAGACATTGTGTTGCATTGGAATTTGCATATCGATTTCCATCTGAAGTTGTATGTTGCAGTGCTATGGTTTTCATTTGCATCTGAACTTGTATGTTTGTTTTGGTTCTTGAATTGTATCATATTGTATTGTGCGCGCTGTATGGTATGCAGTTGTGTGTGTACTGCGTGTGTGCAAAGGATATGTGTGAAATATCTGAATGACGTATCAAAAAATAGTGAATAGCACATGAATGTATGCATGCACGCACGTATGCATGCATAAAGACAAAATTTATGCAATGTATGGATGATACGAATGCACAAAATATATATGTATGTTTGCGCCTACGTAGTATTCATGCATGCATGCGTGTGTGTGTGTGTGCGTATGACTGTGTGACTGTATGCATGCATGCATGCATTAAACAAACACACTCACAATCATCCCCTTCTCTCACATATGGCAGAAGCAGGGGTGGTGACACCTGCCAACCAACAGTTTCAAGTTTACCAACGCCTGAAATTGGTGTGCGCTTTTTTGGGGAACTCAAAAAAAGACAGACCCACATGATTCGGAACGCTGGGGTTGATCAAAAGTGCCTTTACATGGAGTGACCATTCATGAACGCCGCGAATCGAGCCGCGAGCCGCGAACCGAACCGGAACCCGCTGCACCACCGATTCTTGCGAACCGCGAGCCGGAACCGGAACCGAAATCGGCAAGTTGGGCAAGCGTGGAGGCTGGGGAGCTGGGGAAGCGCGGTGACGGGGAAGCTAGGGAAGCGTGGGGCCGGGAAGTGTGGAGAGGTGGAAAGAGTGAGCCGGGGAAGCGTGGACCGGGGAGTCAAGGCACTGGCAAATGGGTGGTCCGGATGGCAAAAGGACAAAGGCTGGCAATACGCGTTGAGGCTGGTCCATGCCCATTACATAGACAAGCCGGGAAGGCTGCCGGTATGTTCAGGATGTAAGCCAACCAACCATGCAGGCTTCGCAGCGCAATGCTATCAGGCAGGACGTCTTTTTTTACAGCCCAGCATGTATGACCTTGAGTGTTACCGCGCAATTTCGTGCAAATACGCTTGCTCCACTGCCCAGCGAGAAGCCCCAAGCAACTGCTTCGTGATAGGTAGTGGGTGATACAAGGGGCATCGCTGATGTGCAAAGTCTGGGTGCAAGCTGGGGACCCGATAGTCGCAAAATTGGTCAAAAAAGTGGCGGCCAAGAAGTGTCCTCCACGCCTTGGCTGACAACACTTCTTCTCAGCCATAATTATAATGCTTTCCGCGCTGAAGTGCTGCACAATCCTCGCGGAAAGGCCCTGGTGACAATTGTTCTTCACTCTGAACCATGCAATGCTTCCATAACCAGCCGGCCTTGCGCAGCGCGATTTGCAACCGCACCGTGGTTGCCCTCCTGCTTGCACAAGTGCGCCCTTATGCCTGCTTCCACGATTGAAAGCATCTCCACGCTTCTCCAGCCCCACGCTTACGAACCCGGGCAAGGATGACATGAGAGCATGCATGAAGCTGAGGGCAACTGTTGGGCCTCGCTTCTGCCTCTTCTTCTTCCTCTTCAAGTGGTCCGTGTTGTCCTACGGCACAGCCGGGGACAAGACGCTACAAACAAGAAACAACACGGTGGCTCTTTTCTTCCTTCTTGGTCCTCTTGTTTTTCTTGGCTGGCGGCCTGGCGGGCACGTGCTGCTGCCTCTGCTTGCCCTGCGGTCGGGCTTGAGCAGCGGCTTTGGAGCCAGCGCCGGGAGGGTGAGATAGCGCTGGATTGCCTGCCAATGCCGCCGCCAGCTTGTCTGTCCCCTCCTAGGCCTGCATGCTGACTGTTGCAGCGCTGGACACGCATTGCAGCGATCTGGCTAACTCCGGGCACTCTGTCCTCCACTCCCTCCATCTCCACTTGCGCTTGTTCTGGAGCCTGGCTGTGGGCGACCTGCTAGTCCGAGATCCTCTATTGCAAGACGTGGGCCCTCTCCTCTGCCCTGCTTTGCCCCAAAGCCCGGAGGGAAAGGCCCAATGAAAGCCATTGGGCACGCTCTGGGTGTGACAGGGTAATTGGGCAAGTGTGGCTCAGGCTTTGGCCTTCCCGGGCCAAGCCCGCGGGCTTGGTCTGGATGCGGCCTTTGGTTTTGCTGTAGGCCTTGCGGGCTTTGCGCTCCCCGGCCCCACGCTTCCTCCCCAGCTCCACGCTTCCGCTTCCCTCCACGGTTTCCCATCTCGCCTGAGCTGGGAAAGCCTGGAGATGGGGAAGTCGCGGAGATGGGCAAGCGCGGAGCCGCTTCCGAGATGGGCAAGCGTGCAGACGGGGAAGCGTGGAGCCGGGGGAAGAGATGGGGAAGCGTTGGGCTGAGGCAGCGTGGAGCCGCCGAAGCGTGGAGCTGGGGAAGCGCTTGCAGCCGGGGAAGAGCTGGGAAGCGTGGAGATGGGGAAGGCATGGAGCTGGGAAAGGGAAGCGTGGAGCGGAGAAGCGTAGAGATGGGGAAGGCATGGAGCCGGAGAAGCGTGGAGCTGGGGAAGCATGCAGCCAGGAAGCGTGGAGACGGCCGGGGCAAGCGTGGAGCCGGGGAATGTGAAGCCGGGGAGTGTGGCCGGGGAAGCGCAGAGCCGGAAGTGCAGAGATGAGTGTGCAGCCGGGGAAGTGTGGAGCCCGGGAAGCGTGGAGAGGGGGACCGTTCAAACGGGGAAGAGCCGGGGAAGGGGAAAGCATGGAGCTGGGAAAGCGTGGGGCAAGGCACTAGGGAAGCGTAGCAATTCCACCTGGGCGTGGAGAGGGCTGTGCGGGAAGCGTGGAGGAAGGCACCTGGAATGGGGAAGCGTGTGCCTGGGAATGGGGCAGGGCACCTGGGAAGCCCAGAAAGCGTGGCGAAGAACACAGAAGCGTCGGAAGCGTGGAGGAAAATCGACCGAACCGAACCGGACCGGGGGCGAACCGAATCAGCCGAATCGAATCGCACAGTTACCCGTGGTCATTTTGGGGCTAAAAGGAATATGGAATTTTGATCACCCCCCAAAAGTACCATGGTCAAACCCCCCATTTGATCACCCCCTTTGCTTTTGGGCCCTACACGGAAAATTGCATATGGAAAACCACATAAGAAAGGCTATCCATGGTCATTTTGTGACCCTAAAAAGGAATATGGACAATGGCCCACTCCCCCTTTCTGACCCCAACGACCCAGCGCCCGCGCGGCCCACGGGCAGCTCGAGCCCATGCGGCCCGCGCTACGCCCCGCCTCGCAGCACTAGGCGCTGGAAGAGGCTCAGCGTCAGGCCCCGGACCTCCGCCTCCAGCGCCAAGGCCGCCGCCGGCAGCTGGCAGTGGTCCCCCACCAGCACCAAGCGCTGCCTACGAAGCTGAAGGCCACGACGCCACGACGCCACGAAGCGTTCGAAAAACCGAAGCGGAAAGCTCGAAGGGAAGCCACCAAACCCAAAAACAGGTACCCAAATCTCAAGATCATCTCACATATGTGCTTTCAGACTGGGAATTTGTAGCTGGAATTTATTGGTTGGGGTCTAAACCAAACCAAAATCAGACCCTTGGCTCACTTGCCCAGTTAGGACCTGGAAATCAAAGGTGACCACCTTTTAATGTACCCAAATCTGAAAATAAGTTGACTCTCTCACATGTGTGCTTTCAGATTGGGAACTTGTGGCTGGAATTTCTCACCCTTGGCTGGCTCACTTGCCCAGTTCGGACCTGGAAATGCAAGGAAAACACCTGTTGGGGGGCCCTTATCGGAAAACCCAAAGGTCAAAAGGTCGATTCGCTTTGGGCAAGGGAGTTAGGATCACCATCTGCCAGCCCGAAATCTCTGCACTGCATTGCCACCCTTGGGGATGTTGGATTTCGAGCTGAGATGAAACCCACCCGAACCAAAACCAAGGTTCAGCGTCCTTCCTGGTGGTTTTGGGTTTGCAGTCTACGCTTTGAACCTTCTAGGAGTCTCCTCGGCTAAGATCAAACGAACCAAAACTAAGCGACAGGTGGTACGGTGGCCAACTAAAGAGTATATAAACCTAAAACAAACTACAACCAACATCGATGTGAAGCACACCAACCAACCAACTCCAACCCAATAAGCCAACTAGAGGCCAACCCTTGGGTGGCTTTTAGGCATCATGGGCCGAATTTCGGTGAGTTCCCTGTTGGTGGGGTGATGTTCAAGGGGCAAGCATAAGGCAAAACCAAACTAAACCAAACCACAACAATGAATCAATACAAACCAACTAAGCTCAACCAAATAACTGACCAACTAATTCCAATCAACAAACAACATCCAAAACACAGCCACATAACTACAACCGTTCTCCCATAATCAGTTCTTTTTTCTATACCAAAGGCCAGCAGTTGGTCGCCAGGGCTGATGTCTCAAAGGTACCCTAAGGATGCTGGGAGAGGAACGTCTGGGGACTGGAAGGCAGAAAGGTACCCATGAACAAGGAAGACACCACTGATATGAAGCATGACCTGCAAAGCCGCTGGTGGTTTGCTGTGGAATTCGCTCTCACGGTCAGGGGTGACGGACACCTTGGCCACTTTGAAGGCCATCTGGAAAGAATCTTGCGACGGCCGGCGCGAGCGATCGGTGCGAGAGGCTCGCTCTTTGCCGAGCGGCGCGTTCACGTTGCAGATGGGCACCAGTGCGGAGAGCTCTGTGGTCTGAGCGGCCTAGCACGACGCGACGTATCGGACATCGGGATCCTTGCTTGCTTGCAATGGGTGGGGGATCAGCGCTTCCCGTCAATCTTGCCCGGTGGTTTGAAGGTGCGGAGGTTGGGTTTCCCAGTTGCCCTCCAGAAGCAGGGACTTATCAAATCCAAATCCAAACCAACTAAGGAGCACCTGATTTATCAACAGGGGTTTTCGGAATGAAGCCTTGGAACCCTTTGCTCAGGTCCTCAAATAAAAGGTGATCACCTTGTGGGGAGATGACTGCAAATGGATCAAAGAAGGGAACTAAAAGGTCAAAACGTCGCGATTCCAGCGCCCCAAACGGAAAAACCACTTTAAATGTGTGTGTGTGTGGGTGTGTGTGTGTGTGTGTGTGTGTGTGTGTGCGTGTGTGTCAAATCAAGGGCCCCCACAACAAAAAAACAGCTTTCCTTTCACCACGGTGCACAGGGCACAGGATCAAAACGTGGGGGTGACCGTTTTCTCCGCATGTCTACCCAGAGAGGGACGAGCTTCTTTGGGAGTGCCCCGCCCTTCCATACACCTGCTACCATAGGTCTCCTTTGGGCAAACACTGGTAGATGATTGGAACCAACCTGCAAACAGCCCCCAGTGCCATCTATTTTCAACCAAACTGACCCAAAAAGGCCGCCTATGCCTGCAAATCTCTCAAGTAAAGGCCCTTCATGGCTTTCGAAAGGTCATTCTACTCCCAAATTCGCCGAGCTCACCCCCTGGAACTTCGGATACGTCAGGGGATTTCCGTGGGAACGGGCAACTGGGTCACTTTGAGGGGAAAGGGAAAAGGCGGTTCCGCCTGGGCAAGCAGGGCGAATCTTGATCAGAGGAGCTCCCTATGATAGATTCACTTGCCCCCGAAAGGAGGAACTTCTATGAACTTGCGTCACAAGGGAGGCTACACACAAGCTGTTTGAATTGCCTCTACTGCAATGGGACAAATAAAGGGGGAACACTTTTTTTTGTACCGTCTTCCGGATGAATCCCGAAGTTAACGTAACATTACTTCAGCTCACGTGCCCCAGTTTGGACCCAAAACCAGCACGGGAAGACCAAAGGTCATTTCAGGTCGGACCACCAAGAGAAGTGAGGACTGGCCTCGTCCATCAAGATGGCGCCAAATTTCCGTCGGTGCAACAGCGGCGTGGCCGAGGAGGTGGTGGTCACGCACACCACGTCCGCCTCGTCTAGGATCTGCCCAGTGGCCTGTTAGGTGCGGCCCGGCGTGAGCCAACCGCAAAGTATTTCTTTGGGCCAACTTGCATACCCCAAATGCACATACACCAAAACTCGTGGTTATTCATGGGTTGTACACCAACACCCATCCCGAAATTAAGGCCTATAGGTGCTGTATGTCCATTTGGGGCATGCAAGTTGGCCCTTGGAGCACGCCAAGTCACATGTCCAGATCCTGATCCATACTTAGAAGCCTAAGTCGCATGTCTTTTGACGCAGGAGACCCGGTGTGGTGCAAAATGCTCCAATCCGAAAATTGTCAGCCAAGGATGTGATTGCCAGGCTTGATCATGTTCGAAGACAGAAAGGGATCGAATTCACCCAATTCCAATCCCCCCCTTTGCGGCCATTGAAGCTGACACCACTAGAATGGTCTTCCTACAAATCCAGGGTTGATTCCCCATTCTTTTCAGCCATCGTTCTTTTCAAAAACCAGCCATTTCCCCAGGGTTTTTGGTGGTTTTCTAGAAAGAAGGATCCCTGGACAGAATGGGGATTTTATCCCTAGAACAAAGTTTAAAGTTCAGGAACTCGGGAAGTGAGGTGTTCAAAGATGCGTCGTTGCTTTTCACACTCAAAAACAAGGAGACACAGGGTCTTGAATCAAAAAAGCTGCCTCAAAGCGCGCGTTCCGCTCCAGGAACCCGTAGCCTGAGCCAGGCCCCACCCTTTTGACTACATACGCACCAAGCGGAAATTTGTGGCAACAACGCCCAAAAGTCGACTCAGTGGCCAAAAGGACCCAGAAATACCAGGTGATCACCTCTTTCGCCACTCAAGGGAAACTGAAAGGTCACAAGGGCAGCTGTGGGCAACAGTGAGTTGCTTAAAACCACCAAGAAGACATGTGGGGAACATGAAGCCTATCCCAAACTGGGAAGAAGTATACAGAGCTGAGCTCCCTACGCTACTTCCTTTGTAGGCACAGAGGGAATAGGATTTCGCTCAAACCTCAAGTAACCCTTGGTATAAACTCCTCAATGTGCTCCTCACCAATCAGCGCAGAATGGGACACCGCGTGCCACCAGTAACATGGGTTCCCATGAGTACAAAGGCCAAACTCAGCCTTTGCAAAAATGTCTAAAGTTTCGGTGGATATCAAGCGTAAGTACAACCAAGCACACTCAGGGGGTTCCTTGTTCCCCATATTTCGGGCTCCAAACTCAGCCTTTGCGGAAACGCGTCGGTACCTTAAGTATTGCAAGTAAGCCAAGCACCCTCAGCCACAACACCATGGGAGATGACGCTAAACTACGGGTTTCCTTGTTCCCCTAGCAATACTTCGGGCTCTCGCCGTTCCTTTTGGCTTTCCGAGCTGAGTGCAAGGCCCTCTTCCAGCAAGGTATCCAAAGAGCAGGCGTCCAAGGCTTTGCTGATGCGGTTGCCCTTCCTCAGCTCCAAGAGCTCGTCCTTTTTTTTCCCCGAAAGCATGGCGAAGGGTCCTTCCGCTGGGTTCACTTGAGTTGTTCTCATGAGAGTCATTACAAGGTGTCATTGCAAGGAATCAGCATCATGAAAGTCATTGCAAGGAGTCATTGCAAGGAGTCATTGCAAGGAATCATCATCATGAAAGTCATTGCAAGGAGTCATTGCAAGGAGTCATTGCAAGGAGTCATTGCAAGGAGTCATTGCAAGGAGTCATTGCAAGGAGTCATTGCAAGGAGTCATTGCAAGGAGTCATTGCAAGGAGTCATTGCAAGGAGTCATTGCAAGGAGTCATTGCAAGGAGTCATTGCAAGGAGTCATTGCAAGGAGTCATTGCAAGGAGTCATTGCAAGGAGTCATTGCAAGGAGTCATGGCAAGGAGTCATGGCAAGGAGTCATTGCAAGGAGTCATTGCAAGGAGTCATTGCAAGGAGTCATTGCAAGGAGTCATTGCAAGGAGTCATTGCAAGGAGTCATGGCAAGGATTGCAACTTGCACTTGACTCCTTGCAATTGCAACTTGCACTTGACTCCATGCATTGCAACTTGCTCCCATGCACTTGCAACTTGCACTTGACTCCATGCACTTGGCTCCTTGCACTTGGCTCCTTGCACTTGGCTCCTTGCACTTGCAACTTGCACTTAACTCCGTGCACGTGCGACTTGCACTTGACTCCATGCACTTGGCTCCTTGCAACTTGCAATGGCTCTCATGACTCCTTGCAATGACTCCTTGCAATGACTCCTTGCAATGACTCCTTGCAATGACTCCTTGCAATGACTCCTTGCTGCTTGCCATGACTCCTTGCAATGACTCCTTGCCATGACTCCTTGCAATGACTGCTTGCAATGACTCCTTGAAACAAGCAAGGAGTCAAGTGCAAGTTGCAAGTGCAAGGAGTCAAGTGCAACTGACTTGCGAGGAGTTAAAATCTCTTCTTAGGGCGGCGGGGTAGTGCCGACGACACTACACGAAAATCGACCCTCTGCGGGGATCGGCGTGGTCGAGGTGCAAAAACTCGAGGTTTTTTGCGATTTCGAAAGTTCCCGCGCGACCCTCTGCGGGGATCGGCGTGGTCGAGGTGCAAAAACTCGAGGTTTTTTGCGATTTCTAAAGTTCCCGCGCGACCCTCTGCGGGGATCGGCGTGGTCGAGGTGCAAAAACTCGAGGTTTTTTGCGATGTTTAACCTGCCCGCGCGACCCTCTGCGGGGATCGGCGTGGTCGAGGTGCAAAAACTCGAGGTTTTTTGCGATTTCTAAAGTTCCCGCGCGACCCTCTGCGGGGATCGGCGTGGTCGAGGTGCAAAAACTCGAGGTTTTTTGCAATATCTGCGGTGCTCGCGCAGCCCTCTGCGGGAATCGGCGTGGTCGATGTGCAAAAACTCGAGGTTTTTTGCGTTTTGTGGTTCGAACTGGTCCTCGGGAGTTGTCTCGTGGTTCGCGCGCCTGCTCCCGGAACCGGCGGGTCGCGGGTTCGATTCCTCCCTGGTCCGCGGGAAAAAATAGTAAAAGGAGAATTCAAAGAATTATTCTTTCTACTATTTTTTCTCCAACAGCAACACAACAAACAGAAAACAAAATCCAGAACAACAAGCAAACAAAATAAATAATCACAACCAGCAACAAAAATATTTAATCACAGCATACAACATTAAATAATTCAAACAAGCATACCAACAAAACAGCAACACTCTAAATCATCAAAGAACCCAAACTCAAAAACACACATCAACAAAAAACAAAGCAACATACCAACAAAAAATATCATAAGAGTATCAAACAAAACAAAAACAAACAGCCAAAGCACGAAAAAATTGAAGAAGCATACCAAGTCTAAACAACGCACTTTGAAAGAGATAAGCAAATTATAATAATTCAATCTTTACAAACGATAAATATATTACAATTATAACATATAATATTTTACATGTGATAATTATAGTATGATTATAATTTCAGTACAGGATAATAATTTAATTGACAAATCTCATTTATTTCATACATCATTTTAAAAATAATATTAATATCTCTCAATGTATTTTTAACATTAAACTTTTTATAAATTTCAATATAAAATTTGATATATTCTTTAATATATTCTCCTTTCTTTTGACTATGACACAACATCCTTAATATATCATAAATCATTTCATATTTTTTCTTACTGATTTTAAGAAACTGTTTAACATAAACGTAAGGTGGTAATTTATACACAGTTAAAAATATCAAAATGTCATCTTCTACATTTCTATTATGTCTTCCTTTTAATCTCAACAAACATTTGATTATAGCTTGGTTATCTCTCCAGGTTTTACAATTTTCACATACATATTCTTCATCCATTGAATAATCAATAATATTATTTATTATTCCATTAGGTAAATTTAATTTATACAATTCCATATTTTCTTTTTTGAAGTGACAACAATCATAGCATTTTTTATTGATATAATTATTGATTTTATCACCGTTCATTTCTATCTTAATATATTAAGTCAATATTTCTTTAAGTCATTTTTAAGGCATTAATAAAAATTAAGAAACTAACCATAAGTATAGTATAATTATAGCATATAATATTTTACATGTTATAATTATATTTCAATTAAGAATTAAGGATTTAAGATAACAGTCAGGCAATATGTCTTCAAATATGTAATCTACATATTTATCAATATCACCAATGTCTATATATTTGATATTGTCTTTTCCTATTATTGAATAAATATATTCCCAAAAGAATAAATACAGCAATAGACATACTTTATATTTAGTGTTGTAGTAATACCATACATGATATTTAGTTATTCTAAATTCATTCAAGACCTTGTTTATTTTATCTTTGCTTAATAAATGCCAATCAATCTCTTCAAACAAATCACGAAATTCTTTAGCAAATGATTTATATGGTTTAATGCTTAGTTCTCCTCCAAACCTTTTAATTAAATCTTTATTATTAAAAAACTCATCAATTTCTTTTTCAAATGACTCTCTATCAATTTTATGACAAAAATATACAGGAAATCTTTTGCGATATTTCATAAAGAATTTCAATTTTAATTGAAACTTTGTATATCCCTTATCCTTATATTCTTCAACAAACAACTTTTCAAGGTCTCTTGTTATACAGCATTGATTACAATATACATCATATTCACTTATTTTATTACACAGATTAGCAGGTAATAAGTTATACAATGTAAAATTAATATCATTCTTTTTATTATTACAACATTCACACTTACTATAATTAAACAGTGTCATTTTTCCTCTTAATATATTAAGTCAATATTTCTTTAAGTCGTTTTCAAAGAATTTATTTTATAATGGCCGTAAGCAAGTGAGTTTACACTATCTATCCAATATTTTTTGTTTTCATAACTACTAAGAGCAATTTTTTTAGTTGTTATACTAAAAATTCTGTGGTTTTTACTTCTAATACTATTAAATGACTTATGTATAACCTCATTAGTTTTTAAAACCGTCTCAAACTCTTCATATTTCATTTGACGTCTTACTGTGCCTTTTGCTATGCCCTTACATTTCTTATATTTTTTATCATCACCATAAACTGAGTAAGCATAGCATTTAGGACGAAGAGCTATAAACCCTGTTATTATTTTACTTTTTAATTCATCCTTAAATTTACCTAATACTTTCTTGTTATTATCATCATAACATTTATGTTCCTTAGGATAATCTGAAAAATCTAATTCTTTTTTAATTGTATTAAGGTCTTCATAAATGTCATTGGTTTTAGTATGAAATACAAAACTATCAGTATCAGTATATACCATTTTAATATTATCTCCATATTTAGGCTTCATAACGTCATAATAAAATTTATACATGTGTTGCTTACTCAAATCTAAAATACTCATCCCAATAAATATAGGTTTGTCTAGTTTCAACTTTGTTTTTTGCTTTTCAACTCCAACCAAATTTTCATTAATGATATGACTATGTTTGAAGTTAGGATTACTTACACACTTCATATATCTAGTTTCATCACTCACAACCTCAAAATCTAAATGTTTCCTTTTATCCTCCATTGTTTTTCCAAATATGGCATTGTTCATCAATTTGTAAACATCTTTCTCAAAATCATTTCTAGCATTCTTCCTCTTCTCAGTGTTAAACTCAATGTAAGGTTTTAAAACTTCTTTTTGTTCAAATTTAATTGCTCTATGAATTTTCTTAAGTTTTAACCCTTGCTTCAAATAAAATTGTAAGGTTCTTATATGGATTACATATTTTTCTTTATCATTTAAATTCAATATTAATTTATTTGTTTTCTCATCCGTAGGTTTTTTATGATTTAAAAATTCATAAATTTCAATTTGTTTATCTGACAGCATGTCGGCTTTAACATTCATAACCTCAGGTGCCATTGGATAGTCATTGTGTAAATCGTGTAATTCTTTAGGATATTCTAAATCCACTTCTAGAATATATCCAATATTATTATTTTTGTAATTAATAATGTCTTCTTCTTTTAATGTATCATCCCATTTTAGATTTTTATATGGCAGTTTTTGTATCATGCTTAACCCATACAAATTATTAGCATCAAAATAGTTAATATAACTACTTTCTTTATTTTTATCATATTCTTCTCCCATGTATTTATTATTTGCTTCAACTTTTTTAGTAGAAACCATACACATCCCGCCTCTAAGTCCCGCTTCTATCATTTCATACATTTCTTGGTCATATATTAAATCAATCTCTACACCAGTCATTTTAAGCATAGCATCAAAAGCAAAGTTAGGCAATGTATAATAATAAGCAGGGTCCAATCCATAATATTTCATACATACATCTCTAAAATTTTCGAAAATGTCAGTCAATAATAATACATCAGTTTTCAAATATAAATCATGGTATTCACCCATATTCTTAATGTCAAAATGCTTCCATATAATTTTTGCCCTTTCATAGTCTTCATAACTTATACCTTCTTCACTCAACTGACTATAAAAATCATCCTTACTCGGTAATTGCTCATCATCAAATTTATCAAATGAATTCATGTAGTCATAAGGATAAACGCCTTTATCAGTTAATAAATCTAGACATTTCTCACTCTTAATCACATCATTTTTACTACTGAACCTAAAATTATCTTTCCAGTTTTCACGCAATAACCATTTACTTTTATCTTCTTCATCTGTATTATCATACTTACTCATTGAAACTAACTTATCTAATGAAGCAGTTAAAAACCCAAAAGTGTCTTTAACACTCAAACTTTCAAAACTGATATTAATAAATTTTTCACTGTTCTGAGCGATGACACCTATTTTATTGTTGTTACTTAATTTATCCGCATTTTGAATAATTAAATGACCGTCATAATTTTTCATGTTATGAAAGAATACTGGAATTTTAAAATATCTATTACAAAAATTAAGATTGCAAACATTATGAGCACAACCTCTATACTTACCTGTAAAATGACAATGGTCTCTAACTTTTCTATATTTCTCTGCTTCCTTGGCATTCTTATAGTTCATTCTAAACTTATCCCCACAAATAAAGCAGTTTTTAGCATTTTTAAAATCTTCTTTGTCTTCATCAGTCATATCTATTTTTTTGTTTTCTCCCATCTTCTCCTTTACTTCTGTCCTAATCTCATTAAGTTTTTGACAAAACACATCAACAGCATCTTTACCACGATACATAAATTCATAATTTGTATTATCAACAGCATTAACCATATTAAGCATAAAACCACATGGTTTATGCTCTTGATAAGAAAAAGTGTTTTTATCTTCATCTTCATCAGGTTTTTTCAGTTCCTCTGTCAAACATTCAAAATCAGCATATACAACAAAAGGACATCTTAACTTTTTGAAGTGATGCTTAAAACTAACTTTCTCATAAGGCTTAGGCATTACTATTTGTTGACCATCAACTTCCATGCATCCACTATCATAATGTTTATTTAATAATTCTTCATTTCTAAATCCATGATTACAATATTTACAAAAATAGGACTTACCATTATGATTACTTTTTTGATTATTAATAAGTCTGCTCAAACTTTTTATATACACATAATGACTGCAATCCTCATCATCAACTCTTAATAAATCAACATGAAAAGAAGCATCTTTATTTTTCAATTTTCTACTAATAACAATTTGTTCATTATCATCAATTTCATAAACATTAATGGATATTGATTTATTATTTTCTTCAAATATATCTATATCATTATTATTAGCAGGAAAACTCACACCATCAAAAATCAAATCACTTGCTATCTTCTTGTAATGAAACATCTTTTCAGGGTGTGCTTTATCACAAATTTTACAATATCCACACTCAATAGAATATTTAAAACACTTGTCATCTTGATTTTTAATATTGATACATGCCTTTTTCTTTTTAATCCATTCTGGAAGTTCAATATATTTGCCAGCTCTAGTCGGATTATATTTATTATACATGATATGAATATTATTAATATTGCTAATTATTAATCCTGACTGATACAAAGCCATATCTAAAATTCTTGTTTCAACATCAGGTCTCATTCTTTTCAAAGCATTCCTTAAATCCTCTTCATTTACAATAGTGTACGACCTTGTCCTAACTGTTACGTTTCTCTCCTCATCAAATAAGTTCATAACTTTCATATTTATTGTAGCATTAAGTTTCATTCCTCTATTCTCTTTCAAGTATTCATTAAGTTTGTCAAATTGATAATTAAAATAAGTCAATCCGTTCAACTCTTTTAAATGAATGTTTGAAATTGTGTAGGCGTTGGCATATGCTCTAAAGGCGCTTCTTTCTTCTGTTATTACTGCTTTTTTCTTAATAGCATGTTTTAAAACCGTTCTTGCTCCTACTCTTTCTCTGATTTGATTTGCTTTGTAGTCATTAGTTTTCTTTACTGCTTCAAGTCTCTTACTCAATCTATTGCTTATTGGTTTTTCTGGATTATATCTATACTGATTGTTTCCTATAATTATGGTTTTAAGTTTTTTACCTTTATTATTTACTTTGTATTCTCCTAAATTTTCTTTAAGAAGATACTTAACTATTTTAGTGTTTTCATCTGGCGGTAAATCTCTATTCATATTATTATCTATATAATTTAATTAGGTTTTTTCTCTTTAAGTCTTTTTAAAGTCATAAAATTCTAAGAACTAAATAACTAATTATTAGTCTAAATTATTTTAATTTTCAATTAATAATTCATGAAGATTAAATCATAGATTTAATCTAATTTATTATTTTAATTTTCAATTAATAATACTTCATGGCGCAAATAATGCTTTTTCAATCCTTCCAAGACATAGTAAGTTTGAAGTGTCATATCTTTTTCTATCTTTTCTATTTTGTATTTCCTTTCTGTCCACTTTGAGTTGGTTTCTTTCCTCGAGGTATAATTACCTTTTCCTTTTTGGTATATTTTCACTGTGTCTGAAACAGATAATTTAGGATATTTCCTCATATGCTTTTGCTTCAGTGTAAGGTTTGCTTTTACATTTGCTCTGTTGTCATCATCATGCGCTTCATTTGGTTTCATTCCAGTTGATGAGTGAATAGCGCTATTATATTTCTTTAATGTAGGTTTCAACATATCAGTCCATCTACCTTTAGTAAAATTTATTCTATCTCCTATACCCTTTTTCATGGTTCTGATAAAGCGTTCAACAATATTGGCATGTGTTAGCGTTGTTTTATGTATTATACCTAAATCATCTAAATATTTCTTTACTTCTGCTTTAAATGCTCCGTCATCATCAGAAAAGATTTCCACAGGCTCACCCATAACTTTAAATGCTTCTTTCAACCCTTTCAAAACATTTGGACTGTCTCTTTGAAACATTGGATACACAAAACCTAATTTACTGAAAGCATCTATTACAATCAATGCGTAGCGTTCTTCATCTTCTTTCTTAAATATTTTCATATCCATAATATCTATTTGAAATTCTGCTCTGGCATATGGCACTAAGAAACTGTTATAATTCTGATACGGTTTATTTGCTTGTTAGGTTGCTTCTTCAACCACTTTGCCACTTCTTCTAATGTTACACTTGCTCCTTTCTCTTTTGCTTGATTGTATAAGCTTTGTTTAGAACCATAACCTGTTTCTAAATCATAGTAGATATTGCTCATTATCTCCTCATTACTTAGTTTACTCATATATTGAAATTGGATTATATTAATTAAAATTAAATTAATATTATCCAATTAGACTTTACTTTTAATACTCTGGCACTTTCTACTTTTTTCATGTCTTGATTTGTTAGAACTGTTGGCCATTGATTTTCCACAAATATTACATGTATAAGGTTTATTAAGTTTTTCTTGAAAGTATTTTTTATGATAATCCTTTTGATATTGTTTCTCTTTATTTTCTTTTGTTTCTTCGCTATCAGTAGGACTTGGCAACACATCAGCATCTGAACTTTTATAATGTCTTTCAATGTCATCAGCAAAACTACTATTCATAAATAACATATTCATAAAGTCATTATAATCATCTTCATCATGTATTCCTCCTAACAATCTATCTCTTCCATCATCTGAGTGTCTGCTATAGAATGGCATTTATCTTATAGAATAAAGTCACTATTTCTTTAAGGCATTTTTACAAATTCTGGTATTTTAATTTTTATATTTTATTATTATTATTATTATTTTATTGTTTTTCTTTATTCTTATCTTTATCCTGATATTCATTTTCACTTTCAGCATCTGTAGGGACAGGAATGTCAGTCAACGGTGCTATTTCATAATTAGAATTTTCTTCTGATGATGATGAATTAACAGTATGCGTTGAAGAACTATTAACAGTGATAGGCGGAGAACTATTAACGCTAACAGGCGGGGAAGTATTTAATTCAACTTCCTCACTAACATTTGCATTCAACCAATTCATTATAGCAGTTGCTATATCGTATGATGTTACTAATGAAATCATTGTCAGATTAACTAATAACTCTGAACCTTGAATTGTAGTTAATGTAGTGTGATATGTTAAATGTGCTACTATTTGTCCTATACTAAAACCTGACCTCATCATAAATTCTATAATCCTCATCAAAATAATTAATTTCTTTCTATATTTATCAATATCATCATCCTTTTTATCATCATCATCATCGTCGTCATCATATAAATCAGGGTCATATGTAAATGCTATTGCTTCTGCTTCAGCCTTGGTTATCAGTTTGCTTTTGAAACTCTTTGAAGAACCGCCTAATATTTTTGTCATATCATCAAAATTATAAGTTTGTGTCGCTTTATCATTTGGTAGGTCTGTTTGTGTTGCCTTGTTTTCTTTGTTAAGCGTTTGTGTTGCCTTGTTTGCCATCATAACTTGAGCGTTCATATATCTTTCTTTAGTTTTATAATTCATTAAATCCATTTCATCAAAATTAAAATTATTCAATAACATATCTTTCTTGTATTTCTTCAATATAACTGTTGTTTTCATTTTGCTTGTGATTGCTTGTTTAAGCATTTCATCATAAGTAGGGCGTTTCCTTAACTCTTGCTTGTGGTTGTTAATCATTTTATATAATTATTGATAAATTATGTAAAATTATCTATTTTTGCTTTGTTGCCTTGCCTTTTCCTTTCATATCTTTCCAATCATTTATTCTTTTTCTTAACAATTCATCATTTACTTCTGTTGTCCATTTTCCACTGTTTATAAGCTTCTCCACCAGTCCAACTAAATAAGTTCTACCGGTTTCTTTTTTACCTTTACCTTTTTTCTTTGTGTTTGAATATTGTTGTTCCTGTTCTTCAGTAAGTCCTGCTCCTCTTAAATATAATTGAAATAATATGTCTTCTTCTTTTACTGTGCTTCCCTTCCAATGGTTTATATCAGTTGAATAGTCAATAGTTTCCTTATGTGTTCTTGTTTGTCTTGCTGGTAATGTGGATGAACTGCCAGCGGTGTCCATTTTTTGCTCTATTCTTTTTTCTGCTTCTTTTATTTCTATTAGTTCAGGACTGTTTTTATCTTCGTCATCTAATCGTTTCAATTCCAATCTTGCTCTTGCTATTTGTAAATTTGAAACTCTTTTTGGTTCAGGACTGTCTTTATCTTCATCAATAAATCGTTTCAATTGCAATCTTGCTCTTGCTTTTTGTAAATTTGAAACTCTTTTTGGTTGTAAATCTTCCAATGGCGGTAAATCATCACTTGACTTTGCGGTTGCTACTGACTGCCAGTCATCTTCATCTAATTGTCTTGCTCGTTGTGCTCGTTGGTGTAGGTCTGCTATTTGTTCACTACTAAGTCTTTTTGAAATTTGACTGATTTGTCGTTCGTGTTGTTCCTCTGCATCATCCATTGTGGCACTTAGTGTTTGTATTGAACCGTCTCTTAAATCATCCATTTCATCATCCTTCGATATATCAAAATATTTTGTTTGATTTTCTCCATCTACCATTTTTTTAAAGTGTTGCTGTCTCAAATCTACTGTATTATTATCATACACTGTTCCTAATGGACTATCACGAAAATAATAAGCGTTTCTGTCTATTACATCTCTTATATTCTTATTTTTAAATTCTTCCTTTGTAATTTCCTTTATCAGTTCATTATAAGACGGTCTTAATCTCAATTGTGATTTTAATGTTTTCATCTGTGCATTGTCTAATCTCATTAGTATATTAAATTAATTAGATTATATTTATTAATCTAATTAATTAATTTAATTAATTTAATCAAAATTAAAATCCTTTCTTAATTGATTGATTATTCCTTTCTTCTTCTTAATCATTTCTGAATAGGATTTACCTGTTTCACTTGATGGGTGATGTCTCAATTTTTCACTTTCCAACCTTTGGATTTCATTAAAATACGCCTGTGCTTCTTCTTGATATCTTCTTTTATTTTGAAATACAGCATAATCTTTTTTAGCGCTATGACGTTCTAATTGTTCTTGTAATTCTTTCAAATATGTGTAATTAGGTTGGTGTGCCTTGTTGTCTCCTTCATAATAGTAATGTTGAGTTGATTTATATTTATTCTTCTTTTTTGGTTTGTTTGTTTCAAAAACTGCTTTTCTATCAATAACATCACTGATATTCGGTTTGTCTTTATTTTGTGGTTCTGTTATTCTATTTACAACGTTGTCATAAATTTCTCTACGGTGCATAAGCAATTGTTTTTTATCAATAATCATTATATAATAATAATTAGATTAAATAATTTTACTTGCTAAATTATTAATTTTCTGTTTATTTTTATTATCTCGCTCTACCTTCATATTAATATATCTATCTTTTGCAGTTTCAAACACTTTGTTAGCTGTTGTTTCTAAATGTTTTTTCAATCGTTCTTCAACGCGTCTTTCTATTTCTTTTTCATCAACTTTTGGTAAATTATCCTTCACTCTATTACAGACATCATCTTTAAACTCTTCTGCTTGTTGTGGATGCATAATTTTTCTTCGAACAACTTTGTTAGGGTCTGGTTCTTTTTTAACTGGTATTCCATTACAGTTATGACGATATCTGAAAGTGTATTTTGTTAAATATTTTTTACATTTTGGACATTCCACTTTTTCAGTTGAGTATGTTTTAGATTTTAATTCTTGCTTTGGTTCGTCTATATTCTTCTTCTACTTTATTATTTTCTTCATTTATAATATTATTAGTTTCTACTTCTTTACTTTCTTCATTAATAATAGGTTCTTCTTTAATGTCTTCTACTTCTTTAGGTGCTTCATTATTTTCACTGCCTACATCTACTATTTCAATATTTTTAACCATATAATTAGTATATAATAAATATTTATATTAAAATATTTTAATATAATTAGTATATAATAAATAATTATATTAAAATATTTAATATATGCTTTTCAACTCTCAACAAATGTTAAACTAAAACTACTGTCTGCCCCATGTAAATCTACAGTTTTACCAAAACTATCAACATATTTAAAATGTAAGCGTCTTAAATGTCTCATTGAAACATCATTAGCGTCATTCATTAAAATCTCATTATCATAGATTACATTTCCAAATCCAGCGGTAATAGGAATTTTCTTTAGTACACGAGCAACTCCATAAGGTGCTAATTGATTTCCATTAGTTAAACTATCACTGGTTAAGTAAATATTTTTCATTGGTAATAAATTAACAAAACCACTAACGAAAGGGTCAGGTGCAAAATTGATTTTTTCAACAGTGTTTCCTAAAACATTGTTAATAGACATTGTATGACTTCTGTCATAATCAACACTAAAACCGTAGTTAGTTTGCAATTCTTTATCAGTATGAATTACGAAAAAGTAAGAAACATAATTAACAGTTATAGTTATAGTATTTGTTTTTAATGAATAACTACAACTAAAAAAGTCACTATTTCCATCAGTTCCATTAGTAGCAGTATTTAATTTATTTTGTAATTCAGTTGCTAATTCACTGCCTACATAACTACCTTTATCTGGTGCTACAATAAAATAATATACTGGCGCTCCTGTTAATATTCCTCCTAATGTTAAATATAATCTATTATTTACATTTTCTTCAATAGGATAAATAGTATTAGGTAGTGATAATTCGTGGACGTATAGTTTTGTCTTTGCTCCTGTTTCTTGTGTTTCTGGTAAATCTATAACAAAGTCAGAAGTGCTTAAACTTTCATTTAGATTTCTATGTCGTGTATCAATATATATTTTACGAAAGTTCATTATATTTATATTAATTAATTAGATAAAAAATATCAATAATTAATATAATGAAGAATAAATATTATTTAAAAGAAGGAAAATTAAAATCATACAATCCTCTTCATCAAGGATATAGTGAGATGTATAGGAAAATAATTAATGAAATTCAACAAGAAAAATCATTATTCAAACCTAAATATAATAATAATTTATCTGACACAGAAGGATTAAGCAAAGCATATACAAATGGTAAAGGTTATTATTTGGATAATAATAAACTATATGTTGCTGGGACATTTGGTAAGTCTAATATTAAATCAAATATTAATGATATTTTAAGTGATATTACAATTCCATTTGGCTTAAGTTCATTCAGTGAAAGGTATAGAGATATTAGCGATATACTTGATGAAAACCATAATATTAGTGAAGTTATTTCACATTCATTGGGTAGTAGTGCGAGTGCAAAATATTTAAAAGAAAATCCTGATAGAAATATTAGATTAACTACTTACGGTGCTCCTTTTATTTCAATGTCAAACAAAAACAATGACAACTACACAAGCCTAAGAAATTTTGGTGATATAGTCAGTATTTTAGATAGAGGCAGTATAACATCAAATAGAGGAGGTTTTAACCCATTAACAAATCATCAACACTCATTATATGGTGATACTGGCAAGGACGTATCAAGAAGCATTGAACCTGTAAAGGAAATTTTGTAGTCTTATATATAATGCCTAATAATGATATAAAAAATACTATAAATCCTAAAAAGAAAGTCAGTTATGATGACATTAAAAAATTGTAGAAGGATGAACCTAATTATAAGGTTGAACATAATAATATTAAAAATAAATCTAAAAAACTATTAAATAAAAAATCTAAAAAAGAAGTTATAGATTATTCACACTTTAAAATAAAATAATTTAATAATAGAATAATATAATATTTTTCTATTATTAAATATATAAGTTATGGAAACATTAGATATTGAAGATGTCCTTGTTGAAAAGAATTTAAGATTTAAATTAAAAGATGGCGGTTCTTATGTCCGTTCAAAAGAAAGTAAAAACTTTTATCCTTCATCGGTTTCTACCTATACCGCTGATACAAATTCTGTAATTAGATTTAACATTACTGGACCGCCTAACCAATGGTTGTCCACACCATCTCTATTATTAGGATTTACTCTAAACAACGCTGATAACACAGAAAATCACGAACTTAGACCAATTGATACAGCCGGTTTCTTTGATAGGGTGCGTGTGTTAATGGGTGATGTCATTGTATGTGATTTAAATTCTCTTTCTCGTGCGAGTGCAATGAAAGATGTATTAAAATCATCAGAAGAAAAAAGAATTGATGAAGCATTAGGTTTTGGAAATACTCTACTCAATCATGATGGACGGTTTTTAGTTTGTGATGCTACTGGAACTTCTACTACTCAAGCAGTAACTAGAAATGTAACCAATGGTAATTATAAAGGAATTAAAGAAGGTAAAAGTGCTAATGTCTATTTCGATTTAAATTTAAAATGTTTCAAGACTTGTGAAAACTGGATACCTTTATCTTATTGTCCAATAACAGTTGAATTATATTTAACAACTGATGTATTAAAACCAATTGTTAATAGAACAGGACTTTTTACTGCTACAAATACAAGTATCACTTGGTCAGTCACAAAACCTTTATTCAAAGGAAATGTCTATACTCTTGACGATAGCTTATATGCAGAGTATGCTAAAATATTAGAAACTGGTTCTCTTCCTATTACTTTTGAAACTGAAACCCTACAAGAACAAACAGCATCAACAACAACTGAAATATTCACAACTATTGTCCGTAATGTGTCTAAATTAAATAAACTGTTTATTTCTTTTTCAAATGCGACTCAAAAGGGTTATGTAGGCGGATACGGTGAATTATTGAAACCATATAACTTTATGTATCATCCACTGGCACATGTAACAGGTGATAAAGGACGTTATGACCCAGAGCATGATTTATCTGCTTCTTTGATAATCGGTAATCAAGTTATTCCAAGTCAAGAAATTCAAGGTGTTCGTGAAGCATATGCCCATCTTATGCATTGTGCTGATAAACCAATGTTAGTTAGTGCAGAAGATTACAGGTCTCACGCTTTTATGTATGGGTTTAATTTGCAGAAATTAGAAAGTGCAAATTATACTGGTATGAACCTTAAAAATAATTCAAATATGGTTGTTAAAGTGAAAGCGTTGGAGGGTTCAACATTATATAGCGCTCCTGGTAAAATGGCCGAGAGAATTTATATGCTCTTGGTTCATGAGTGCATTCTTGAAATCCGTCAAATTCTGTATCATTTTATGATTAAATAAAAAATATGATATTATTAATTTTCTAATTAATAATTTAATATTATGAGCAAAAACTTAATGAATATCTTTGATATTACAGCAAATAGAATTAGACAAGTAAAAGATGGAGCAGTCAATGATATAGAAGACCTTTACGCGAGTAAATCTGACATTCAAACAGTATTAGATAGTAAAGCAGACCAAGCAGACACCTATACAAAGGAGCAGATAAATGCTAATTTTTATGATATAACTGAAACATATGACAAAACAGAAATTAATGTATTATCAAATAATATTAGTTCAAATTCTTTTTTAATAGGTAATCTGACAATAACTTCAAATACAAATTTTAATAGCATCAGTTCTAATAGTAATTTAATAAATAATTTAAATTCTACTATGACAACTAATTTTAATAGTATTAGTGCCAATACAAATTTAATAAATAATTTAAATTCTACTATGACAACTAATTTTAATAGTATTAGTGCCAATACACATTTAATAAGCAATTTAAATTCTACTACGACAAGTAATTTTAATAATATTAGTGCCAATACACATTTAATAACAGGATTAAATAGTACAGTAAATTCACATATTACTGCAATTTTAGATTTACAGAATGGAGGTTCATTTAATGAATCAGATTATTATAATAAAATAACAACTAATAATTTATTAACAGATAAATTAAATACATCAGTATTAAATAATACATTAATTCATAATATAACAACTACTTCAATTTTCAAAATAGCAAATTTTGGAAATTATAATAATTTCTTTGAAATGTATAATAATTATTTCGATAGTTATGTTTATGGAAACTTAAGTGGAGCAACTATGTTTTTGAATCAAAGAGGTTTTGGAAATGTTCAAATTAATAATTCTTCAATTTTTCAAAATGATAAAATATTATTAAATCATAATACTACAATATTAAGTAATTTACAAGTATCTGGTTTATTTTCGTGTTCATCTATTTTAGATGGTGCAGGTTCAGATGCCCGTTATGTTTTACAATCGGATGGATTAAGTGGATTAATAACAGGAAATACAAATACAATTAATTCAATAATTACTAGCAATAATTCACAGGATACATCATTAGGACAAAAGTTAGATAAAATAGATACTAACGCTCAATCAGTAGCAGGTGCTATTAATTTTAGTGATAATACAACTTTACATAGTAATTTAAATATGTTGACTACTGGTTCTATAATATGTAATAAGTTTAGTACTACATCGTCGCCTAATGTTGGATTGCAAATGACATTTCAAATGTTCAATCGTGAATTTAATATTAACAGAGATGGTAGAATGTGGATGAGTAGCGCAGGAGGTCAATGGGAAACTCAAATAGGAGATGCTAATGTTGGAAGAGTTTGGGTAAAAGATAGATTTGGTTTAGGTGCTGTTGGAGTTAATGGTTATGTTTTAAATTGTGCTGGACAAGCAAGATTTACTGATGCAGTTCAATTTATGGGAACTGACAAAGCAATAAGTTTTAACAATGGTTCATATTTGAATTTTAATAATAATGGTTCAATACGAAGATATACTCCTGATGCTATAGAAGGTTTATATATGTCTCATGATGATTTTGTAGCCATTAGTGTTGGCGATGTTAGTAATGCTTCTAATCAATATATGATGTGTGATGGATTAGTTAATAAAACTATTTTTAGTAAACCTGTTGATGTGTTAGGTAATATTTATACAAATGCTTCTGTTAATTGTGATAATGTTAATATTGATACTGATGGAAAATTAATAATTGATACAAACTGTGAATTATATAGATATGTTAGTGCTTTTTCATCTTTTGATATGAGGAATACTGATGCTAATTCTTCAATCAGATTTATTTGTGGAGACCCTGCTACTCAGTCTAACATAGTCGGGGCAGTTAATATTTCTACTGGATGGACTTTTAACACTGATACTGTTGATGTTATGGGCAATTTATTTGCTGATGATGTTTATGTTAAAACTAATGGAGCATTAAGAAGCAATCATATAGCACCTAATGGAGGAACATTAGTGACCGTTGATACTAATATGGCAATACAAAATGCATATTTAGCAACTAATACCATTCAATCATTCGATTTAACAACGGTTTCATTTTTGAATAATATTTCAATGACTACTGGAACTGATATTAAAATGGGAACAAGTGAAATATCAACTTATCATGATGGAACTAATTTATCTACAATTGATGTAATATTCAGAACGGCAAATACAGCTTTTAGAGTTTCAGATGCTTCAAGTACACCTTCAGTTTTACTATCTATTGATAAGACATTTGGAACAACAGTAAATACTGAAAGTTTTACGAATAATGCTCTATCGACTTTTAATGAAAATGTGACAGTTGCAGGAACGAAAAAAATATTGTGTAATACACTAGAACCATCAACAGGAACTAATATAGATTTAACAGCAACAACAGTAACCATTAACGGAACGTTTGTGGATTCATCAGATTCAAGATTAAAATATGATATAGACAATATCAAATCTAATTGTATGAATGTTATTAAAAAATTTAAACCTAAAAAGTTTAAGAGACACGATAGAAACGATGACGGTAAAACTCATACAGGATATATAGCAGACGAAGTATTAAAAGCAATCCCGAAAGAATTTGAAAATATTGTGAGTAAAGACAGAGAATATTTAGGATTGAATTATTTAGTTTTACCCGTGTTAGTTCATAAAGCAGTATTAGAATTAAATGAAAAAAAATAAATAATTTAAATATATAAATATATAAATAATTAAATAAATAATTAATATATCTAGATATATATATGGACATTGACAGAAAAGTTAAAATAGAAGTATTATTTAAAAATGATAGTATGAGAGAAAAAACTTGTTATTGTGGTTGTAAAATTACTAAGTTAAATAAAGATGAATTTACATTAGATAAATGTAATAATAAAGATTGTAATTTTAGTCATTCTAAATTTGATGAATATATTAAAAAATTAAAAAAACAAAGAAGAGATGATGATTTTGACAGACGAACCGATAAGTGTTGTATGGTATGTACTCCTATTGCGTGGGTTTTTTGTTGGCCTATTCTAATTCCTTTGCATATCTCTTTGAATATTTATTATTGTATGGCATATCTTTGAATATTTATTATTGTATTATATTATAATCTAAATAATAATATATAATGGGTAATTCAAATAGTAATGTTGAAACTTCATCTATTGATAAAATTAATGATATTGATATAGAAAAATTAGATTTAAGTAATATTGATAAATTACAGTTGAAAGCAATTAAGCAAGTGAGTGAACGATTAGAAAAACTAGAGGCAACTAAATGTGACAAATTAATATATAAATTACCTGCTCTCAATCTCTGTTCGTATTCATTATTTTGAACTTTAAATTAATAATATTACAAAAAATATATTAATATTATTAATTTAAAAATATTTATAAAAGTCATCATTGATGACTTTAATAGTTATTTTTTTTACTTGTAATGAAATAAAATTAACCATAGTATCACTATACACTAATTCAATTTCATGAAGATATTTATTAAGATAATAATAAATATCAAATAAATTATTTGATGTTATAGTACGAAAACGATCTTGATTCAAACATTTAGATGATGTAGATGTAATAATTAACCCATATTCAATTAATAAATTTAATGGTTTATATATTTTATGTAGTTTATCTAACTCACTTAAATTAAAAATATATGATATTCCATTATTAATATTGATATTATCAATTTCAAAACAATCTATGTTATTTAATTTGTAAGACTTATATACTGGTTTAAATTTATTAATATAATTTTTAATAATATTACTATTTTTTATTTTTAATAATCTAACATCACCTAAATTATAAGATAATACTATGTTTTTAATTTCTATTGGTAAATCATAAAATATCATATAATATTAATATATATTTAATTATTTAATTATTTAATTATTTAATATATATTAATTAGGTATCATTCGTTGATTTAAATTTTTATAAAACATTTTTGCTTTATCAGGTTCCATCATATTAATAAACATAAAACTATGTTTTTCATCGGTAGCCGTGTGATACAATTGTAATAATGTTTGTTTATAATATAAAGCGCTAAGTTCATCTATTATAGAATCTAGATCTTTCTGATTTCTTAATCTATATACATATAATTGTGTTGCGTTTTTTCTAACTACCGGATTCAATAATGTATAAGATTGACACGTTATAAAAGTAGAAATAAAATAATGTCTACCTTTTACAAACAATCTTACAAGTTCTTTATTTTTTCTAGCAACATCTTTATTATCGCTAAAATCATCTATAATAATAGCAATATTATAAATTTTTGAAAAATCTTTATCTTTCATATATTTTACTATTTTTTCTTGAGTATCAATAATATTTTTCATTTGTTCTTCATTAAATGTATCAAAATATACGGGATCATCTTCAGTATGATTTATTTTTAATTTGTTTGATATATAATCTTTTACTGTATCCCAGTTATTATCTAAATGTATTGTCGGACTAAAAATAAATATTTTTTCAAAACAATCACGATAAACATTTAATATTAAATTAGTTAATGTGACCGTTTTACCAACGCCCGATGGCGCCGCGAATATTTGTCTCGCAGGTAACTTACCTACATGATCATGTCGTGATTGTTTACTATTATATTCTTTAGTTTTGTACGGTTTGATATCAATCATAAATAATATTATAAATACTTATAAAATAATAAAATATAATATACTTATATCATAATGACAATAGAATCTATTAATTTAAGTGAAGTTACTAGTATTTGGGGTATATGTAAATTCGGTGATGTTGTAGTTCCAGACATTGGCAAACATTATTACGATACGATTTTATGGTTTTTAGCTATGATTAAAAATAAAAATATTATAATATCTAAATCATCAATCGAAAACGAGGATGGCCTAAATTATAATAAATTAGTAAATTTTATGAAAGATTATCCCGATATGTATACAAATGAAATGATAAATAGTGTGCAAGAAGTTATTGATAATAATATTCTAGATGTTGATATACCAACTGCATTAAAACTTACTAAAGAAAATAATTTAAATAAATATTCTATTTAATATTAATGGAACATCATTATGTTATGAGTGGCGGTGAATAACATAATGGAACAGGTTTCCATTGCTACAATCAATAAGTATTGAAGCTAATTAGTTTGATGCGTTGTAAAGAAAACCCCAGTGCTGAGCCCTCCTAATATTCTAAAATGCATGAAAATAATAAGATTAAATAATCTAAATAATTATTTTATCTTATTATTATATGACTGTTATCCATTGTAATTGTTGTAAAACTTATGATAGCAAATATTTATTTAAGCACCTAAATTCAAAGCATCATCAAAAATTTGTAGAATATAGATGGAATAAAGACGATACAATGAAAAAACTGTACAACTCTAGGAAAAAGAACCATTTTTCCTAGAGTTCTAGAACTTGATAGAACTTATCAAGTTCTATCAAGTTGTACAAGAAAAGAAAGACAGAAATGAAAAATAATTTATCTTATTATTTAATATGAAAAGGAGTTATACAGATTATATTAATATAATAGATGAAATGGAGAATATAGAACAAGTACTAATAACTGATAATAGATGTAAAAAATATGTTATTTTATTTTAGAATTAATTAAGTTTTTGATACAATATATTAAAAATATACATATTAATATAAATGCCAAAAAAGAAAACCAAAAAGAATAAGATAGGTTTAAGTGTTTCTTCAACAGATGAAGATAGCGGAGAAATTGTTAAAGAAACATCAGTTATTGAGGTTGTTTGTCCTACATGCAAAAGAATGTTAGAACTTAAGAATGAATTAGAAATAAAAAATAATAAAAAATGTAAATGTTCATGTATTCCAACAAGTTTCAAAATAAGTAAAAATGATAAGAAAATGAGTATTGATAAAACTAAAGACAGTATCAACTTAGAAACTGATGTCCATAGTATAACTTTTAAATGGGGTAAGGATGTATCACTCTCGGGAAATGGTGATAAGGAAACTCAGGAAACTATTAAACAAATCATGAAAAATTAGTATTTAAAGAGTAGATTTAACATAATTGCACTTTATAAATATAAATAAATAAATATTTAAATAAATATCCAATTATTTATATAATCATAATGCCAACTATGAATGGACAAGACCATAGAATTATAACTTTTGATGATGAAGAAATTAATGATATATTCGATGGTGATAAAAACTTTGCTAGACAATTGAGTATAGAATATTTTTATTGGTTAGATGCTAAATTCAATAATAAATATTTTATGAAAGGTATAACTAAACCGGATAAATTTGATAAAATGTTGAAGTTTTTTGAAATTACAGGTAACGATGAAGGTTTAATAAAATTGAAAAATAAAATTGGTGAAAGACTCTTAGAATATAATTTATTTACATATATAACATTAAATTATTCAGGTAAATTATATAATAAAACGTATAATTAAATAAATAATTATCTAAATAAATATATAGTAATGTCTGAAAATGAGAATTATACTATTAATGATTTAATGAAGAAGATAACATTAATTGGTAAAAATATCAAAACCTTAAATGATATGATTAAATCGATTGATGACAAAATGAAACCAGTTGAACGCAATGAAGATAAAGAAAAAATCGAAAAGATATTTCAAGCAAAATCTATAGGAAGACCAACGGGTGATTATCCTACAAAGCAAAAGAAATACTGTGATATGTTGAATACAGGAAAAATCAAACAACCAAAGCAACAAACATTAGAGTTTTATAAAATTACAAAAAATGATGATGGAGTATATGTATTATTTGAATAATTAAATCTAAGTAATTCTAATAATATGATTTTATTAGAATTATTCAGCAAGAAGACCTATATAAAATACCTAGTAGTTTGATATTGGAAACTTTGATGAGTTTGACATTTCCTGAGTGGTTTCCAATCAAGAAACTTTGGTTTCAGATTTTGGAAATTGGGATTTCCTAATTGGAAACTGGTATTTCCTAATTGGAAACGGGTATTTCCTAATTGGAAACTGGTATTTCCTAATTGGAAACTGGTATTTCCTAATTGGAAACAGGACATTTCAGAGTGGTATTTCGGATGAGGAAATAATACATGTTTAGTGGTGTTTCCATTTTGGAAATGGCTTTTTGGAACAGGTGTTTCCGTTTTGGAAATGGCTTTTTGGAACAGGTGTTTCCGTTTTGGAAACGAGGGTTTCTGAAATGGAAACGAGGGTTTCTGAAATGGAAATTGCTGACAAGTTAAATGAGGTGCTATTCACTGAAGATAATGATGTTGGAAGAAATAGCTGATTTTTATGTTTAACCCATAATTCTCAACCATACTATAATTATCACATGTAAAATATTATATGTTATAATTGTAATATATTTATCGTTTGTAAAGATTCAATTATTATAATTTGCTTATCTCTTTCAAAGTGCGTTGTTTAGACTTGGTATGCTTCTTCAATTTTTTCGTGCTTTGGCTGTTTGTTTTTGTTTTGTTTGATACTCTTGTGATATTTTTTGTTGGTATGTTGCTTTGTTTTTTTGTTGATGTGTGTTTTTGAGTTTGGGTTCTTTGATGATTTAGAGTGTTGCTGTTTTGTTGGTATGCTTGTTTGAATTATTTAATGTTGTATGCTGTGATTAAATATTTTTGTTGCTGGTTGTGATTATTTATTTTGTTTGCTTGTTGTTCTGGATTTTGTTTTCTGTTTGTTGTGTTGCTGTTGGAGAAAAAATAGTAGAAAGAATAATTCTTTGAATTCTCCTTTTACTATTTTTTGCGGGCGGGCGTCGAAAGATGCAACTTGCATTTTAAAGCAACTTGCGCAGAGCAACTTGCGCAGAGCAAGTTGCACAGAGCAACTTGCGCAGACCAACTTGCACCGACCAGTTTGCGCAGAGCGCCTTGCCTAGAGCAACTTGCGCAGAGCAACTTGCGCAGAGCAACTTGCGCAGAGCAACTTACGCAGAGCAACTTGCACAGAGCAACTTGCACAGAGCACCTTGCCTGGTGCTGTCTCGCGCTTGCTTCACGAATGCTTCGTGAGGGAAAAAGAACGCATCCTGCAGCGTTGGGCCGACCTCGCTTGCGATGTTCTGCTTTCGGGCCAACCGTGGTCTAGTTAAGTTGGCACCGGGAAAGCCAAAATTTTGGGACACGGCCCATCTTGGGGCAAACGAATCTGGGTGAATACCTCGTCTTTTACTTCTTTTTTGGAGTAGGTACAGGACACCTGCAATTTTGGAGGGGGTCCCTTGCAAAAAAGACACCATCTGGCCAAGTCCCGAGAGTTCACTGGAAGTTGTGGAGTCCTCCAGCTTACTGGACCTTCATCGTGCAGCTCATTTTATCCTTGGGTTTTGTGAGCCTGAGATTTGCACGCCCAGAAACACACCACCCCCGGGCCCCCGGGGAAATGGGAAATTCACCACAAAGCTTGGGTACAGAAATAACGAATTACCAAAACGGCTAAAAGGTCAGAAGGCTGCTTTGCTTTGGGCAAGTCATACCTGTGCCGGAGGCTCACGAGCGTTGGGGCTGTGTGCGCCAATGTAGCAGCACTCAAAGCCTGCATGCTGAGCTTCACTACATGTCCCTTGCAAGCCACGGCGTTCCCTGACAAACACCTTAAACAAGAGCATTAGGCAAAGGGGGAGGGCCAACCATCTGTTGTTACTTACAATGTTTGGTTTCCTTTGCGGCCCCCATACCAAGCAAGAGGGGAGGGGGAACACCATTCTCAGAAAACTGCACATGGCGCGTTGAGATCCCTGTGCGGGCACCTCAAGCTGCGCCTTCACCCGGTGCACATGTTGGGGGTGAGTTTCAGGTGGGCGTGGCTCAAAACAGGAATCCCCCCCCACAAAAAAACAACAACAACAACAACAACAACAACAACAACAACAACAACAACAACAACAACAACAACAACAACAACAACAACAACAACGAGTGGTGTCCTTTTGGCTTCTTTTAAAATCCATTCCGAAACAAAACAAACACACTCTCTCCCACGAACTTGGTACCTCACAGGGAATGGCCCCTCCAGAAGGAAAAAACAAGTCCAAAAAAAAACCGTCTGATCTTCCCGATGCCCTCCCACAGGTGCCATGCGGGAGGGGCGCGCGCACCCAAAACCAGCGACGTGCCCATGGTGCTATCCCAAAAAGACGCCGCGCCAAGGTTCGCCATCCGCACCACCTTGAGACCTTGGGCGTACCTTGGCTCGAGCCAAAGCACAACCCGACTTCGCCGACAAAGACTCCGGCAAGATCATCACCAGAAACACACTTCCCTTGGTCTATGTTAGTGTTTTCAAGGGGACTTCGGGTGTGTCTGTGTGTGTGTGTGTGTGTTTGTCTGCGTGTGTCTGTGCGTGTCTGTGTGTGTGTGTGTGTGTTTGTCTGTGTCTGTCTGTGCGTGTCTGTGGGTGTGTTTGGGGGTCCTACAAGAGGGATGATTTGGTCATGGCAATTCGCCAGGCCATGCCATCGCAACCTTCACAGAAGCTTTCCTGTGTTGTGGCTTTGGGGGGGGCTTTGGTTGTTTCCCTATGCCATTTCCATCACAGGCACAAGCCCCTCGCCACTCCAAGAGTTCCAACATACGCATGGCGTGACATGCTCTCTTCTCACGGACACGCGTGTTGTTCCCCGCTCTTTGCCGCAAACCATCCAGAAATTCTTAAACTGTTTTCTGCAAGGCGCGCTTTCTCTGCGATGTTGTCCACTGCGATGTTGTTGTGGGAGGTCACGAGCACAGGTCCAACACCCATCCGGGCCCACATGCGCAAGATCTCCACGGAGACATGCGTCTTACCTCAGACGAGCTGCGAAAAGTGCGGTCGATTTGGAGCATGCTTAAGCCACCCCCAAGGAAGTTAAATAGTCCACGGCCCAACTCCAGCCGTATCAGAAAGCACTTGAGAAAGATACTAAAAGGATGCTAAACTAAGTCTTCAACAAATTCGAAACCACAAATTCGAAATATGACCCATTCGATTTCAGCTGCGGAAAAACAACAACTCTTTACTCGTAAGTTGCTATGGGCCCGGAAAGGGGGGAACCCATTTACACGAGCACCGGGGGGCATGTTGATTATTAGGCGGAAGGAAGGAAGGAAAGCCACAACCGGCGCACACCACTTGCACTGCTTCCTTTTTCAAGTTGCTAAAGATGGTTTCCACTACCCTGCAAGCATTCCCAACAAAAAGCTCTTTAACAAATCTCCCTAGGGACACTTTCCTCAAATGAGCCACTTTTTCATGTTTCCAACCACCAAACAGAGACATCTAGGGACCCCTGATGGGCGAGCTGGAGAACAAATAGGAAAAATATGTCCAGAAGCGATACCCTCCCATCCACAAACATGGAAGCCGCCGGAGGGTCCATTTCAAGGGAACATAGTCTTCCAGGAGCCTCAGTCAGGTTCCATGTTAGTGGAGAGGGTAGATTCCCTTTGAAACCAACAAGGGAAAACCAACATACTCATTTCAGCAAATCGAAGATCGGAATGCAGGTCAAGCACAGCGAGTGCTAAAGGCACCTGCCATCAATCGCATCAATTGGATTGGAGGGGCCCTGCTTTTGGGTTGCGCCCCCCACCACCCCTCCCCCCCAAAAAAAGAAAGAAAGAAACAAAACAACAAAACGCAGACGGCGATGGGTATAAAAGGATTGCTTGTATGGAATGGAACCCGAAGAACCATGCTTGTTGACGGTATGATCCAGTCTCCATTGCCTTTTGCTCGACTTTCCAACTTTTGGTATGGTAGCAAGCAGCTTGGTTCGTACATGAAAAAACGGCCCGAAGACGTCAGAACAACCTCTTGGCAAAATCACCAAAACTCCCCACCCCTGAACCAGCAACTGGACCCACCAAAAGCAAGCTTCGGTGAAATCGGCTATCCAACTTTTCTGATGTTTTGGTGAGGCGAAATTGTCTTTTTCACACACCGAATGTTTGGCAGGGGAACTTGTGTCCTCCATCCCAAGGGTGTTAGGGCAGTTCGCACTGACTCTCAGCTTCAAATCGGTGGGTCAATGGTTGCTCCATCGCCTTTCGCCTTTTTGCCGAACCGCGGGGTTCTTCCCTAGGTTGGGATGAACTCATTTGCGGTTGAAACAATAAAACAGCGTCCCACAGTTGCTCAGCGGGCCCGAGCCCCTTTGAAACAGTCCTTCAGCTTGCCTCTAGTTGGTGGATTGGAGGAGGGGTTTCCCATTTGCCCTCTATAATGCAAGCACCAGGGATTCAAATCCCCAAGCCACCAATCCATGCCACCAGTGAGGGGTTACCTGAGCTTTGAAATACAGTTTCCCATCAATTCCTCACAAAACATCACCAGAAAAACTCCCAGCGAAAACTGGGGCGTCTGGACAAAATATGCAACTCTCCGTCCTCTATTTGAATCCTTTAGGGGAAATCCGCAAATATATCCTTGCGGATCCATTGGCAGCCCAAACAAGGGATCCAGCCCAAACAAAAAACTAGAGCTCCTAGATCCATAATGATGCCCTTTAGCCCTTGGCAAGTTTGGATACCCCCAGCTCAACAGCTCCCTTTCCAACCGGGGAATGCCACACCAATCCCCCACCCCCCCCAGAATGCCGAAAGAAACGCCCGACCGACTGACCCAACCCACCAACCGACAAACCACCCCAGGCTGCCCACCCAACCGACCGACCTGACCGCCAAACCACCCAGCCCCCGCCCCCCCCCCCGACCTGACTGACCGAGCCATCGACCGAGCGGCCAGTGCCCGGAGGTCCTTGGATCACCGTCAGCGTGCGCTGCACCGCCGCGCTCACGGCCTCCCGCTGGGACTCGTTGAGCCGCCCCAGGCCCTGCGGAACCCACTGGTGGCACCGTCTTTTTCCGAGGCTCGCGTACCCCCCCGGCTGGTTGGCTCCAAAGGGAAGCCAAAGGTGAAAACCGATCAAAGGGTGCACCATAAAAGAGTTGATGAGCCTGATAGAATCTGGTGCGCAACAGTGACGAGTGGAGCTAGATCAGGTTTCTTGGGGCGTGAGCGTGAGGAAGCTAACAACAAAATATGTAATTGGCCCACTCGAAGAATGCTCGGACCTGGGCTTCTCGCCCAATTCCTCTGGCTACCGCGCATCCTGATGTCGCGGATCGATCGCCCGCCCGCGCCTCGCAGATCTCAGGGTCAAGCCGTGACGCGCCAAACTGCAGGAACTCCTGCGGTTGAAGGGGGCTCCTTAAAGGATATGTGCTTCTCGCCCGCCTTTTGGTGGGTAAAGGGAAGCCAAAGGAAACCCGTGGGTATGATTTTTTCCAAATCTGGGCAGAGCGGGGACGAGACTGCGAGGCACAAGGTCGTGGCTGGTAAGGCTTCGAATTTGGGGCGATCAGCTCATGTCCCCCGCGTGCCCCTCCTCCAAGCTTGGACAGCAACCCCAAAGTGTGCAACAGGCTGTGCCAGCTTTGGAACTATCCAAATGCCATTCGCATCTTACAGCTCTCAAACCATCTGTGGTACAAGAGGATGCCAATGGAAGCCTTCCAAATGACTTGTCCATTTACTTCCTGATTTGCACAAAAATCCAGAAGTAGCAGGTTAGTTTTTTTGGGACACGGATTTTTTTCAAGCTCGGTTTTGGACAACTGAGTTGAAGGCATCACGGAAAGAAGCCAGCCCCTCCTTGAAGTCCCTCAGCACTTGATTGCCTTGCCAGGTCAAGCGCGGCGGCTGCCGCGCCAAAGCTTTCAGCCCCAGGATCTCCTTGATCCGCTTTCGTCTCGGAAGCCCAACGAACCCCGCTCTCTTTGGGTGCTGAACAAGGGCTCCCAGGGGAAATTTCACATCGGCTCTTTGGCACCCCTTTCGTGGAAAGCAGTTTGAGGATTGATGCCCCCATTCTCAAGAGTGGGGGTTCCTACAAGGGCCTGGGAACCAGAAATGCCGTTCGAATCGAAAGCCAGGCTGAGTTGAACTCTCTCCCTTTCGGACTTAGGGAAGTCAAAACTCCCTTTCTTTTTTTCTTCTTTCTCTCTCTCTCTCTCTCACATCCCCCAAACAGCATTAAACAAACAAATACTCCCCCAACTAAAACAACAACCTCATTGCCGAGGATTAGAGACGAGATGGTTTTGAACCTAAGCGCTTTGAACACCAAGAGGGCAATGGCTCACCCTTCTAAGCAAATCTCTATATCCAAACCTTAGAATCTAGGGGGGTATGCGAACTTCATGTAGTGATTTTGTGGTGGGCATATCGTAGTGGAAATCCCTTTGCAACAATCTGAACATCCGGATCCCAAACTTTTAGATGGCATCGCGCACGTCTTAATATTTGGTTGCTCGATCTAACCCGCAGCCACTTGTTTTTCACAGTCTCCCCCCATGTCTGCAAATATAGCATCAGCCCACATGGACGTTGCCTCAACTTCAAGTAACACCAAAACAAAGACATCCACAACATGCTGAAGCTTTCGAGGTTTTCCAAAACAAGGAAACGAGACCCGCACAAACCTACTCAAAGCAATAAAGACGACACACCTGCCCCACCCACATGCAAGGAGCAGCTGTCCGACCCCGTCCTGCGAATCCAAGGTCTCCTTTGGCAGCGCGTCCGGGATCTGAGAAGGCGGAACATCCGAGTTGGAACACTCGGCCCCCATTGTTTCGCCATGCTCAAAGTCACCCAAGTGATAGGTTCAAGTGGGCCAACACCAGCTCCCGACTTTGATTAACGCAAAAAACAAAAAAGTCACAGGAACCCAGTTCCACCCCTTGCGACATGAAACGTCACGGCACCAACCCGTGCTTCAAAGAACAGCCCAAACGACCCCCAAACCGCCAGCCACCCGCCACGGAGGCCCTGGACTGGCGCTTTCGAACCTCGCCTCAACCTCCTTGCCGTTGCTCTCGTCGAGGGCTTTCCGCATCCGAGAGGCCCAGGTGTCCAGGATGTTGCCACCCACCTGAGCTTTTCTCAACCTTTTTTGTTTCCTGAAAAACTCGCCACCCTTTATCTCACTTGCCCAGGAAATAGAAGGTAAAACTCTCACTTGCCCTCGCGGACCCAGCAAAAGGTGATCACCTTTTCGGAGCTTTGATTTGCTCGAAATGAGCCAAGGCCGGCTTGGCGCAACTGAGACAAGAATGCATGACCGTGACCGTGGCGTAAACCCCCCTCATAACAACAACAAAACAACAGCAGCAGCAGCAGCAGCAAGAGCAAGAGCAAGAGCAAGAGCAAGAGCAAGAGCAAGAGCAAGAATAACAACAACAACAACAACAACAACAACAACAACAACAACAACAACAACAACAACAACAACAACAACAACAACAACAACAACAACAACAACAACAACAACAACAACAACAACAACAACAACAACAACAACAACAACAACAACAACACCAACAACAA